>QUSF01000102.1:549193-939390 GCA_003676055.1 Chloebia gouldiae | reverse complement strand
GAAGGAAGGAAGGAAGGAAGGAAGGAAGGAAGGAAGGAAGGAAGGAAATCAAGATCTGTCACACTGAGGCTGCAGGGGAACATCCACAAGGAGGATAACTGAGGAGAGTTTTATCTTTAGTGGTTTAGGAAAACCTTCCTGCAGTACCAAAGTGCAGCATGTGTACATGAGCAGACTGGAGACTGTGATTTTTTGGATCCTCTAACCTTTCCAATTTTCCAACAAGAACCAGCAGTAACCAGGTCTACATGTGATTCCTCTTCACAGTCAAGATTAATAGCTGAAATCTTGAACTTTACAAACTGAAGGAATTCTGCACCGGACTTGAAGGTAGTCCAGATATCAAACTTTGAGTCCCAACATGTTCACTGTGAAAGTGAAGGTCAAAAACCAGTGAAATTCAAGTTTTCTCTGCTGCAAAGGACTCAACGTCCATCCTTTCACCAGTAAAGCTGAACATATATAAAACTGGAGACAGAAATTATAGTTCTTGAAAAATAGTATGTTGTCTTTTGAAATGCAGAGGGGTTATTTTGATGACTCAACTTGTCTTCTGTATTTGTTCCCAAGGGTGAGTTTTTTATAAATCTAAATACACCTGAGACACTGAATGTTCTTTCTGCCTTGAAAACAAACCAGTGTGAATTTTCATACACACAGACCCATTAGCAGACTAAATGGTTGACATCAGGATCTGCAGAGCAGAGATCTCCATCTTTTCTTTCATTTGTTGTACATTAAGTAATTTCCACTTACAACATCCAAAATAGCTATGTTTATAGCCCTTTGCAGGAAACAATTCTTGCATTGACATCTTTCCTCCCTGAGTCCCCTCAATATTGTTTTCCAAGTGAGTATCAGGATACCTAGAAATTGTAATTTTTTGTTTTTGTTTTTGTTTTTGTTTTTATTTTTTTATTTTTTAATTTATTGCTGTTTTATTTTTTAATTTATTGCTAAAATTTGCTATGACATTGAAGTTGAAGCCTTTATCTTTTTTCTTTAAAAATAAATGATAGATCTTCTGTAAGTGATACATTTATAAATTATATATTCTAGAAATGCTACATTTAGTTTGTTCAACAGTAAGACTTTTTTCCCTATAAAGATGGACTTGAAAACTGATTTTCTCCCTGTTAACTTTCAGTTTTTCAATGGGGACCGCTGCCAAATTTTGCTGGCTTGAAAATGACTTAAAATTGAATTTGAAAAGAATTTCAAAACTTGAAAAGAGCATAGGTAGTATCATGTTATTCCATGTAGCACTTGACCCTAGAGGAAGATTACCTGTGATTCTCTGAGATGCATTTTCTTCAGGAAGGGCAGTAGGCTTTCAGAAGCATCTGGCCACAAGTGAATTCCTGTGGAACACAGGGGGAACAGTTCTTGCAATCCAGGTATTTCAGTTCTCTAAAAAAAAAAAGAAACCATATTTCTTAATGCAAATTGGATAAGGGAAAATCTGCACAACAACAGAGGTGTGCTCAAGGGAGAATTCCTGGAAGAATGGGACAGGGATGGGTAAAAATACAAGACACACAAGGAATCAAGGTATTTTACCATAGAGGTAGGAGAGATGATTAAGACAGAGATGTGCAAGCCAAGGTTTGCCCATAAAAGCCTTTGGTCCTTTAAACAAAATGAAAACAGGCTGTCACACCAGCATAAAAGATGGTTATTACTATAGACATAATAGACCTGCTATAAATTCACTTTTTGTCTGGCTTGGCCCTCTGCCATTAACGTATTGCACACCATTACAATGATGCCTCATAGCCTCCCTTGACACAGCATCCTAAATTTCTTCCTTAGAAAGTGTGCCTCCAAATTTTCACGTGCATACTGCTGGTTTAATTCCTCTGGCCATTGAGACAGAAAACAGTATTTTTCAGATGTCGTGCAGGTGAAGAGAGGTAAGTATACAGTAGATTGGGAGAAATCTCACTTGTTCTCAGGAAAGATTTTCCAAGATCTTGGATATTAGATCCAGGCCGTATTAGAACCTGTCCATCAGAACACCATAGAGCAGTAACACCACAGTTTAGCAGATAAAATTAACACCTTCTGCCTATGTTACTGCCTCCTGCTCTGAGCCCACTGCAGCAAAAGGGAACATTTGCTAAAAATGTCACAACTTTAATTTTAAAAGAAGTTTTGTGGTCCAATGTAGCAACAATTATACTTCAAGAAGCATCTGGACTTTATTAGATGCAAACACAGTTGGTAGACTTTGAGGAGGGGGAGAGATAAAAAATGTTCTCTCTGGAATATTTTAAACCAGAAGCATTCATCATGCACAGCATACCCTTATAATCTAACACAGGGCTTCAGGGTGACGGTGCAGTTCACTGCAAAGCTCTTGCTACTGCAGTGAGTTATTGTATTTATACTTCCATTGCCTCTGGCAACTTGCAAATGGTGACAGGTGAAAAGTTTCCTTTCTTCTTTGCAGGATTTAGCAGTTGCTTGCAGCCTCATTCAGATTCCTTTGCAGCAGGAAAGACTGAAGACTGATTTCTGGTCCTTTCCAAACAGTTACGAATATTTGCTGAGCCTTTTCTCTACAAAAAAAAAAAAAACCCTTTATTTTTGGAGAGGCACCAGTTACAGGTGATGTTTGTGATGCTCTCTCTGGTCTTGGCTCTTCTGGCACCAGTTTAACAAGGCCATGTCTTCTAGTTCCCACTCAATAAACATGATGTAATTTGTTCATTTAGACTGAATTTATATTTAGTAGACACATTCATACAAATTTCATTAGGAATCTAAATTAAAATGCCCAGGTCACAACATCCCAGAGTTATGCTTGGACTTAAAATCAATATCAAAAATCAGTTTTGTAAAGGAAGTTTCTTTTTTCAATAAGGCAAAACAAATCAGTGACTGATATCTAGTGTGGGATTTGAACACCAGAAAGTGTTACCTTCCATGGAGGTGAATGTGGTTAAGTTTATTTATATTCTACCATTTAGGAGAGAATTTCACCTAAAAGGACTTAAAGATGTAAGCAGTCACCCTTAGCTGAGGCATGTCGGCAGTGTTCCTGTGCACTCACAGAAACAAATGGTGTGCATAGCACTGAACACACCATGGGGCATAGAGTTTTAAAATTAATTTTATCTCTGTATGACCCCTGATGTAAAGTGCTGTGACTTGTAAAATTTTTCCAAGTGTGCTCCCCACCAGCAAGGCATTAAGTGCGCCTGGGATGCTGTGGCATATTCTGCCATCCCTAAAAAATGTATGCAGTAATGTATGCAGCACCAATAAATAAACAGATTTCTGGAACAACTCAGTAGCACTGAAACCTGCTGTGTGGCACTCGAGGACAACCGCAAATTAATCACTTTAAGATTGTCCTGAGGATGGATTAAGCTCAGGCCATTTCCTCTTTCCTCCTGCAGCTTGGCTGTAGCCAGCAGTGTTGGAAGGCACATTGTGTGTATCTGAGACCTGGATCTAAAAAACCATTTAGCACCACTCATAAAAGCTAACGAAGAGCATAAGCACACAAATATTAACTCATGAGGTCTCACTGATTCATGGGATGAACCTACACAGTTCTCCAGGGAGGGGGCTTTAGCCAATATGCTTAAATCATGGGAGGGACTTTTCTAGATGCCAAAAGGATTAGGACGCTCCATTTTCATTAATAACCAGGCACTGTGCAAGGACCCACAATGTCTTTGAAAATTCTTCTCCACGTGTTTGTTTCAGTATGAAATCATCTGGTGGGCTGCATCCTCCAGTGGGTGCATATCTGTTTGTTTCTTTTAAAAAGCTTGACTGCTTCCAAGAGCAGGAATAAACTCTTAGAAATACCTAATCGGTGTATTCAGATCATAACCAATACAGCATTATGGGGTTTTATTTCCTGTTCTGTGTTGATTTTTAATTAACATTGACATTTATATATAAAATACTTGGTTTTCAAAAGGCTAACTGGAAACCCTCTTGTGGATTACCTCACCCAAGCACAGACATTTTTGGTGTGCATATTTGTAATTGTTTGAAGATTTTCCAAGCGTGTCTTAAAGTGACACCACAGTTTTCAAACACACTTATGAGACTGTTATAAGTGTATGAAACTTCAAAGAAAAAAATTTTATTTTACACAGAAATGGTGCTTAGAGTTTGTGATGGACACGGGGTGTAGAAGGAATATTTAGGCCTACATCCTGTGAAGGCTGGCACACAAATTTAGGGATATAGCTGCAGTCCATGGATTTGGAGATGGGCATGGACAGTATGTATGCTTTTGTGAGATTGCTCTGGCCTGCTTCAAAATCATTACCACTTTAAGGTTTTGAGTTTGGCTTTTCTATAAAGAAGGAAGAATTTCTAATGGTCTTAAAGCATCAACCCTTCCCTGAGACTTGAGACAAAAAGAAAAACATTAAACAGAAGTTAGGAGACTGAGCCTGCTCCCAAAGAAACCAAGGTCAGAAATGGTCTCATTTCAGTGCAAAAAAAGTCTAGTAGTAAAATTTCTGCCTTCCTCTTAAATATTAGTCTTCCTTTGCTTCTCTCCTCATGTGTCTGCCACAGCTTTCATCTGTCCAGTAGCTCTGCTCTCCCTATAATTGATGACCCTGTCATGCAGTTTATTCATACACACTTTCCCAGTGGCAAGGCTGAGGATACCAAGGTATCTAAATGCTGCTCACAGAGTTCAGGGAGTGAGCTCTGGACTGAAAAAGCACATGCCTGCCTTTATTCAGGTGACAGCTAAGGTAAATCAAATAGTGGAATAACTGCAGCAGGTAAAGCTACAACTTTAATTGGTCTTTGCAGGGTCAGAATGTGAGCCCTTCAGCTGTAAACCCTCACAGATCTCCAAGCTGAGAGCCAACAACAGCAAGGAATTCAGTGCCTCGAGCTGCCTCTGGCCAAACAGTGCTTCTCCCAGCTGATGTGCTTCCCATTGACAAGGTTTCTACCTGACACTGTTTCTACAGGAGCCAGGGGCATAAAGGACATGGTTGTATAGACTCGGGCACTAGGACACCAAAATTTACTGTCTTTCAATGAGATTCAGGCTCCCAAGCCTCTGGGACCTGGCCTGTCAGACAATCTTAGGTCATAAACACATGAGAGGTAGATGTCCTTAGGCTGGCCTGAGCCCCCTGCATTCAGAGGGGCTTAAACACCAGTATCCAGAGCCCATAGCTCTGCCACAGAGCCATCTTACAACAACATTGGTAAAACACTACTGCTTTTTCTCTGATACTCAGGATTCTGTTGTCTTAAAGACCTCTTTCCCATGCACAGATGCTCCACCTTCTATAAAAATTCCTAGCAAAGATGTGTGTCTCTCTTCCCCACTTTGTATTCCCTATAATAAATGTCTCCAGCTCTTTTATTTGATAGAGGAAAAAGAGTAATTTTTCAAATTTATATTTCAGGAAAATTTTCTCTAAAGAAACGAGACTTATACAGGCCCTTTGTAGCCTTCCATTTCTATGTCCCTGTGCACCAGTGGAAAAAATTTTGAAAAAAGGGAGAAGGAAGAGTCCATCAGGAGATAAATTCTTTGTTTAGCACTAATTTTCAATACTACACATGACATTTTTGACTGTAAATTAATTGAAGAGACCTTCTGTCAAAACTTTCCCTTCATTTTATGAGCACGTAATCTTCACTTTATACTAATGCACTCTGTGGAAAATATGAATGTTGTTCCTGGAAAGTGAGCTACGACCTCTTTCCACATTGTATATAAATCTGGAGACTGTAATCAGATGCAGAAGCAATGTATATCTCCAGACTCTGAAGCTTCTACCTTCCCCTATAAATCTTTCAGATGGACAGCAAGTGGGTTTATACTAATCCCACCAGATTAATACCCCAGTCTGATGATACGTATTTAGGTAATGTTTACTTCAATTTCTGCATGATCTGGCTAAGCAAAAATGTGCCTCCAATAAATATATCTGGCTTGGGACATATTCAACCACGACAAACACCAGATGCATCATCAAGAGCTTTGGGATATTTGTTTTTAGCATACGACCAAGATATGATGCATCTTTGAAACACTTCCTACTTCACTTAATAATAATCAGCTTTTTTGGTCTTGCCAGAATCTGTCCTGGACAACATAAAGAGAAACTTTCCTCTTTAGACAGTGTCAAGCTATTCAGTTTGGTTTTTTTTTGTTTTTTTTTTTTTTTTTAATTTAAAACAGCTTTTTTCCCCTTTGTTTCCATACCTATGGAAATTATAATCATTACTCTAGAACATCCTACGAACAGGCTGAAATTCTGCACCTTTTAAGAAAAATGTGAATTTTTTCTCAGTTCAAGGGGCTGGACTGCAATTACCTTATTATAAAGTAAGAGATTTAATTTTTCATCCATTACATGCCTAAGTACCTGCCTGGCCACTGCTCCCATGCTATTACAGTAAAAGTGTAACCAAGAAAGTGTAGGCCAAACTATGAATCCATTCCTCTGCCCAGCACTCAAAGGTGCTGGCTGGTCTTGAGAGAAGAGTTCTGCAAGAGAAGAGATGTGTCTGAATCACCAGCTTTCCTGCAAAACACTTTGAAGCTTTAAATCAATGTTTAAGTGTTTGGAAGTAGTGAAACAGATTCTTGGAATATGGGCATGGCTGCTTGTTCCAGACAAACTGACTTGTTTTCACTTGTGATGTCCCAGTGGAAAACCTCTTGCAGCATCTCTAGCTAGGCCAACACACATCAAGCCTGAATTCTATCAGTGGTAAAGCTTCCATTTCCACACAAACTCCTTTGGTGTGGCTGTATCAGGGTAGATGGCAAAAAGAATTATGTAAAATGGCCCATGAAAACAATATAAATTTATTGTTACTACAATCATTCATCATCTCAAGAGTGAGGACACTGCAAACTCTATAAATACTGTCAGAAAGGCAAATGGAGTGAGGGACAGCTGTTGGAAAGCTCCAAATTTGTATGATTTCATGGATAGGTAGCTCATTACAGACTGAAAATACGAGCTCCAAGCCGGTCCAAGATGCAAAGAAGCCCCAAAACCAAAATCAAAAAAACAGGCCAGAATCAAAAAACATATGCAGACTATTATCAATTTTGAGTGCCAGAAAAAAAAAGAAGTCTAACCCACTATAATCAACAGTTGAAAGTAAAGAAGGATTTCAAAGGAATAATGACGGAGCAGAAATTTTCTGAGTCAGTATAGGAAGTCCTTTGCCATGAGGCTCAACTTCCAACCAAAATGAATCCAAGCACAACTAGAAGGTAACTCGAAGCCACCCCAGAAACAGTTGGATAATGGGACATCAGGACTAAGTCACCTCCATTTGACTCCCTTTAGGGGTTTCCAATGGAAGTGATTGGAGGAAAAAATAATTTCAATACTAATGCCTATAAAGAACCAAAACTGTCCCTTGGCAGAGCTCCCCAGAGAAGAATCATGCCTGTAAGAAGCCCTGGCTTCAGACTAATTATGAGTTGACAGACTGACACAGAATGGAACTCCAGCCTGCTTTATTACAATTTCTTGCTGGAAGCTCAGCCTCCACAGAGGGTTTGAATAAGTCAGAAACAGCCCTTCTGCCTTATTCTGGGCCTCTCTCTGGGCTGGATTCCCATCCACAGAAGAGAAAGAGTTGTGAAAGTCCCACAGGAGAAGTGACACTATTGCTGGGCCATAGAAACGGCCAAGTTAAAATAAATACATCAGAAACCAAGGAACATCGTGCTGGCCTGGAATACCAGAAGGCAGAGGGTGGAAAAGCAAGAAGAAGAAAGTGATAATGAAGACAGGAAGAAGACTCAAGTTCTACCCCAGACGCTCAAAAGTATAGAGCAGAAGGCCGATGAGAACTTCTGGGCAGGGCTGAAAAACAAGTGAAAGTGAGAGCTTCTCTAATTTCTGAGAATGCAGCCAAAAAATCATATTATTTACAGTAAAAGAAGAAGAAGAAAACAAAAAAAAAAAAACCAAAACAAAACAAAAACCTCAAAACAGGCAGCAAAAAACTATCCACACTCTTGGCTCCATGTAATGCTGGGTGGAAGGGGTAAGAAAGAAACAGGGGATGAACTACAGCTTGGAGCCATAACATTTCCCTTCTGCATGCTCCTGGCTCAGTTCAGCCCTTTGTGACTCTCTATTTCAACCCCTTATGCACTCCCCTATAATAATCATAATATGTGGCTGTTTGCTTGCTCAGTGTATTCAACTTCCTCACAGCAAGCCAAGCTCAACCCAGCACAGCATTTATTTCTGGATTTTAACCAGGCCTGCCTAAAACCAAACAAGACTCAGTGCGGTTTGCCATATTCACTGGGAGAGAATAAAAGGAATTGCGCTCAAATACCAGGGTTTGTGGCCAAGTTCACCTCATGCTGCTGATGGTGATATCACCATTATTTCACTTCACTTTAGTACTTTTAAAAGTGCTGTGGAAAAAAGGGAGGGTTTCAGCTCTGTTTCTGGGCTTTGAGGGAGATGCAAGTGATCCTGACAAAATGAATATAACTGACTATTACCCTTTCATTAAAAGAAAAAACCCTTTATTAGTCAAAAGTCAAATTATTGTTAGAAGCCCGTAATGACTAAATAAAAATAGCCAACAGAATGTGAGCAGGGCAGACATCAACTGGGAGATGGAACAGCCCTTGAGACAAAATAGCTCCAACTCTGCCTAAAATAACATTTTTCAAGAGCTGGCCCCGCTGTTCTTGGTGTGGGACACCAAGCCAGGTCCCACAGTCCCAATCAGCAGTGCTCGTGACGCATCCTGGAACGCCGACTCAGACTTCCAGAGCTGTCCTGAGAGTTCCCAGAGGTGCTGCAGAACTCCATGTTACGGGCATCAGGATGGGGCATCCAAAGTATTTAGGGCGACATGGGTAGAATTCAGGCATCTGTGAAAGTCTCTGCCAAACATCTCAAAATGTGATGAACAGGTTTTCAGCTCTTTGAAGATGGTGCTGCCCATCGGGAAGCTTCACCTGGGAATGAGGGACTGTCCCATGCCACTTGCTTGCCAGTTCCCACTGTTGTGGGTCTAATGAGAGTTCTCATTTTTGTTAATGTTTAGGCAACAGGAAGCATGTCAGGATCTCAGTTTCTGTTCTTAAATCACTAATATGTGATATAAACACCTCACTGAAAGTCAGGAAAACAAACAAACAACCTGAAAGCCCCAGGAGAACTCCTCTACCTGGGAAAGAATGGAAATCTCTTCCCCCTTGCCCTCCAAAGCTGCTCCCCTGATTTTGCAGGGAGTGTCTTACGAGGGTTAAATGCCTGGGGCTGACAATACTGCAAAACAAGAGCTGTGGCTGCAAACTTCACTTCACTGGCAAACTACAACAATTTGGGTAGACCAAACTAAATCTCCTAATCCACGGACAGCGAGAGAAAGGAAATGCATTTTTCTGTGTTGATGATATTGAACAGTTCGTTAGGAAGGACTAGGGAGGAGGGAGAAGAGAAGGAATTTCCATTGATAATGCCAGAGATGTAGTCAATGTCCTGTCATGGAGTGTTTATAGCCGATGAAATTCATTCCTGTGCTGTAGCCGGCATGGAGTTACATCTCCCTGAAGTTGCAGCTAACGGGCAGAAGGAATGGATTTCAAGAGCAATGTTCCGGATTCCTGGACGAGACACTCAGCAGTGAATGAAGCACTGTGAAGCACAGCCTCAGCAGCCTTGAAGTGAATTTTGCTGTGACCTAACAAAAACCACAGACTTGAAATTGTGATGATTCAGAAATTTTCAGCTCGCAGCAGGGGTTCTTGCAAAATATTTGGGAACTGCAGGAAGCGTTTAATGGTCTCCCTATGTCAAGGAGAGGAATCCTGACCTTTTCTCTTCATGGTTCTTGTTCCTTATAAGCAATAATTTTAGAAGGATATAATTCAGCCCAAGTGGCCTTTTTTTCTAAGGTTGCTTATAGAATAACAAGTGACTTGGCTTGATCCTTTATGTACTGATTCATTCTCTCTTTGCTGTTGGAATGTGCTGAAGAATGGCTACAGGGACAGACCATGCTCTCAGTCACACGCGTGGCTCCCCACAAGTGTGTGCAGTAAAGGAAATCAAGTGGAGAGGTTTATCTGCAGAGCAATACAATGGAGCAACAAAAGTCAGGAGAACCTTATAAGGGTATGTGCCTTTCCTAGCCAAGAGCAAAAAGGTAGGATTTCATTAGGAAAAAAAAATTTGAATAGACCAAGAACATGAATCAGAATACCAATGGCTAAAGAACAGGTTTGTGACATCCCTAATCCTTATTTGGATGCAGAACCCATGAACGGGTGGTTTATAGATTCAAACTGATCTCATCTGAAGGAAGACTTCAGGTGAATCTTCCTTTCATTTCCTGTTAGCTTGAGGGACAAACTGACAGAAGGACGGACAAAGGAGTTACATCCCTTTCCTGAAATAAATAAGAGACCTCTCACAAAATTTAACAGCATTCAATATCATAATTACTACGTGCTTGTATTGTAATTACTGTCAGAGATTCCTTTAAAAAAGAAACCAGGCTGTTCCAAATCACATTGAAATACTACTTGTAAAACTATTTCTACTGGCTTGCAAATGATGGCTATGCAAGAAACTAATTTGAACACCACTGGAAATTATAATTTTGTTTTGTGTGCTTCCAGTAATGTTTTCTCAAACAAGGATCTTACATTTGTCCCTGTATTTGTGTAACTAATTCTGTGGAAATCATTAGCATAGTCACACGCTTGCTGACACTGTCTTTTCTCATTCAAATTTCAGACAATACAATTTTCATTTTGTGTAAATACTTATACTGCATTTGAAGACCTAAGTGCAGTGCAAAATTACATGATCTGGATTTAAGTAGAAAGAAATTAGGTCAATGTCAATAATTTAATCTTCATGGGAACTACACCTGATACATGAACCTTTTATATACCACTTGCAAATAATTGCTAAAAGCAGATATTTATTCCTCGTATTTGCAGATTTCACTATATCCTGTTCCTTAGGTACTTAGCTCTTACATTTAGCAGATTTCCCTGAGCAAATTTTATATATCTTAACCCTGCTGTCCTTGAAGACTTCTCATAACCCTTTCCTTTACCATGCCAGTTGAGCTCAATTAGCAGCTTGTATCAGCAGCAGAATCTGTTCACACATTCATTGGCTCTGTACTGAGTAACTGGAAAAATTACCTCAAATTGCTTCCTCATTGCATGTATGGATGGAAACTCCTCTTTTCCACTGTCTTCCACTTAGTAATTATTCCTTTGGAGCAAGCTAGGTAAAGTACATGCAATGCTCAAACAGCAGCATTTTCTGACAATGTGCTTTTCACCTGGCTTTTATCAAAGAATTCCAGACATAAGGTGGAATGTGAGATGGAATTTGAGGATGACACATCATATCTTAGGTCTTGGAAAAGCAGCAATAGTTTCTGAAAGCAGGTTCTCATTTAAGAAACTGGATATTTGCTGGTTTATGATGCTGTGTCCTGCTTCAAAAGCTAATACTCTTCCTTGCTGTGGCCACCTTAGTTCTGTGAATATTATGAGGGATAATGTATGTCTGGTGACTCAAAAAAATAGATTAAAAAGAAGGCAGTGCAGTGGATCTAAAAATAAAAATTAGGAAAGGTGGGAATTAGCTCACCACAGCTCACCTCAATTGACAGGTCAGGTTTCAATTTCCAGTAAGTTTTCAGCAGAGTAGGTTGTGTAAATGTATCTGTGGGCACTCCTCATACAAGGGAAATTTCCTTGAAAATAGATACCTGACATCACAAGTCCGTATTTTCCTGGAATAGAGCACGTGCTGGATCAGTACTCTGCCTGCTGACATAGCCTTCATCCCAGGAGTGATATTACTGCTTGCACATCAGTACAGAGAACACAGCGGGCTTGCAGGAAGTGGAACCAGAGCATGGTGCTCAGCATGCTGAAGAACTCTTATGGAAAGCTGTGGATGTTCACCTTAAAAATGTCTGGAAACACTGTATGCTACTTCACTCTCAGGTTTGTCTGAAGAGTTGCTTTTATACATCAGAAACTGCAGCAGACTTTTTAGGTTAACAATCCCTTTGCCAAGACAAAATAATGTGTGAGAAGCATGAAACACAACCCTCCTGTACGGTCTGAACTTGGGTGCTGGTCCAGGCACTGTACCAGAATGGGTCATGCACTGTGCTTTGTTCACTGGCAGCCTGAGAGCCACACGTACCGTACACACTCTCTGCTTTGCAGTATTCCTTCAAACTAGGGGAACACCCCCTTCCCCCCTCCCCAGAGCAGCAGAGATGCCCATGGGAAGAAGAGAGATGGAAGAGGTTGACAAAATTTGTGTACAGCAAGGTTACATTAGGGCATCACATCGAAGAACCCTTCTACTTAATAGAGGTTCAACACCTAGTATTTCTTTCACTTTTTTTTTTTTTTTTGTTCTCAGAGTTGATTTTAGACAGCAAGAAATAAAGTCAGACAAAGAGGGTGTTAAATTTATTTTGAATGGAATGCAATGACACCGATTTTCCAAGTGAGGTGTGAAAGTTTTTAACCTTGAGCTCCCAGCAGTAGATAAAACATCACTCAGGGTTGCTATTTCCCACCCGTATGTTACACTTCACCTTCTCCCCTGTGCAGAACACTACTCCTCCTCGACGAAGCAGTATCCGCTTACAGGCAGCGCTGCTCCACGGGAAAAAAAAAAAAAAAAAAAAAAAAGAAAAGTTTGCCTCTCCCCTCAAAAAAAGCCATTTTGTTCAGCCAGATGTTTTACAAAATGGCACGGCCGCTGTGCTTGAGGGGGGCCGGGCCTCCCACCCCGGCGGGGCTCGGCGGGGCGGCGGCGGCCCCCGCCCGGCCCCCGGCGGCGCCGAGGCCAATGGGCGCTGGGGCGGCGGCGGCCGCCTCCTCCCGCCCAGCCCGCCCTATATAGCGCCCGGCGGCGGCGCCGTGCCGTCCGTCGGGCTGTCCGTGCCGAGCCGTGCCGAGCCCAGCCGTGCCAGGATGCCGGGCCGCACCGTGTGGCGGCTGGCGCTGCTCGCCCTCTGCCTGGGGGCCGCGGCGGCGGGGGGACAGCGCCGCGGAGCCGGCGGCAAGAGCCGGCGGCAGGCGCAGATCCAAACCCAAACCACCTCGCTGCCGCAGGGCACCGCCGCGCAGGGAAAGCGTGAGTACCGCCCGCGGGCAGGGCAGGGCAGGCTGCGGGGCTTGGCACGGGGCTTTGTGTGACCCCTGCGCTCGCCCCTCGGCTCGGCGGACCCGCACACGTTTGCGCCCCGCGCCCCTTCCCTCCCGGCTGCTGCCCTCGGTAACGCCGAACTTCGCTTTCTTTGCCCCTCTTCATCCCCACTCCTCCTCCTCTCCCCCCAGAGACCTGCTATGACAATGGACGGTACTATCAGATAAACCAGCAGTGGGAGCGCACTTACCTGGGAAACACTCTGGTCTGTACCTGCTACGGTGGGAGCCGAGGGTTCAACTGCGAGAGCAAGCCCGAACGTAAGTTGCTGGCCCCTTTTGTCTGCGTCGAGACCCCAGCGCGGCTTTTGGTGCCGAGTAAGCCAAGCCTTGTACGAGTTAGGGCTGGCAGCCCAGCTTTTCCACTGAAGTTTGGTACTTAGGGTCAGTAATGGGATCTACCCTCAATTACACTGAAGATCTGGCTTGGGATTTTAAGAAATGCTTTTCATTAGCGATGGGCCTGCCACCAGAACCCTGGGCCAAACATCACTCATCTCTCTGGAGGATTGGATCTAAACATTAATTTTGGAGCCAACCTCTTCTTTATAATGAACTGAACTGACTCCTGGACTCGCATGGGGAAGTTCAAATCTGGAGTCACTTTGCAGCTCTGGCTCTGCTCTGATTGCTTCACCCCAACTTTTCATAGCTGTGCAGTGTCGTCAGCTTGTTTAAAAATATTTCAACTTACAACTTTCCACAGCGTCCAGGCTGTGCTGTGAGCTTTCTATAATTGAGTGTAAAATGAGATTGTTTAGTCTGTGCAGAAAAAGTTTAGGGAACCGATAGAAGTTTAAATGCAAGGTCTGCTGGAGGATGCGTCTCTCCAGGATTTGGTGTAGTTCAGTTTATCAGATGCAATCTATCTCTATTTATTGGTCTGAAGCCACTGGTTTGCCATAATTCCTTTATGTTGCTCTGGAGATAGAAGAGATGAAAATCTGGTTCCTGGCTGACAGTGTTCATGTAAGACAGATGTGAGCATCTCGGCCATCTGTTCTGTGAGGTTTGTGTGCTGCCTGCCTCACGACTGGAGTATTCTAAGGAGTACTCAGTCCCCTTACCGCATAAAAGAGGGTTCAATGTACTTTTCCTTCCCCTGCAGAGATTTCCACGTTTTACAGTTTTGAAATCCAATAGGAAGCTTTCCTTATGACACAATGAACTTTATCTGCCCAGCAGTGAAGAAAATTGTTCTCCTTCACATATTGAGTCTGGTGACAGCACTGATGTTCTGTAATCACTCACCTATGCATGAGTATGAGCAATACACAAGCAGTGAACTTTGCTGTTGACTTTGGTGGGACTGCTGCAAAATTTGGGGTTAATCTACTCAATTTTTGCTAAGTCAGAGGAAGGAGCATTAACATGACAAAGCATACAGTTTCCAGGGGTTGTTTGCTCCCTCCTGTCTTCTCTACTGTTGGCTCCAAACAGCTGGGATTGATGCTCTCAGTCATGCCTGCCATGTGCAACTTGTGGTTCCCTGAGGGAGGGAAGAAGAGGTTATTGAGGTTGTTGAGCATCATGGGGCCCTTGAGGGGGCAAATTTCACCCAACTTCCTCTCTGCTGTTTTGTCCCATGAGGAAAGAGGAGACTGACAGGCATTTTTCCCCAGGAAAAAAAGGAGTATCTGTGTGAGGAGGCAAGGAATGTGTTTCTTCTGTTGATTGTACATGTTACTGGTGTGGTTACATGAAGCTGATTATTTGAATTTTATTTTCTCCCTCATAGCTGAAGAGACCTGCTTTGACAAATACACTGGATCCACTTACCGGGTCGGGGAGACCTATGAGCGCCCCAAGGACTCCATGATCTGGGACTGTACTTGCATTGGAGCTGGACGTGGGAGAATCAGCTGCACCATTGCCAGTATGTAGCTAAGAGCCTCTTCCTAGAGCTATTGTTCCTCAGTGTCATATTTTCCAGAGCAATTTGCACGCTATTCCCAGTGCCTGTTAGCTACAGTTGCATGGGGTTTAGTCCAAAGCTCACTAAAGCTTTGAAATTAAAAGTCTCTGCCCCATGTACATATATTTGCACAATCAAACTCCTCTTTTGTTTAAGAGGTCAAGTGTTATGTGAGGAAACATAGGCCAAAAATTACTGTTAGTGTTCAGCCATACAGGCTAATAAGTTATGTACAAGAGTGTGTTACATCTTCACAGATGCAAGTATAAAAGTAGTTTTTTGGCTGGAGATAGTCTGCTCTGGAGTTGATGGGTCAAAATAACACCGTCAGCACTAATGGGACTACTCAGAATAAATGATAATAAATGAATGCCACCTGATAGCCAGTCCTTCATCCTCCAAAAATGTCATTGAACACTTGTCTCTGGGGGAACTGGGATTTGATATCCAGACAGCAGCTTAACATGTTTCTGTAACTCCTTTTTCACTAGCCTGACCCATACTTTCCTCTTGCTCTTCCCTCTCTTCCCTTGGTCCTTTCTCCCCAGCTCCTGTTTCACGTCTCTGTCTGGAAATCCTTTCCTTATTGAGTCACTGAATTGTTCACAATTTCCCCTTAGTTCATAATTGGACTTTCTGTGAGCACAGAGGAAGATTGCTGTGTGTCAGGATTTCTAGACTGAGATTTCAAAGTCTCTGAGGTACCTTTTGAGAAAAGTCTTGCTCTTAAAAGTATCTAGTTTCTTGCTTAAGACACAAATGCAGACCCTAGTAATGTTGCCACAGAGGACTCGGAAACCAGCCATCATTGTAGCATGGGAAAAAAACAATGCATTGAATCTAAAGTAAAACTGGAGCCCTTCTGAATTTAATGGCACTTTATTGGGCAGGGATGATAAGTGTTGTAAGAAAAAGAGTCAGTAAGGAAATTGCGAGTGTAAGAGCAGCCTTGTTTCCTCATCATCAGCCTGGTTTAGGGCTCACTGGAGAGTCTCACTGACTGCAACTGGCTTTGAATCAATCTTCAGAGCTCTGAGATTCTCTGCTTTCACAAATGAGCCCACAAAACATTTTACTGGCTCTTAATAAATGATGGGATGTGGGTGTTTTTTTTCTTTCTTTTTTTTTTTTTTTTCTTGGATTCTTCCAAAGAAACAAACCCTGTGTTTGCAAACTGCCCTGCACCATGCTGCCCTCCCTCAGCCTGGGCTGCCTCAGAGCTGTGGGGCACTGAGGGATCTGCCTTTCCAGGGCAAGCTTTTCAAACCCCAAAAGAGGTCTGATTTCCCTCTGAGCTGTCACACCAAGCACCTCCTTATCCTCTATGTGCTGTCCTGGCCACCATGTCCCTCATGAATGGCCGCAGAGAAGCCCAAGTGGCATTGCCTCAAACGACATGGAGGCAAACTCTCTCTCGCCAGCCCTCAGCCTGAGAGCAAAGTCTGAGGGAGAAACAGAGCCTCACCACTCCCTGGCATTCCCTTTTCCACCAGCCAGACTTTGGCTGGGGTTTGGAGCATGGAGAAGTTAGCTGAGGGACGAGGACAGGGCCTGGGAAGTGCAGACAATGGTGGGACCCAGTGGGAAATTGTGGGACCCAGTGGGAAATGTTGAGCGCCATTTTACAGGCTGATGTCCCCCGTCGTTCTCCTCAGTGTCCCTTCTCCGTGCTGCCCCTTACCCCGGCTGACTCCTTTTGCCCCTCTTGTTGCCGCCGTGCCATCCCCGGTGTGTCCCTCACCTCGGCTCCCCTGCCTGCCCCCACAGATCGCTGCCATGAGGGCGGCCAGTCCTACAAGATCGGCGACACGTGGCGCCGGCCCCACGAGACGGGCGGCTACATGCTGGAGTGTGTGTGCCTGGGCAACGGCAAGGGCGAGTGGACCTGCAAGCCTGTGGGTAAGCGGCTCCTTCCCCCTCGGCGCAGTCAGGGCGTGTCAGCCCTTTCTCCTCGTCTTCCCTGAGGTGTCGCTGCGTGGGAATGCTCTGGGTGGGCTCTGATCCGCTTTCCCCTCACAGCCGAGCGATGCTACGACAACACGGCTGGGACATCCTATGTGGTGGGAGAGACGTGGGAGAAGCCCTACCAGGGCTGGATGATGGTGGACTGCACCTGCCTCGGTGAGGGCAGCGGCCGCATCACCTGCACCTCCAGAAGTAAGTGCCAGTCTGGCAGCTGCCAGCTGCTCCGCTTCATTTAGCTTGCTTATTGTTTTATTTTCTGACTTACTTTTCATCCTGTATTGGGAAAGGAGAGTTATTCCTTCCTCTGCCCTGTGCAAGTAACAGTGGTTTGAGAGGGATGGCCGTCCCCTGAGAAGTTGCAGGAAGCAGAGGAGGGGAGAGATGCCTGTGTGGAGCTCCAGTCACCATTTCCAGTCACCATTTGCAGTCTGGGAACACTCAAGGGTGCCTGGATTATTTGGGGATTTCATCTCGTGGAGAGAGAAATGTTTAAGGAATCTGTGTGTCAGCTGAGCCACAGCCAGGCATCTCCCAGGAAGTCAGGGAAATGGCTTGGCCCACAAAATGGCAGAGCATTTAGCTTAGGATGTTTATTTCTGTGCTTTTGAGGAGCCTTCTGAGGGACAATTGAGTGGTTTTTAAGTTAAATACCCTTTCCAACAGGAGGATCTGTAAGATTAAGACATTTTCTTACTTCTTTCTCTCTATTACTGTTTCATTTATTTGCTAGCTAAACTAGGGTTTGTTTTGCCTGCTCTACCGTCTCGCCTATCACTTTTCCCACCCTATTTCCTGCTCGAGCAGCACAGGTGATTTTTTTTTTCAAAAAGTTTTTGCATCATTGGGGGACATTACCGTAAATACTCCATTTTATTTGTATTTGCAGAGCAAACAGGACTTTTAAAACCCAAAATCTTGCTTGTTTATTGACCTTCTGTTCCAGTCCTTTTAGCTCCACCACAGAGCTTACTTCTGTCTTGGGTATATACCAGCTGCCTCAAGAAGATTTAACTTTGTACCTTACGCCTTGGTTATGCAAGGTTTGAGAAACGTTTCTGTAGCCTTTCAATTGCCTTATATTCAGTTGCCTTGGGGCACACAAATAATAGATTTTTGCTGATGTAAACAGCAGACCTGATGATATAAACAGCAGTAAAGAATAAGACACTAAGGAGGGTTGAGATTAAAATGGAAGATCTGGAGAGCCTTGGTCAAAAAATAAGCTATAAAAATCAACCCAGCCTTGACAATATTAAGTCTGTTAAAGACATGTGGGAAAAAATCATTAGCTGTCAAATGGGAATGAATAAAACAGAATGTGTTGTTTGTGAATTTTGGAGGACTTATTATTACTAATAAAATGCATTTGGCAGTAGCTTTCTTTCCATAACTCGGGTCTGTGCTATTGTATCATGGGGGAAATTGCAATATAAGGAGCTGTTCATTTTTAATTTTGTTTTTCAATTACATTTGAATAGAGAAATTCAAATTTATGTATATAAAATGATACCTCTAGCCCACAAAATGGCATTACACTTCAAGTGTGTGCTGCTGTTATGTGTCTTTTATGGCAAGCATTTTCCAGAATCACAGCTGGTTGCTTCAGTGACATTTCATCTTTTCATTGAGAAGTGTATCCATTAGACACATTTTTTTCACATTTGCAGAATTGTATGATGAATACCTCACCAATTTACCATACTTCTGGCAAATGCTCAATTTCTGGTCATTCTAGCAGTGTGAGTCAGTAACATGTTTTCTACATTCACATTCTATCCCATGTGCTCTCTGTGGCAATCTGGCTTAATGCATATGTCATTCCACAGTTCTTCATAAATCCATGTTCATTGATCCGTGATTATATTTGAGCCACTGTATCAATTTTCCCTTGAATAAGAAGTTAAAATGTTGTAGTGGAAGAAGAGCTAGTTAATCCATGTGGATCTGGCATCCAGACAAAAGTAGTTTTTTGTGCTGTCCTTTGAACCCATTTGCTCAATTCATTGTGGGCTGTGGGTTATTAAAGAGATTTAGAAAGTCCTGGTATTACTTGAGCAGCTTGTATTAACTTCACTCCAGCTTCATGCAGGTTTCTTTTGAAAGAAATGGGATTTTTTGTGTTGCCCTCAAACAGGTTTTCTTCCCTTCCAGATGCGAGAGAACCCTGAACTTGAACTGTGCTCTTTGTATAGTATGAAATGACCAAGCTGCAAAGACTGTTGTTTTTTTCTTAAAAGAAAAAAAAAAGGGTCATTAAAACAAGTTTAGCTTTAGGAGGTGTGTGCTAGACAGAATGGGGTTAGAATGGCTTTAAAAAGTAGCTCATTTTGATAATGGCAGCAAAGTGAAAGCACAGTTCTGGAAATGAATGAAAATCTTTCCTTAGGCTAAAGTACCAGGATTTTGGGATGCTCTCAGCCTGTGCAGGCTTTAGTGCATGTAGGAATTGCAGCAGTGAGCTCCAGAGAATGAGGTGGGCCTTTAAATTCAGGCTTTGAAGGATGAGCTTGTTTGAATGAGTTGGTTGTTGAGTGCTGGAGCTGCCCAGTGCAGGCCCAGCTGAGAGTCACATTCCTCACACAGATCGCTGCAATGACCACGACACCAAGACTTCCTACAGGATTGGAGACACATGGAGCAAGAAGGATAACCGTGGGAACCTGCTGCAGTGTGTCTGCACCGGCAACGGCAGAGGCGAATGGAAGTGTGAGAGGCACACGTCCCTGCACACCACCAGCACTGGTAGGTGGGACATCGTGCCATGGAACGTTGGGAAGGGGAAGAGGAATAGCACGTTTTGGCAGGCTAGGACTTGGAGTTGAGTTGTTCCATCCTAATTCAAGTATTTCAGAGTCTTGTCTGGGAAAGATCAGCAGCAAAGCGGGTCAGAGTTCAGAAGATGCTCCTTGTTTGTGCATGTGGGGATAAGATTAATTGGTACCTTGTTTCCATGCACAAATGGGGCTGGCACATACAGATGGGATTGCCTGCACAATCACAGGGCAGTAAATCACATCTAGGGCCCTCCATCCACAGGAGCTATCTTTGTCTTGGGAGCATGGCACTCCAAGTTAATGTTTGAACTTTATGTATTCGCCTCAGGGTAGCTTTCTTGAAATGTCCCTTATTTAAACCCCACTGAGACCATCTGGTTTCTTTGACATGATAAATACACCTACTAATGGCTGAGCTTTAAAAACCAAAAAATGTCAAGGAATGTATACAATGCTGTTTAATGTGTACATGACATAGCTTGTAATTTCAGTATGAAATATTGCCTAGTTTACTGGTAGCATATTTTTTGTGCCCAAGGTTTAAATCTTCAGCTCCTAAATTCTTTTTTTGTCATTTTAAGGATCTAGGTTTCTTATCAGCGAGTGCAATGTAAAACTTCTGTTTTCCTGCAGTGCCTGCACTAAATTTTTCTTGGTAAATGACCTTTAACTGTTTGGTACCATCAGGTTAACTTAAAACTCTGAGAAGGTCTAAACTTCAAAATGTGTAACACTTCAAGGATGTCAGTATTTTCAAGGGTTTGTGTTATTACTTCCTCTATTTCAGCAGAGCTGAATTTGTGAAGATTCCTGTGGGAATCATTAGCAAACTTTTATATGATGTAGACAGCAACAAGCCTCTTTGTCTCAGTATTATTCCAAATGAATATGTGCTAAAATCTTTGTTTCAAAATTTAAAAATTGCTGAGTAAAAGAATACATTTTAAGGTTGTTCTTCTTGTTTGTCAATGAAAAATTCAAAATTAATCCTTTTTGCATTATTGCCCTACTTCCTTGGTAATTTTTATTCTCTTGTCACTGATCTTGATTTTTCTATTCTACATTTCTTTTGACTAATTTTTTTCCCAAAAAAATTCTGTTTTCTAAAGAATTGTATAAGAAAGAGTTTCTAAATGCTTTCTAAAGCTAGTCTACAGAATTGGAAGCCAGAGGCTGTCATTAGCAGAGAGGGGGAGTCATTCTTCTAATTTTGATATTTGCTAAGTGGAATAATTACGCCGCATTTTGGGAAGCTTAAGAGTGCTGTGCCTTCTGTCTGATGGAGTGCCTGAGGTTTTATTATCCCAGCATTTAATGGCAGCCTTCTGTTGCTGAGCTTTGAGTGCCACATGTCCCTTCTGTGCCACGTTGTGCTGCAGGCTCTGGCTCCCCCAGCATCACGAACGTGCAGACAGCGCTGTACCAGCCCCAGCCGCAGCAGCCCCAGCCCCAGCCCTACGGCCAGTGCATCACGGACAACGGCGTCGTCTACTCGGTGGGCATGCAGTGGCTCAAGACACAGGGCAGCCAGCAAATGCTGTGCACCTGCCTGGGCAACGGAGTCAGCTGCCAGGAGATAGGTATGAGTTGCTGTGAGGTCTCTAGGACTGTCCTGTGGCTTAATTTCCAAGTAGAATCCTTCGTGTGCATGTCAGAAATGTCCTCTGAAGAAGACATACTGGAGAAAGGTGCAAGAGGGAAAGGAGTGGTTTGGTTATTTGAAGCCTTGTTGTTTAGGGCAGAAATGTTTCCCAGTGAGCTATTTATAACCTGCTGAGGGGAAACAGTGCCCTTGGGGAGCAGCATTAATAACTTTATTCAAATGGAGCTGCAATAATATATGTTTGGAAAAGAATGTGAGAGAATGCCACAGCTATGGAGTTGTCTGTTGGCGTGTATTGGCCCGACTCCATGGCAGTCAATGTGGGTTCCCAGCAGCCAGCAACTTGGCCTGGAGGGACTGTTGCTGTTTTGGAGCCCTGAAATTTGGGGATTGCTTTAAACTGCAGTCTAATGCTGTGATTTTCTTTTTGAAGCCGTGACCCAGACGTATGGTGGCAATTCTGATGGAGAGCCCTGTGTCCTGCCTTTCACCTACGATGGAAGGACTTTCTATTCCTGCACCACTGAAGGCCGCACGGATGGGCACTTCTGGTGCAGCACCACTTCCAACTTCGAGCAGGATAGGAGATATTCCTTCTGTACTGAGCAGAATGGTGAGTTCTTCTCACAGGCTCTTCACATTCATGTGACCCGATGGAGGAAGGAGCAGAGGACACAGGAACAGGCTGCCTGACCAGTTCCAGCAGCCTGGAAGGACTCAAGGCAGCAAGGCAGTGCTGTAGATGGAGGGCTGCCTGATGACAGTAGTTGTATGCTCTTGGTATCTTTGGAGGGTGCTACAGATGTACCCTTTGAGTCCTGTTCTCTGAGCTGAACTTAGAACAGGAGTACCTGGTCATGGTGGCGCTTTGGCCCAAAGGATGCTTGCTTATCTTTGGCTTTGCTTGGGTGAATTGCTTCAAGCAATGCCCATATTAGGCTGCAAAGAGGATGTCCATGGAGTACATTTTGTGCAGTCCTGTCACTCCCTCCATCCTGGCTGTCTAGCCAGGCTGCCATATATAGCAGTGATCTTGTGATTTGTGGTCACTGATCAGGAGCTGAGGCATGACTAAGGCATCAGCATTCCCTCTTGTCTGTGGATGGTCAGTGTTCACAGCACAGATCTATCTACCTTTGTGGTTGCACTTCCTGGAGTGTCTGTCAGACATGCACGGAGCAGTGTCTGTCCAAGCAGCTTCTTGGGATCTGACCTTGGAACGAATATTTCATGTTCCCACATGAAAATACTGCTTTTTACACTGCATAGACACTTTCTTGAAAATTCTGTTCTACTTCGGTTGTTTTTTCCTGATAAAAGTCAAGCCTTTTTCTGCAGGGCATAAATACTTTATTTTTTAAAAAACAAACTAACTCCCCCAAAAAACACCCAAACACTGTCCCTGTCCATTAATATGATCATGTTTTAGAGAGGCTTCTTGTGATACCCTTTGGAAAGAGAAATGTGATATGGAAAAATCTCAGTAAATATCTTGTTGTTCTCCAATATTTGTAAAGCAGAGTTGCTCAAGAGGTGATTAGTTCAGGTAGATTACAGCCCTCTTTCCACTGCTGCTTGCAAAACATGAAGCTTCCAGCCTGCAGGGAGGTTTTGGCTTGTCCTGTTGTACATAACTGAGCTGTAACCCTTTCCTGAGGGTGAAGGCTTCCCTTAGAGCTGGAGGGCACCACTGGGAAAGATCTTCAGAGATAATACAGGTATGCTAAGAGCTGTGAGTTTATTTCATTCCTTAGGCCTTGAGAGAAGGCATCCGGAAAGCTACTTCCCAAGCACAGTAAGCTTTGGTTTTCCCTGTTTCCTGGGAATTCCCATGGCTGGCTCTGCAGCTTATTCCAGAGCAAAGCTTGAACTCAACTGACCTCATGCAAAGCTTATGTTTCCACATCTGAATTAATTAAAACCAAGAAAAGAGGCCTGTGGATTATATACAGGGCACACGTGGGAAAAAGCAGCGCTAGTTGTTTGTTTTCCAAGCTCTTCCATGCATGCTAAGAGAGTGCAGGCTGAATTTGCATCTGTTCTCTTCATTTTTCATGCAGTTTTGGTCCAGACACGTGGTGGCAATTCCAATGGTGCTCTGTGCCACTTCCCCTTCCTTTACAACAACCGCAACTACACCGACTGTACTTCTGAGGGACGGAGGGACAACATGAAGTGGTGTGGAACCACCGAGAACTACGATGCTGACCAGAAGTTTGGGTTCTGCCCCATGGCTGGTAAGGCTGAGAGCCATAAAAGGGTTATAGAGCACCTGTATGTGGTTCTTTGAGCTGGAAAAGGAAGACCTCTCTGTTGTTGGTCAGATACTGATGACTTCTAATGAGCTGAGTCTCAGCCCAAAGTCCTTGAAGGCATTTCTGAAGCTTTGTTTTGTCCTTTTTTACCCCCACTGGCTACCACTAGCAGAGATTTAGGCAGTGCCAGGAAAAGGCAATTTTCATTACTCCTTTGCTACAACGGTAGGCATGCTCTTCAGCTGGTGCAAACTGGTGTAGATCTACTGGAGAACCTAAATTTGAGTGTGTGCCTAAAATTTCCTTGTTAAGATGCAGAAACCATTAGCTGGTATTAAGGGGCAGTGCAAATGGTCTTAGTCCTCAAGATCTTGTCACTTCTGGCCTCATGAATATCCTCTTGCTTTCTTCTCACCCAGCTCATGAAGAAATCTGCACAACCAATGATGGTGTCATGTACCGTGTTGGGGACCAGTGGGATAAGCAGCATGACATGGGCCACATGATGAGATGTACTTGTGTAGGAAATGGCCGTGGAGAGTGGACCTGCATTGCCTATTCACAGCTCAGAGGTACTGATTTTCATGTTGATACCACCACTTCAGTCTAAGTGGGAGGTGGGAGAAATTGGTAATCTTCGCTGTCATTGTGGGCTTGAGCCCACACTTAAGAACTGTGGCTTACTCTTTGGAGTAGGAAGTGGATTAGAGGAGCTGTGAAGTTCTTGTCTTGTTTATGTGCTGGAAAAATATATTCCAGCCTTTACAGGCTCTCAAGCAGAGGCAAACCTTGATTGTCTTGATTGTGGTATCCCTCCTTCCTTTAGCCTACATTTAGGTATTGGCAGCACTGTAACTTTACATAGAGCTCAGTATAGGCACCTCCCTGCCTCAGCAACAGACAAAACTCCAGACTTGTCTGAAGTTTGAAAGCAGAGCTGTTGTGTTTTATTGTTCTGTGGTGAAATGTTCAATTCCTCTGTGCTGGATTAGCCTTTTGCTGGCTAATCTATATGAAAAGCTGGCAGGAAAACATGGAGATTACTCTTATTTATTTATTCATTTGTGTGAATGGTCCAAGTAGAGAAGTACTTAAGCAACACCAAAAAAAGAAGACTTAAAAGCACAGACATTTGATCATCCTGCAGCTAGCTCACAGCATTGGCTTCGTGTCTGGAAAAGGCAGGGGGGTTGCTGTCAAGAGGCCAAGAAAGGACTCTTTAATACCACTGCTGAAGTGGGATATAATTTATAGGGAAAGGCTCACTCAAGGGCTTTGGAAGGGTTTTTTTAATGTGTTCCCTTCAGCGTGAAAGACACTGCTCAAAGTTGTAGTCTGTGCAAGTCCTGTTTCCACTTCCACAGCTAGTTCTCTGCAGTTCCATTCTGGAGTTTAGTGGTCTTACTTGCTGAGGAGAGGGTAGAGGTGCTTTGTTTTTTCAAAAGTCAAAGGTTATCTGAGTGGAGCTCTGGAAACACAGCAGCCAGACCTTGGCGCCTGCAGGACAGTCTGAGGGCTCCTTGGTTTATCCTGATGCTGTGCCCATGGTGTGGGAAAATACCGTGGGGAACAGAATCATGGGAATCATGGACTCACTTCCCCAAGGACAGCTGGTCCAGGATTGACTCCAGACCTGAACTTGGGTCTCTTGGGTCCCACTTAACAAAACAACTTGCATCTGGGCTTGTTTTCATGTTTGTTTTGTCTTTCTGCTCCTTGCTGTGATTAGATTGGCTTTAGGAATTCTGGGCCAGATCCCAGATGGACATTGAACCTAACAGAGTGATAACCATTGTACTACAGCATGGAGTCTGGTTACTGTGTTATGAGGGAAGAGTAGACTGGTAGGCATCAGCAGCATCTTGTGTGTGTAAAAGGTCTGCCTCTGCCTTCAGATTACTACAGAGGGTAGCAGAGATACCCAGCAGAATAACATCATGAGGATGGCTGTACTTCTTCATTGCATCTTCATAAATTTGGAGCAGCCCTTTTCTCCTTGTGTAGTTGCAGTGGTTTGAGGCTGAGGAGTTTCAGCTGAGATGTTCCTCAGAGGAGATGGTCGGAGAGTCAGCCTGGTGCTTCAGATTTTTGTTCACACGTGGAATCTGTCTGAAGGAACAACAAGGCAGTTCTGTAGCTGGATTGTGTTCTACAGACCTCTTTACTGCAAGCGTTGCTTATTTGTATAGTGCTGATAGATTAACTCGGGAGCAGGGCTGTGTGTGCAGCACTGTGAGGGTCACAGTGAAAGGAGGGCTCCTTTCTGGCTTGGATGGAGCTGGTCATAGTCTATGTGCTGATCAAGCAGAGGGAATAATGTTCCAGGCAGAGGGGTTCTGTCTCAATGCTTAGACCTATTGCTGATAAACTCTGCTCTCTCCCCCAGACCAATGCATTGTGGATGGCATCACCTACGACGTGAACCAGACCTTCCACAAGCGCCATGATGAGGGGCACATGCTGAACTGCACCTGCTTTGGCCAGGGCCGGGGGAGATGGAAGTGTGATCCTGTTGGTGAGTCACCGGCTGTCCCCACTTGCCACACACCCTTTGTGACTCTGTACAAACTGGCTGTAGTACAGAGAAACTGGTGTGTGAGTTTGGGCCCAGTCTTTGTCCACTTTCGGTCCTGAATTGTACAAAAGCAAAAATAAAAGCAGCTCTGCATTTGCTGGAGGGTAAGTGAAAGGGCATTTGTTAATTTAGCACATGTGCTTGGATTATCACACCTGCCACAGAAGAACCACGACTGTGGCAAGCATATGTTGTAAAATGTAACAGGTTGTCGTAGCAGGGCAGTTAGCCTCAGGCTGTGGTGATTTGGCTGGATTCTGGTCCTTCAGCTGTCAGCTTAGCAGGGCTCTCAGCCTGAACACTGGTAAAACGTGCAGCTGGCCCCTGATGCTAGGATCAGTTTTCTTACCTTTCTCTATCCTAAAATCTTTGAGAGTTTTCTCCCTGAACTGAGGAAGGAGCACCAGTGTATGTTAACTTACCTTGGACTGAATTTATTTTTTGGCTGCCCTTTGTTCTAGCAAAGAGAAAGCTCAGGATGAGAACATGTGTTAATAGTGCTCTGGAGGTTAGCTAAATCCATCATGATTCTCTGCAGGAATGAGATTTCATGTCTTCTTCCTCCCCCTCTTCCCTAGCAGACCTTGACTGGAAGATAAGATCTGGCTGTTTGTTTTACAATTACTAAATTGAAGAGAGCTTCAAGCTATTGCTAAGAAAATCTATTAGAAATTACTAGTTGTGAAGCTCTGCTTTATTCACAGTAGTATTTGTACATGTTTACTCAAGGAACATAAATTGTGAAGCTCCTGAAAATTACTAGTTTGAAGGAAGGGGTGGGGGGATGATTTCAGCTAAGTGCAATTAAAGTTTTAATTTTGTTGGCTCTCTCTAAACAAAGCTCTTATTTATCCAAGCAAACATAATGCTAATACTCACTGAAAATTTCTGTAGAGCGAGGCATATATGCCATTGTCAGAGTAGAAAATGTGCTGAAGTGCTGCACTGTGATGTATTTACACTAGTTAAGCTGATTTCAGGATCTGATCTGTCCCCCTTTGGTCTATACAATGGTAAATCTGGAAAAATTCTGCTGAAAATAAAAGCATTCTGGGGACTATTAAAGCCTAAATGAATTCTGCTGAAGGCAGGAGGAATTTTTGCCTTTGATCTCCTTGAGAGCAGCATGGTTTAGCTTTGGATGAGAGATGAACTCAATTGGCTAGGGCAGAATTGAGCTCCAGAGTGGATGGAAGTCTTTCTAGAAGAAACAACCTACTGAAATGCATCACAGTTCAGTTAGCCCCCTTATATCTAACTTAATACATGCAGTGCTGTATTAAGAACCTTGATTTGAGACTCAAGTTCTGTTGTCACTTTATATACCTATATTTTCAAATAAACATCAGTGCTGCATTTCCTTGTGCAAAAGTCTTTTGGGACTTTTTTGTAGCTATTTCACTGTGGTTTCAGTAACACACAGTGGTGAACTGTCCCTCTTGTGCCTTCAGACCAGTGCCAGGACTCAGAAACCCGCACCTTCTACCAAATTGGAGACTCCTGGGAGAAGTATGTCCATGGGGTCAGATACCAGTGCTACTGCTATGGTCGTGGGATTGGAGAATGGCATTGCCAGCCTCTGCAGACCTACCCAGGTAAGAAACACAGCAGAAAATGCTGAGTGAGACATGAGGAAGGCCAGCTTTCTACTCCTCTCACCTGTTCAGGTTTCTGTACCTAATGGCTATTGGTTTCCTTTTAAAACAGAACGGATACTCCTTGTCCCTTGGCAGGCACAAGCAGGTGCCAGGGGGTTATAAAGAGGAGCTCAAGCTGTTTGCAGCTATTCCTGAGGGCAGGGTTAGTTCAGAGAATGACCCTTAGTGCTCACAACAGCTTGGGTTTATATTGCCTCTTGGTATTTAGTGATATCAGACATGTAATCTTTAGCTTCTATTTCCTGAAACTCACACATGTAGTTCTTCCTTTTCCACTCATTACAAAGGCAAAAATTCATCATGGAACAAAATGTTTTTCCTGATCAGTGCCCCAAAGAAATTAAATATTTGAACTCTTGTTTGTCTAGGCAATTCCAGGAACTCTATATAGGGATGGGCAATGCCTGTTTGTTGCTGAGCTTCAGTTCCCCGAACAGAACATAAGGGGAACCTCTCTCCTGTTTAAGGCTGCAACTGCCACTGTCTTTATCTGAATAAGATGAAGTATTAAGGCTTGCTGAGTTTCATTTACTCCTGTTGGACTGCTTAAACAAACATCTCCCTTAGCTATGTGAAATATGCATGCCTCCAGCCTAGAGACCAGGGCTCGGGGCTGCTTTAGACACAAGAGTAACTGAAAATGTGTAAATAAACCAAATCTAATGTTTCTGAATGTAGGTTTGGGGTTAGGTGAGCTTTGAAATTTTCTGCCTGTGGGCACAGGTTTGTTTTTCTAGAAATCCTGTTAAATGGGGAACATCTATATATGTTACAAGGATGTTCAAATAAATTATTAGAAATGTTGGGAATGGGGTGAAGGGTGTAGGTACTTCATGGCTAAAACACTTTCCTGCAAATTCCAGGGATCTCTTTGCTGGGATTTTCTGGGAACACACATGAGGACAGTGCTGCTGCGTGTTCAGTGACACCTCCCCATTGGGGCCAGAAGGGACTGAAAGGAGAACCACAGGCTCATAAAACCTGTCCTTCTCTATTGGAGAGCTTGTTGGAGGAAACAGGCCTGAGCCTGACCTAGCTAAATGCAATCAGTAGTCTTAAAATTGCTGCAGAACTTGTGTTTTCATCAGTTCATGGACCTGTTTTGCCTCAGGACTTCCACCTACCCTTCTGGTGTGATTTGTGTGCAGAAGAAGAGTCTCACTATCTGTGGAGTCCTCTGCAGAGTCATGAAAATTCAGTGTTTCAAATGAACTGATTAAGAAATTTAGTAAAATAGTAGAATATTAGTGTCTATTTTCAGGGTGTATTCAGTGTCAGATCAGAATTTTTCCCTCACCGTGCTTCATGATTAGACTTGGATTTGGCAGATGGTTTTTATCAGTTTCCCTGCTGCCATTGCAGGAGATACTAATGAAGAAAACTGTTATTTGCTGAGAAGTTCCCCCATCTCTTTGAACAGCAAGATTTTGCTTTGCAGACTTTTTCTGTACTAGACCTTTCCCATTTTCCATTTCATTGGTAGCTTACAAGAAATGGACCCAAGCAGTGCATGTTAACTTCCCCACAGAATTTACTGGTTTTCTAGGTAGCAATGACGGATTAAGGATAGAAAGAAGATAGAACTGATTTCCCATGTATAGAAATATATGTGAGCCATGCAGCTTTCTTGCTTTTTGATGACTCCACAACATCTCCAGCAGGTTAAAACCAGCAATTTATTTTTTTTTCAGGCTCAGCTGGTCCTGTTCAGGTGATCATCACAGAGAGTACAAATCAGCCAAACTCCCACCCCATCCAGTGGAATGCTCCTGAACGATCTCACATCACCCAGTACATCTTGCGCTGGAGACCTGTGAGTGCCACATTTATCATCATTTGTTCCTCAAGAGCACTTTATTTGGCTTTTTGTGGTGTCTGAAAGAAGTGGCTGACACAATTTCGGAAAACTTGAGTTGCTTATTCAGTGTCTTTGTCCTCTTGAGGTCAACAGCTACTCTTGAGCATCAAGGAGAGCCAGTGCTGTATAAACACTTGAAGTTTTCTTGCCCAAACTTCACTGGTTGCTGTGCTCATAAAGTATTTTATTAAACAAAGCACTAGTACAGCAAGCGGACAAGTTTATATCCTTCCATACCTTAGGAATATAAATCCTTGTGGAAGCTTCTTCATCCAAAGAAATGCTGTTTTAGTAATATGTGCATATCCAGAAACTACTGGGAAACATTTTATTCTATTAATGTGGAGGTAAAAATGACTAGGATATGAAGTCATAAACAGCTTAGTCTAGGATTAAACAAACAGTCACTCCCATCTTCTCCAAAGTCTAAACCAAAACTGGTTAACCACAGCTTATTGGCTGGTTCCTCTGTGAGCAGTGATTTGATTTAACCAACGCAGATGAGCAGTCTTCCAGCTCCCCTGAGTACAGCTTCACAAAAGACCACTTAATGATTAAGAGCATTAGTATCTCAATGCTGCCTGTTATTAAGAGAACAATAAAGGCCCTGATCCAAAGCCGTTCAAGGCACTCATGACTTTTTACTGATTTCAGTGTATCTTGGATGAAGACCTGAATGAAATGGACTTTAAAGCACCGGAGTATAAACCTCAGAGGATGGAGCATTATTTTAAAGCTTCCCATCGAGTTCAAACACAGGGTAGAAGTGAAGAACCTCTCTGTATATTGTTTTCAGATGATGGCTTAGTGTGTTACTTTTGCAGTTTGTTCATAATACCTTTTCCAGGCACTACTTCATGCCTTACTGTGCTTTTAGTGAAGGAATGAGTTGAATTTATAACAAATAATGCTCCTTTTAAATGGCAAAGTTCATAGCTAGGTTGTTTTTAGTTTACCCCTGTAAAACCTTATAACACAATGCCATTGGTCCTGCTTCTTGGCATACTTTTCTCATCTCCTTTGAGATGATTCTGTCTGTGCATTAAAGCCATTCAGGTCATACCTGTGTTTGAATATTAGAGTGAGTAGTGACCACACATCAGGTTAGATCACTAGATTGCCCTGCTTGCAGCCTAGGGGGTCTCTCACTGTCTGAATGTCCTTTTTCTTGCAGAAAAACTCAGGAAGGCAGTGGAAGGAAGCCACCATCCCTGGCCACCGGAACTCCTACACCATCTCAGGCCTGAAGCCTGGTGTGATTTATGAGGGACAGCTCATCAGTGTCCAGCAGTATGGCCACAAAGAAGTCACCCGCTTTGATTTTACCACAACCAGCACCACAGCAGTGACAAGTGAGTTGAGCAGGGGGACATCCAGGAAAACCTCATCTCCTTCATCCACGTCCTTGCTTTGTGCATCCCAGTGAACACAAAAGCAGTGATGTTTAATGCAACCTCTCCCCACTCTTGCAGGCAACACTGTTTCAGGAGAGACAACTCTTCTTCCTCCCGTGGTTGCTACTTCAGAATCTGTCACTGAAATCACATCAAACAGCTTTGTTGTCTCCTGGGTTTCTGCTTCTGACACCGTTTCTGGATTCCGTGTTGAGTATGAGCTGAGCGAGGAGGGTGATGAGCCACAGTACCTTGGTGAGACAATATTGGAGTGTGCCAGACCAAAGCATTGCTCACAGTCAGGGCATCACTGCTTTGGGGCAGTCAGTAGAGCTGGTGTGAACAGTGAGCATCTCCCTGTCTTTCAGTAGGATTCAATTAGGATATGAGAATGGCAGGAGCAGGTGAGATTAAAAACTCACTTAGTTCATTGTCTTTTCTCCATTACTAGCTGTAAGAGAACAAGGCAAGTAAATAGCAATATTCCCTCAGAATACTGTCCCCAAATTCTGCAGAGGAAAACTGCCTGAGCCAGGAGTAGTGGATGAGTAATTACTCTGAGTAGATGTAATTATTCTTTTTATCACCATGTATTTACTCATTTTTTTTCCTCTTATAATCATGTAAAGTTATTGGCTTTCACAGCATCCTGAAATGAGCAGCAGTTCAGATGAGAAGAGAACCAAATCTATTTTTTTTTAACCTGCCTCCTGGATAATTTCCTTTGGCATACCGTTGTCCTTCTCCAGAGAGAACTCTTTCCCAAATGCTCTCTCTTAGCTGCTTGTTATCTCATGGATATCTCATGTTCCAGTCTGCTCTGTCAGTTTTGTTTGGATCAGATCTTCCTCATCTCTGATAATATGGCTGAGCTGGGAAGCTGGTGAAAGGCACTGGACTCAGACACAGAAACTGAAACTGTTTTTCCAACATTTACTGTAGAGCCCATGGCACCACTACATGTAATTTCATTTTAAATTATTTTTCCTAATTTCCTGTCTAAACAGTGGTAATAGCAATATCTCACCTCAAGCATTTGAAGTTATAAAAGTTATTGGGACTTGAGTGTGGTAGAAGAACATGACAAAAAGAACAGCAGTCTCCTGACCTAATAATTCTTTCTGGAATCTTGTTCCCCTGAACTCACAGGCTTGCACACTGAGCAGAAGTGACTCTTGTGGGGACTGCCAGCATTGTCACCACGTTTTCTTTCTGCCCTGGCAGCTGTGCTTTGAAGGAGCTCCTGAGCTCTTCTGTCTACAGACAGAGGTTTACAGGCAGATTGAAAGGCAATCCCCAGTTTCCCCTAAGATGCTTGGCTTCAGTCTAGTCAGCAAGGAGCTGCTTCTTGGGGAGTTTTCTACATCTGGCACGTAGGTGGACATCTGGGAGAAGGGAAAGAAGTTCACCAGCCCTCATAATGTCATTCTTCTTCACTCATGAGTCAGTGTTTCCACATAACCTACTCATGTGAAAGTTTTTCCATACATTTCTGTACTGAAAGTTCAACAGTCAGGGTATGAAATAAGTATTCAGCTGAGATGGCTACAATAGGCTGGGGCTGCTGCTCAAGCTGCCCTGCAATATCCCACATCAAGCCTTGCTGTGCTTGGTTGCAGGTCCCAGATCTCCACACAGCCCTTCTGAGGTGAACCAAACACAGTGCAGAGAAACTGTTGTTTTATTGCAGGAAGACTGTACTTCAGCCCAGATTAGAACAGACTTCTCAGTTATTTAATTTGGAGAGGAGGCAAGAAGATGGAATTGCTAAAACAAATTTTTCTCTCCCGCCTTCCTCAGATCTTCCAAGCACAGCCACTTCTGTCAACATCCCTGACTTGCTTCCTGGTCGCAAGTATATTGTTAATGTCTATCAGATCTCTGAAGAAGGAGAGCAGAACCTGATCCTGTCTACTTCACAGACTACAGGTATGTGTGGTTGGCTGTTGCTGCACTTTGAAAGCTGTTAGAAATCTGTTACTGTTTGCTCAAGAATTTTTTGTTACCTCTTACCCTCACACTTCCTGTTCTCCTGTGTTTATTGTCTTAAACAGCTCCTGATGCACCACCCGACCACACAGTGGAAAGTGTGGATGACACATCCATTGTCATCAGCTGGAGCAGACCACAGGCTCCAATCACAGGTTTGTCCATTTGGAGTGCACTTTTTCTGCATTATTGGTAGGATCTGAAATGTAAGTGAAAAAGAAAATGAAATATAACTCTGGGACAAAGGTGGTGCAAAATTCTGCCTGGTCAGAGAGACCAGCTGGAAAGCACATGGGCAGCTTAGCATTTCCGTGGCTTCAGTGGCTGAACCAAGCAATGCAGAAGGCTGGATGTAAAACAGTTACTTCTGGATTTGTGTTAAATAAAAACAAGCCCCAGGACCTTATATTTGTATCTGTCATCCAGACCATCCCATAGTGAGCATGAGAACAGTACAGGCTTAAATCCACATGTCAGATCTCAGAGATTTTAACCCAGGTCAGATTGTGCAGAAGGTGGTGTGAGTGTGTGGTCTGTAGATGGGACGTGGGCACAGGCAGGCCACAGGTCCTGCTGAAGTTCAGGACTATTTTTATCGAAGCTCAGCAGGGAGATCAGTTCAGCCCTCATTTCTAGCATTCTTTGTGCTTACTGTTTGTGCTGAGGATTACATATTTCTCTTGCTTCAGGCTACAGGATTGTCTACGTACCCTCTGTGGAGGGCAGCAGCACAGAGCTCAACCTGCCTGACACTGCCACCTCTGTGACACTCAGTGACCTGATGCCAGGGGTTCAGTACAACATCAGCATCTATGCTGTGGAAGAAAACCAGGAGAGCACTCCTGTCTTCATCCAGCAGGAAACCACTGGGGTCCCACGCACAGGTAATGCTCATCTGGGTTTCAGTCACTGAGATTTCTGTTGGTAGCTAAGGGAGTGCTTAAATGAAGTCAGTTATGGTTTTGTGGGTTTGAATTGGAAGTTTCACTGGTATTGAAGTTCTGTAGTAAAATCATACTTACTAACACAGTCAAGACACCACTGCATTAAGAGGGTTGTCATTCCAGGGATTGGATTGCATGCAGGTCTTGCATTTTCTGTAGAGGAGAGATCAATTTCCCAATTTATCTTAGGAGGATTCTGCTAAGAAATCCTCTGAAGTGCCTGGTGTATCATTTTGACCCAGCACTTGGCTTGCAGATGTTCAGGGTTATGTACTCAGACACCACAACACATGTTCAGATAGTTCACCTGACTTTTCCCTCTCCCTTTCAGTCCTACCCATTATTTTCCTTAGCAATCAGTGGGGATGGGAGATTGCTCAGCACTGACTGATGTGCCAAAACAACACTGTAGGATTTAAACTCAAGGCACTCAGTATTTAAAAAACTTCTGGTTTCAGGGTTCTTTAGTTATCCAGTTGGACTGAGTAACCAAACCAAAAGAAGGGATAGTGAAAGAATTGGGATTTGATGTGGTAAGCAGTGGAATTTCATGGTCTTGCAAGTTGCAAGCACGTGTTTGCAAATGGGAATTTACCAGGAATGAACTCAGCTCAACGATTTTACGGTTTGGCTTCTGCATCTTCCAAAAATGTACACTGGTTAACCTTAGGGCACTATCAGTCCTAGTCTCAAGGAACTTAATTTAAACACAGGAATTCAAGGATACAGTACTGTGGCCCAGCACTGAGGGAACAGCATTTTGCATTTGACTATAGTAAGGCCAGATCAGCCCCTGAACTTGTTTAATTATAAAAGGTGTATTTCAAGTTAATCACAGACATTCAGAACATGCTGTGGGTTTTTAAAACCCTCTCTTTTAATTTTAGAAGGCGGTCACTGTTTCCAACCCCTGGAGTACTTTTTTTCCCCTCAGGCTTTGGTTCTGCATATCCTTGTAGTTCTATAGCATATTACATCTGGTCTTTCAGTCACAGAAAGATACCTTCTGAAGACATAGTATGCTTTAAAGTAGATTGTGATGTTTAGAATTGTAGTCTCCTTGTCTGAGAATGTATGTAGGCATGTTTACAGTGAGGCTACCTTGACTTTTTATATTGGTAAATATTCTTGGGCAAGCCATTGTTCATGCAAAATTCACTCTTTTCTTCTGTCCACGGAAACCTTTAACTTCTCCTGCTAAGGACTCCCTCTGACAATTGTTGTACCCCTGTGCTTTCAGATGAAGTGCCTTCCCCCAGAGATCTGCAGTTTGTGGAGGTTTCTGACATCAAGATCACCATCATGTGGACCCCACCCCAGAGCCAAGTGTCTGGCTATCGAGTGGAGGTGATCCCTGTCAACCGCCCTGGCCAGCACGGCCAGAGACTGCCCATCACCAGGAGCTCTTTTGCTGAAGTCATTGACCTGATCCCAGGAACAACCTACCTCTTCAAGATCTTCGCTGTGAACCAGGGCAGGGAGAGCAAACCTTTGACTGGAGAGCAAACCACCAGTAAGTGTCTTTCCTCTGTGCGTTTTTCAGCCTTTTGAAGTGCGGATTTCTCTGTTGCTTGGAGAAATGTATAAACAGAGCACTTGAAGTGCAACAGTTCTAGCCCAGGAGGTATCTCGTCAGTAGGATGACAGGGCTGGGAATTCATTCATTCTAACAATGATCTCTTCAGCAGATTTATCCTCCTCCAGGGCTTTCCAATGGGAGTTTAAGTCTCATGGTGCTTTAAAACAATTTTGTATGGCTGGAATTCAACTTTTTTATTACTGACTGAGAATTGATGGACCCTGCAGTTCTTTTGCAGCACAGATCACAGCCTGTGATTTTTATTTTTTTTCTTTTGCTGGTACCTTAGGGCAAATTTCAGTAGGACTTAGAAGCCGTGCTGAGATTCCTCTGAAAGTCCCCATCTCCCTTCTGACAGCTCCATACCTATCTGGTTCCCCTGGCAGCAGTAGCAGTTGTGCCTGCACATGCAAGGAAGGATCGTGCATGATTCCTCAGAACCTGATTGCTAATGATCTATTGGCAGTGCAGCACCTCACCAGAGTGAGGAGAAATGCACTTTGTCAGACATTGCTTTTTGCTTTGCAGCAGTGCAGAGAAGAGAGAGGAGCAGTGTCTGGGCAATATGTAGGGTTTTAGATGGAAGAATATGTGTTTTATCTGGGTGGTTATCTCCATTTTTGATTCAAGCGGAGCAGATCAGACAGAACACAGGACATAGGTTGAGCAGGTCCTGTTTATTGGGCAATAGAAGGGTGAGTGGGTATTTGTGATGTTCTTTAGCTGGGTCAGTTTATTCAAAGGGACAAAATTCAGCTATGTGCATCTGCTGCTCTCCTGATGCTTTTCAGTAAATAAGAGCAACTTCTAAGAACCCAGCCTGACTCTTAGTAATATGAGAGGGAAGGAAAGGAAATGGGATAATCATCTGAATATAGCCATGCTGTTTGAGGAATATTCTTACTTCCATCCATAAAGTTATGAGCAATGAATAGTGCGTGTCTCTTGACTGTGCAGGGAGAATGGGATCCTTATGTCCATCCTTTGCCATAGGTGTCTAATTTGAGCTCAGCACAGATGGTGTGAGCACCCTCCCTCCTCTTTCAAGCGAGGCTTTCAAAAGCAAGGATGCGACTTAGGAATCTGAACTGTCTTGGAAGCGTCTAGAACAAGAAGGGCTCAGTTCCCAGCTAGATCTGTAATTTTTTGTGGTTGTTTTGAGGAGCCTGGGCTAGGTATAGGGTTCCTCTGAAACTCCACAGAGAGGTGTACATTGGAGTATAGACATTTAATTCAGACAGCACAGTGCCCGTCACAAATGTCTGGAATCGTTTTCCATAGGCTGTGATCATCCGTTTAACTGCTTTGCCTAAACCACATTGCAGAAACTATTCACATAAATTGCATCCTGTAATTGAAAGTCCTGGGAAACAGAAATCATTCAGGGTTCCCAAGGAAAATACTGCAGCAAAAGTCTCTTCCCACGGTGTAAATGTGATTCTCTTTTTGGCCTTCCGTTAAAAAGCAGTCTACAAATAAACTCCGAGTGTGTGTGTGTGGTTTTTAATCTTCCCCTTTTTCCTCTAGTATGGGGAGAGGAAGTGATAAAAGCTTAACAGAGCTGGCAAATTAAACTGTGCACAAAGGAACTGACTTTAGCCTACACATTTTAGGAAGATACAATCTTTGTCAGATGAGGCTTAGCCCAGATCTAAGTACCAGCAAGGGATAAAGTTGACTTTCAGCCTGTAGGTTGGTGATGGGCTTAAGCAGGGTTACACTCACCCTATTTCTTTTTGAATTCTCCCCAGTTTTTTCCAGTGGTGGAAGAAGGAAGGCCTCACTTCCTTTTTCCTCCCTCCTCAAAAATGGGAGAAAATAAAAAAGACAAAACCATCTTCCTGCTGAATCACTGGGAGAGTGATGAAACATTAGATTTTTTTTGCCAAAATATTACTTCTCCAGAAGGAGAAAAAAGCATTTGCCAGCAAAAAAAGAGCACTGATGAAACCTTACTCCTGTTAATTTCAACATCTGGTTAGAACCTAGAAAAGGTGGGGAGACTTGCCATGTGAACCCTTGTGAACTCCTTGCTGCAGCCAGTGCTACCCTGCCTGCTGTGGGGGCAAATTCCCCTCCAGAGCCTCACCTTGCCTCAGCCAAAGGCGGTGACATCTCCACCAGTCACTGTGGCTCCAGTGAAGGAGCTGTGCTGCTTCAGCCTCTTGTTTATGTAGTTATCTGGGTTATCAACTTCAGCAGCTTCCCAGGGGCACTGATAAAAAGGGGAGGAAGCCTGGTAAAAGCTGTTCCCCGAACCCCAGGGGAGAGATGAGCATGCTTGGAATTGTTGGATGGTCAGTTCCATGGTGTGAATATTTTTAAGTAGATCTAGGAACTGGTTTTCTGCAGAAAGTTGCTGACTATTTCTTATTTTGACATTCGAATGACAAAGTAAAAAAGGGATGGTTTATTTTGGGAAGGGATTTTGAGAGGACTGGGCAAGGATTTAAAAGAATAAATCTTTTTCATGGAAAAGGGCTAAAATTAGGTTTCCGTGCTTACACTGACAAGTCTAAACCTAGCTGGTTTTTAAAAAATGCTCAGCGCTCATGAGAAACTGTTGAAATTCCTGAGTGTGTTGGGGTCAACCTTTAGGCTGCCTTCCCCATGGGATGCAGAGATGGCAGCAACCCAAATCAGTGCAGCCTGGAGTGCTCAGGTCTGCCTGTCTTGGTGTATTAATTGATGGCACTGAGGCATGGATGTAGAAGTGAAATAACTTTCCAGCTCTCTCAGGGTCCCACCTTCTCTCTTCCCTTCTGCTGCCCTCGCACAATACATCAGAAACACAGGCCCAGTGCACGCCAGGGTTTGGAAGTGGGCGTGAGGTGGAGATTCAGCTGGGAAGCTGATGGGTGTTCTGCTTTGCCTCCCCAGAGCTCGATGCCCCCACCAACCTGCGGTTCCTCAACACCACGGAGCACTCGGTGCTGGTGCTGTGGACGCGGCCCCGCGCCGCGATCACGGGCTACAAGCTGACAGCAGGGCCCACCCGAGGAGGGCAGCCCCGCACCTACAACGTGGGACCCTCTGCCACCAAGTACCTCCTGAGGAACCTGCAGCCTGGCACTGAGTACACCGTGTACCTCGTGGCGGTTAAAGGCGACCTGCAGAGCAACAGAGAGACCGGGGTCTTCACCACCTGTGAGTGAGACACACACACACACACATCACAGTCTCCTTTTATGCCATGGCCCTTCCTCAGAGCTTGTGCTGAAAGTGCCTATTGTGAGTTGGTTTACAGGGGCAGCCTTTTGAAGTAGCATTCCAGCAGAACAGCTTGGGAAATGCTCCTTGTTGTTCTTTCTGAACTCGTTGGCTGGAAAAAAGAGCTATTTGCATCAAGAAGCTTTTAGTAAAATACATTTCAGCTTTTCTGATGATTAAAAACAAGAGGGAAGACTTATTACTGGTACCTCACTTTTTGCTTAACTGAATGTCAGAGAAATTTAATTTTACTTGATCTTCCTAATTGCTTGGTTTTTGGCATGACAAATCAAGGAAAGAATGCAACTCCCTTTAAAATGGACAAGGAATAATTAGTCTGGTACTTACATAAAGCTGAAAGCAGTCATTTCTCAAGGTCAGCCATATCATCTAAGGCAGCTCAACTGCAGTTACCCAAACTGACATACATGTTGTATTCTGTAGGTTTTTTTGGTTGTTTTTTTTTTGTTTGCATTTCAGTCATCTATATTTGTGATGCTGGTTTGGAAGAAATATTAAGCAAATTTTGGAAGGAAAGGGAGTTCTGTAACAACTTCCACCTATGTCTAAAAAGAGCAAATAGATCCAGTGTTTAAATAATGATGATGCCATCACATAAACTAGCAAAACTCAAAGCCACCCAAGCCCAGAACCACATCCTCTTTTCAATAGAGAATGTGGTTTCTTTTAGAACAATATGAAACTAAAATAAGAGCTCAAACTATTAATCAGAGTAACATTGTTGACATTGGCAAGGTGCTTTTTGCTGACAGTCTTATCTATAAATATTCCTCAATGAGAATGTGATTTGGTATCTTAGATTTAATATTGCTTTCAAATTCTGACTTGTCTGAATGAAACCAGTCCAGTGTGAGACTATAGATTTGATTAAGCAAGCCTCTTCATTAATAACATTACTAACAAGGCCATTTCAGATTAAACTCAGTGTTGTTATTTAGGCTGATTCTGGCATGCACAAAGGCTTTGGCTTCTGTGTGATGCTTCTGACAGATGTCAGTGAGACCACAGATGCCTCAGACTGATGTTGGCTCCTTTCTGCTGACTTCACAAGATGATGGTGAGGGATGAGATGGTCCTTGCTGGGACAGCTGGTTGACAGACAAGGGGTGTGGTGTTCTGCTGTTTGGAAGGCGTATGGTGGGTGAATCAAAAAAACAGCTGAGTTTTGAGGAACACTTCAGATATCATGCCAAAAAGCAGGATTCCCCAGATTCTTGGAGCTGGATGTGTAGAGGATCATGCATCCACTTGAGTATTTTTGTTTGTCTCAGGATTAAAAGCTCTGGCTACGATTAGACCACTTGCTTACTGTGTCTGTCAAGCCCAGCAGCAGACAAAAATCATCTGTCAGATATCTCCCAAATCACTGGATTTTCAGAAGTGATCTAGTTCAGCATTCATTTCATACCTCTGGCTATTATTGCTGCTGTAGGTCAGGTTTTCAAACTGTTTGGAGCAATCACAGCAGGTAGACTTGAACTCTGGTCAATTCACTCCACAGATCAGCCTGCTGGCTCTGTTCCTCCTTTCAACACAGAAGTGACTGAGACCTCTATTGTCATTACCTGGACACCTGCCCCAAGGATTGGTTTCAAGGTAGGAGGAGCTAAGTCCTGTGATGGTTTTTCCTCTTGCTTCACTGTGGTGGGGAGGGCAGATTAAAGCCTTTTCCTACGGACTGTGAAGATGGCAGCACAAAGGGGAGAAGTGCAAAGGGCCTGTTGCTCACAGGGAGCAGTGACAGAGGTCAGTGCAGGGTGGGGTTTCAAGTCAAGTGGGACAGCTAGACCACAAGTTACAGGACTAACAGCTGGAGTTCAGCATGAGGGCCCATAGTGCTGCTGTTGGGTGATCAGTCAGGGTGCTGACAGCTTGTGACTGAAAAGCAAACCTCTCTCCCCTGCAGCTGGGAGTGCGCCCAAGCCAGGGCGGAGAGGCTCCCCGGGAGGTGATCTCCGACTCCGGCAGCATCGTCATCTCCGGGCTGACCCCCGGCGTGGAGTACACCTACAGCCTGACAGTGCTGATGGATGGCCAGGAGAGAGAGACCCCCATCGTCAGGAGAGTCACTACACGTATGGCACCTGCTTTTCCACCATCAGTCCTTCTCCCACTCCCCGCTGCCTTCTGGGAGCCAGTTCTGGTCTTTCCTCCCTGTCCTGGTCTCTTTTCTTTTTGATGCATAGGTAGCACTGGTTCATGCAATGCAGGGTCACAGCTTCAGGGGAGTATTTTTGGCTAATTCCAAAGGTTGAGGATATCATGAGGAAAGGGGTGCTGAGGCAGCCAGCTTGATTGTCAGTGCCATCAGTGACCCATTTGTCTGAACACTTGCAGCACTGGCTCCACCGACCAGCCTGCGCCTGAAGTCCAATCCTGACACTGGCATCCTGATAGTCTCTTGGGAGAGAAGCACATCTCCAGGTAACCATGTGAACTCACTCTGTGCTCAAACCTCCTCTTGTAGCAGAATGCTAACACTTCTTCAGTGGTGCCTTGCAGTTTGATGGGAAATTAGCTGTTGATTAATTTAAAGTACATGTTTCTAGATATATTTAAAGATATAATTCACAACTTACTGTAGGACTCTTAATGATTTACATTCTGTGTAAAATGCTGTTTTGGAGCATGAATGTGACAGAATATTTCAGCTGTTTTAAGGATTTGAAGGTTTTCTTCAAGTATCTCCAGTGGATGAAAAATAGTCTGAGGAAAGGAAAGCAAAATAGACAAAAAAATTTTTGCAAGTGACAAATGAGTTTGTGCTGTGGAAAGTGAATGTGGAAGTTCTGATAATGTTCAGGATGAAGTCTTCTCCTACAATAGCTGATGGGAGCTGCACAATTTACTCCCATAAAAGGTGGATTGCAAGTTTTTGAAAACCTCTGTTGGTAGCTGAATCTTTTCCTGACAGAGTCCTGAGAGAAATTCCTCTCAACTGCTGAGATTTTCAGTTTGGTGAGGTGTCAGAGGGAAGAGAAATTCAATGAGGGTGGCATGGCTAGCTCCTGGAAGCTCAATTAGGGGTGCTTGACAAAGCAACCTCTTTCCTGCTGGGCCCAGGGTGGCAAAACCACTTGTAAAATGTCACTTTTTGCTTCAGCTTTTGCACTGAGGACTAATGTAAGCGGATCCATCAGGAAACTCCTGACACTGGCCTCTGTATTTCAGGCATCAGCGGGTACCGTGTGACCACTGCTCCCACGGATGGGCAGCAGGGCTCTACCCTGGAGGAGGTGGTGGGTGCAGATCAGACCACCTGCACCTTTGAGAACCTCAACCCTGGTGTGGAGTACAATGTCAGTGTCTACTCTGTCAAAGATGACCAGGAGAGTGTGCCCATCTCAGAAACCATCACACCAGGTAACAAAAGGATGAGCAGCAATTTCAGCTGTCCAAGCTCAGATGGCTGAGCCCAAGAGCTCTACAATGTAGAACTTGTATTAGACTGATAGTTGAAGGCTTAGACTTCACATTTAGTCTCAAGAAGCAGAATACCCACGTTCCAACCTGTGACAGAACTTGTTACACCCCTGTACTTCTCTGTATGGGCAGCCTGTGTTGTGCTTCACAAGCTGGTGGTCAGCACCATCTGCTGTATCAGTACACTGAGCTGGGCAGCAGCAGCAGCAGGGATTTAACTTAGCCCTGAAGTGCCCCAGCATCTGGAGCACAGCTGGTGGGAACAGGAAGTAGGTGAGCAGAGATATGAGTGGGAAGCGAGCACAGGAGAAATTCTGGCAGCACTAGTGGCAGAAGATCACTTGAGCACAATGGAGAGGAAAGCCAAGATGGAAAGGTCCATCACTGTAGCACTTCAGACACAGTGTGGGGTGTGCCACCTCACATGACATCTGTGGGGACTGCAGAAACTGCCTTTGTAGCCACAGTAGCAAAATTAATATGCATTTCCCCAAATGGTTGCATTTAGTTTTCCTTTGTGAGGGCTTTGTTTGTTTTTGTTTCTGCTCTGAGATGATGCCAGCTACTATGTTTGCTTGCTCTTGTAACACTGCTTTGAAATTTCTGTGCTTCACTGAAGTGCTGTGTGCTCCCTGGGGTTAACTAATACTGTGATGCTGCATAGTTATGCAGTAATAGCTTTAGCCCTCTACCATCTTCTGGTGGGGGAAAGCTAAGATTGTATGTGTCTGGCTTTTACAACTCTTTAAAGGTGATATGGTACATGCATTCCATGTGGATAAACAATTATTTTACAGAAAAGTGGCTTTTTTTTAGCTATTCTGTAAAATAAGTGTTTTCCAAGAAAGACATCAAAATAGAACAAAACCATTGTTATTAAAGCAATATTTCTGTCCCGTAATTTCTTTTCAAACTAACTTGTAATGAGCAGAATGTATACAGAGTCCTGCATCTTTGACTCACTGATGTCTGATCCTGAGTGAGGAAGAACATCCATTAGTTCCCACTGATTTCAGGATCACCCTGATAAAGTTACACAGCCAAATCTTGTGCCTTAAATCAATACCAGTTTATTGACTTGAGCAACTGAAGATTTGGCCCTTGTCAATTAAACATGCATCTAAAGTTCCCCATTCCCTGCCCAATTCTGCTGATCCTAACACGCAGGAAATGAGCACCTTTGCTAATGGAATAATATCAGTAGGGAAAACAATCCCAGCTGTGCTTATTTTCCCTATAGAAATTTAGGCAGCATCTAAAAGGGCATTAAAGGGCATTCTTATTCAGTGGCTACAACTTGGTATTTTGAACAATTTTAGCCACGTATGTCAGGCTCTTGGCCACATCATATGCTGGGCATAACCTCTGAATTCAGGGATGTTGTCACTCTTACAAAAATTAATACCATCTAAAGGTCATTTTTAACAAATTCCATGTTTCCAAGGGGAGTGTTCTGTTACTTAGTGTTTCATATAATCTGTTTTTAGTGCATATAATGCAGCAGTTAGTTGGTAAGTAGAACCTGAGGAATTCTGGGCCAGATCCTCAAGCCATTGCAGGGATTTGAGGTTTTTTTCCAAGTGCACTGTAAATAGTTCAGACAGTGGATGATCTGCCCTGGAACTTTGTGAAGGTTCTCACCAGCTGAGGGTCTGATTTAGCCTCTTCAAGTGAGTTGATATTTTTATGATCCCAGTGATAAAAGTTAGATTCACCATTTGAACAAAACAAGAATTTTGGAGGGTCAATCAACAGAGCTGTTGTTTTATTTACACTTTAGTAAACTTAGCTCTCTTGTAATTTACCTGTAGAAAGAAAAAAGGGCTGTGTTTTTTCTGCTTCATCGGAAAATGATGGGTCTTTGTGGCCTATCATTGCTCAAAGTAAACTTGTTGCCAGTTAAGTGCCTCATGTAGGGCTCTTTGAAAATTATATGTGTAAAGAGAACTGGGGCTTCAGCTTCTGAGGGGATTGGAGTTTCAGCTTCTGTCTGCCCAGGGAAGCAGCTGGAGACTGCATTGAAGGGTAAATCTAAGAAAACAAACGGAAAACAGCAAAAGCAAAAACACAACAAAAACCACCCCACCAAAATCCTTCCTTTTCCCCCAAACCCCAAGAGAAATTGTGCATATCACCGCAATTGCTTCCAAAGTTCTGTCGATGTTAATAGTGATGAACACTGCTTTTTTCTCCTTTGTCTTTCTTTTGCCTCCGTGTGTCTCTGCCTCTCCCGTTTGCTCTTTAACTCATTAGAGGTGCCCCAGCTCACTGACCTAAGCTTTGTTGACATAACTGACTCGAGCATCGGCCTGAGGTGGACCCCGTTAAATGCCTCCACCATTATTGGGTACCGCATCACAGTAGTTGCGGCAGGAGAAAGTGTCCCCATTTTTGAAGATTTTGTGGACTCCTCAGTAGGATACTACACAGTGACAGGCTTGGAGCCGGGCATTGATTACGACATCAGTGTAATCACACTCATTAATGGCGGAGAGAGCGCCCCTACCACTCTGACACAGCAAACGGGTGAATTTTGAAAACTTCTGTGTTTTGTGATGTGGATGGTGTCACTGGCTGTCACTGGCTGTTGGGGTGCTGGGGCTTTGTCCAAAGAGGAATTGAGCTGCTCGCTGCAGGGAAGCCAGGCAGACCCAGCTCGCTCCTTTCCCCACATGGCAGCTGGGGATGGATATGGCGCTGCTCCTATTTGAAGTGGAGGCGTTTTAATACCATGAATGACTGCAGACTTGCCAGGCTCATTCACCTTCTGCTGTTCAGTTTTCCAGGATCCAGTTGGAATCGAGCCTGAAATGTGAGCTGTGTGTTTGCCAGACTTTAAAACTGTGATTCCTCAAAATGGGAGTGCTAAAGGGTGGAGCAGATCAGTAGACACCCTCCAGCCTTGACAGCTGTTTGAGCTTCCAGCAGCCCATTTCCATGGTGGCCCCACTCTTTCCACAATGCCCCAATGGATGCAGATGGACACCACTCCCTGAGTACATGCCAGTGACAGCCATGCCACACCATCAAGGGTCTCTATAGTGCATGAGCTGAAGGAGAGCTGGAAACTGGTTCTTGCATGAAATCCTGTTGTGTTTGAAAGTCCTGAGGCTGTAAATCCTTCAACATGAGTAGAAGTAGAGTCATAGGAAATTAGTGATATACCCCCTCCTCTCCTGTGTGTGCATGTATGGATTCTAGATGAGATTACTTTTCCATCTGTAAGCTGCTGTATGGCAACTTTAAACCTCTCTTGGCACCACATCTGTAATACAAAATCCAGCTGCTAGAAGCACATTAGTGAAACTTGCTACCTTGTTTTTAAATTAGCCCCACGGGGTACATTTAACATATCAGGAATTGCCAGGAGGTTAAAGCAGCCTGACAGTAGTGCAGACACATTTTTCTCTTAACTGTAGTAGAACCAAATGTAGTTTAGAAGTCTGTTTGCATGAGTCTGATACCGTAGTCAGTTGTGCATGAGATACTTTCTCTGGTGATTGACTCCCTGAACAGACATCTTGAGCAATATGAACCTGAGAACTGAGGTAGGTTTGTTCTTTGCTGTGTAGCTGTGCCTCCTCCCACTGACCTGCGCTTCACTAACGTGGGGCCTGACACCATGAGGGTGACTTGGACTGCCCCGACTTCCATCGTGCTGAGCGGTTTCCTGGTGCGCTACTCCCCCGCCAAGAAGGAGGATGACGTTGCAGAGGTGACAGTCTCACCCTCAGACAACATGGTCATCTTAACAAGTAAGTGGGTTACCTGCATAAGTCAAACAAACATGAGAAGCTCATCATAAAATTGTAAGATTACTAAGAGAAAAGACCTCGAAGGTCATTGAGTCATCAACCCAGCACCACTGTGCTCACCACCAAGCCATATCCCCAAGTGCCAATCCACACATCACCTGAACACTTCCAGGATTGTGACTTCACACCTGACCAACCTTTCAATTAAGAAGTTTTTCCTGATATCCAATCTCAACCTCCCCCACTGCATCTTGAGGTCTTGTCTTTTCACTTGTTACCTGGGAGGAAAGATTGATCCCCACCTTGCTACAGCCTCCTTTTAAGTAGTCGTAGAGGGTGAGAAGATCCATGTGATGCAAGATGAGGCAAAAAAATTGTTTAAGTGTGGCTGGCCAAATTCTCAGCTGATCTAAAGTGATGTTGCAAGTAGCCTCATAGAAACTCACACCAAATGGGATTTGGCCTCTAGCTTTACCCAAGTTAAAGCCAAACCACAGGCAAGTTTTTTTCCTGTCAATCCAAGGACAGTGGTGAATCAGGCTATGAGGCAATTGCATTGATTTGCAGCCTGGTTAGGTATTAATGGTAAATACATGTTGTTAACCTGGTTTGCCAATAATGTCAAGGACTTGCAGTGTAGAGGTTCAGGAGAGGATCAGAATATGCAAAAGGTCATTGCTCCTTTGACTTGTATGCTCAGACCAGAAAGCACATACTGTTTTGGAACCTTAAAGGACATGGCAGCAAAATGTGGGCATTTTACAAAAGCTGACATTAATTTTTGGGGCAAAAGCTGTCTTGTATTTATAGCTGGGGATTTTTACTCTATCCGAGAATCTGGTTACGTGAGATACAAGACCTGTTTTCAGAATAAAAAACTAAGTCTAGAGCTTGTCTGACTTAGAACAGCTGTTTTTGAAATCCTTGGCCCTATTTCAGCTTATATAAGCTAAAGCTCTGGCCTGGTGCGTAGCTAAACTAGTAGATAACTAGAATGGACCCTGTAAAAAGGTAATTGCTTCTAGTCAATCTCCACAAACTAGTGAAGCAATGAAGCAGGATATCATGCTTGTTCAGGATAAAGCACTGCAAGGAACCGTAATGCCACAAAAATAACTGATTTAAACTTTTGATTGTCCCAGAGGCTCAGATCTTCCATCAGGCAAAACCTGATTGTCTCCTCAGAAACAGTTAAAATTGTGTAGGTTGATTAACTTCTTGATGTTAGCAAAGAAACATTAGCCCAGATTCCTGTTCTTCAACTCCACAGACCTGCTCCCTGGCACTGAATACCTGGTGAGAGTCTACAGCGTTTCTGAGCAGCATGAGAGTGCACCTTTGTATGGAATCCAGAAAACAGGTACTTAGATGCACATGTGGCTAATGCCATCCTTTAAGAATTCATTAATGGGACTTATGTTTTTTTTTCCTGTGGTGATGCCAAGCAGTTTGGTTGAGCTCAGCCTTGTGTCTCTTGAAACACCCAGGTCTTGATTCCCCCACTGGCCTGGACTTCTCGGATATAACGGCGAACTCCTTCACCGTGCACTGGATCGCTCCTCGTGCCACCATCACGGGCTACAGGATCCGCTACCAGCCCGAGCAGGGCGGGGCCCGGCCCAAGGAGGACCGTGTGCCTCCCTCCAGGAACTCCATCACCCTCACCAACCTGCTGCCAGGCACCGAGTACGTGGTCAGCATCGTTGCTGTGAATGGCAGGGAGGAGAGCCTGCCCTTGGTTGGCCAGCAGACAACAGGTGAGCCTCAAGGGAGTGCTGGATTTGGAGCATCGTCTAGCAAAGTCCTTGCTGGTAACCACATCTCCCCTGCCAGCTTCACTCATGAGGAAATGCCTGTACTGAGGTTGGGCCTGATTTAGGAGATGGTGGGAGGACCCATGCTGCTTTCAGATGTTTCTAGGGCCAGCAGAACTATTTTCATTAAATCCAGTCCAATGCCATGTGGTTTTTAACCAGATATATCTCTTTGGAGAGGAGTGTGCCCTGAGCTAAAAGATGGACAGACAGATGAATAGCAGAGGATCTGGGTATAAGTGGAGTTGGTAGCTGATATACAACTGCATTTAAATTCCTTCTCAATTCTCTGTTTTTCTAGTGTCTGATGTTCCAAGGGACCTGGAAGTCACCCCTACCAGCCCAACTAGCCTCAAGATTTCCTGGGATGCTCCTGCAGTGACAGTCCGATACTACCGGATCACTTATGGTGAAACAGGTGGGGGCAAGCTGCTACAGCTGGTCACAGACAGAAACTTTATTCTGAGGCCATTAGAAAGCAGATTGCAAAGGCACCTTGGGCTGTGGCAGACACATAGGCACCTTTTTGAAAAAAGAGCAAATCATATTTTTTCTACCCAAAAGAAAGAGTATCTAGAGTATTCCAGTAATTTTAGAAGTGGTTCTATGTGCATGTTTCTTTTACTCAAAACAATTTTGACCCAACAACCACGGAAATCAACAGGGTCTGTCCTGGTTTTTGTAGAGATTTTAAATGTATGCTTTACAGGTCCATCACATTTCTTTCTTAACCTGCTCTTGCTAGGTGGAAGCAGCCCAGTACAGGAGTTCACAGTACCTGGCACCATGTCTACTGCCACCATCACTGGCATCAAGCCTGGTGTTGAATACACCATCACTGTGTATGCTGTAACTGGCCGTGGAGACAGCCCTGCCAGCAGCAAGCCAGTCACTGTCACCTACAGGACAGGTGAGACCTGATTAAACCAAACAAGGCAAAAGCCCTTGCTTTGTGTTGGCTTTTCCCCATAAATGTGTATTGCTCATCCCTGGTTTCTTTTAGAAGCCATGGGCCATAGGGCCATCAGTTTGTGGAGCTGTGTATCTTGGTGGCACAGCATGAAGACTGATGTGGCACAGAAGGGGCCTGTAGACTTGGAGAAGGGAAACCCTGTGCAGTCCAGATGGGGATAAAAGCAGTGTGGAAATCTGCTGGGCTCTCATAGTGTGGGCTCACTGCTGGCTTAACTTCAGTGCTTCGCTGTCAGATTATGTGATCCTGAGACTTAACTTTCTAATGCCAAGACTGTTGTCTCACTCCTGATTTGGATATAGCTGAATCCTACTCATGCTGTAGCTGCAGATAAAGGCATTAAGTAGCCTTTAAAACAACAAAAATCCTCAACTAATTGATATGAGATCACTCACCTGCATGTCATGGTTAAGGCTTTTTTGCTCTGGGCTAGCATGACAGAAAAATAAATAGCAGCATGTTTTCTCTTCCAAGCAATGCAGAATAAAATCCAGCCAGGACACAACAGTGGAGGGAGGGTTTCCTGTACCAACATACTCAGAAAAAATTATTTTTGTTGCCCAGAAATAGACACACCATCCCAGATGCAAGTCACCGATGTGCAAGACAACAGCATCAGCATCAGATGGCTCCCTTCAACATCCCCAGTCACAGGGTATCGGGTCTCTGCTGTCCCTAAAAATGGACATGGGCCCTCAAAAACAAAACATGTCCCTGCAGGTAAGAGTCATGTCATCCTTCACTGGATCTGTAAAGAATGCAAGGTGTGACCACTAAAATCTTGCTGCTGCTTGTACCTTTTTTGCCATCCTGCTGATGTTCAGTTCTGTCGCATCCAGCACAGATGAGCTCAGGCAGATTTTTGCCCCAAAAGGTTCATATTTCTTTGGCACACTGTATTGCAAAAGTTTGTTCTTGGCAGCCTCAGTGTGCATGAAAAGCACCTGCATTTCAAAGAAATACCATTGGGTTTTCTAGCATCCATAAAAACTTGCTCTGAAATCCTTCTGGAAGTCACATAATGTGACCCTTGGTCACAGCATGGGTTCAGTCACACACACTACAGGTGTGTAGTGGAGTACCTGTGGAACCTGCCATGTCAGCTCTCAGGAAAACTGCATGTTGTGGGATCAGCAGGGCACTTGGGGATGCTTTTGATGCAGCTGAGTTGATGGTCAGTCTATCCTAAAAAATGATGAAATCTGGTCTCCCTGTACCTTGTTCTACCCACTGTGCTAATCTGCCCTTTCAGCTGTGGAGCCTTGGAGCAGGAACAAATGGCAGTTGTGCACTGCCAGAGAATCACGGGGCAATTTAAAGGCAAATTTGTCAGCCCCGCCTTGTTTTAGTAACATTTATTCATGGTGTGGCTTAGACAGGCCATTCATTCGAGGCTACTTTGAGGCCAGCTCTCTGCAGCTTTGTTCTTTGACTGTTGGTGTTCTTTCCTACCAGATCAAACTCAAGTCACTATTGAAGGTCTGCAGCCCACCGTGGAGTACACAGTCAGTGTCTTTGCTCAGAATCAGAACGGGGAGAGCCAGCCCTTGGTTCAGACAGCTGTCACCAGTACGTATTTCACTTCATGGAAACCAGCACATGTTTTCTATTGATCTCTGAACCTACCATCACATTCCCAGGGAAAGCAAAAGCCAGGGTTCTGGTCTCCAGGAGAGTGTGAGGTGGTCTGCCCTGTGAGAAGTACCATGCACCTAAACTGCAGATGCTGGCAAAAATGCAGTCCCTCTGCCTCAAGCAATGCCAAAATGCAATTTCCTGCCCCCTCAAAATGCTGCGCTTCTTATTTTCTTTCACTAAAGCTGCAAAGTCTTTTGGGGTTTTGTTTGCCGTCAGCCAATCAGTGGATAAAATGTGCCAAGATTTCCTTTGTGTGGAGCTAGGTGGCAAAGGTGATTGCTGTTAAGGGACTGGATTTGGCTTGGGAGCACTTGCCCTGTGTGAGAGAGTAAGGGAAACCACATGGATTCTTGGTAGAACTTGGGATGAAGCACTGCTAAGCAAGGAGTAATGCCAGGACCGAGGTGCTGTTTACAAAACAGCAGTCCTGCTCAGGTCACAGAGGGGACACAAGAGGGACCTTGTAACTCAGGGATACCTCTGGGGTAGGGATTTGTGTGATTCTTACTTCCCTCCTCAAGCTTGTATTCAATGCCATGATTCAGCCCCAAACACTGCAGACAACAGGAGCTTCTCCAGAGCTTTGCAGAGATGAGTGAAGAGTCCACATTCAAACCCACAAATTTCTGGACAAAAATCACCTTTGCCAACTAGATAATGTTGGCAAAAAAAAAATGAGGACTAATATAACATGGCAAATGAAAAAGATGAACCTTTCTAGAAAAGCATGATTTTGAGCCAATATAAAAATTACCTGCTAGATCCTCCCATTTTGTGTAGCAGATGGATGTATTTCTGTGATAGCCACTCCTGACTTCTGAGGAACAAGGCTCACTTCTCCTTCTCTGAGCTCCCACCTTGTCATGAAATCCTTTGAATTCGTTTAATTGGGAGGTGTGCATATCACCCAGTTGCACCTGTGGACATTCCCTGTGCACTCAATACAAAGCTGAAAAGTTTGTTTCTAACTGATTTTACAATATAATATGCTGAGTAATTTTGCTTTCTTGATGAGTGTGTTAATTGGATATTAATTTATGAAAGAAAATAGCGGGATGGATTCTCCTTGGACTGGCACTTAGCACAGCAGCTCACAGTAGTGAACAGCAAGTGCAGCATGAACTCAAAGTTACAGAGAACCCAGCTGGGTTCTCTGGCTGCCTTTGGCACCAGCAGCCATTTACATGGGAGAAATGGGTCTTAACATTCCCATTTCTTTTTTTTTTCCCTTGTCCACTTTTAAGGTAGCTTAATGCTACTAGAGTTGTGTGAAAGAGGTTTTGGTGACAAGGGGACTCAAAAATAGGTGAGAATTGGTACTCTGGCTGCTTTGAAGGTGGCAGTGCAGGTCCTTTTGGTTTCAACAAAGCCAAGATTGCCTTTCTTCTGCCTGGCACCTACAAACTCAGGCGTAGAGATGTAAGCATGTGTGCAAGGTGCAGCACAAAGGAGAATCCAGTGCCCCCCTTGCCACACAAACTGAAAACTGCTTTGCATGTAATCGAAATGCTTTTTATTTTCCTCACCCACAACCTGCTTTTTATCACTTAACCTCTTACCGTTAATTTGCCTAACAGACATTGACCGCCCTAAAGGACTAACATTCACTGAGGTGGATGTTGATTCCATCAAAATTGCTTGGGAAAGCCCTCAGGGGCAAGTCACCAGGTACAGGGTGACCTACTCAAGCCCTGAGGATGGAATCCATGAGCTATTGCCGGCCCCAGGTGGCGAAGAAGACACTGCTGAGCTGCATGGCCTCAGGCCAGGTTCTGAGTACACTATCAATATCGTTGCCATTTACGATGACATGGAGAGCCTGCCCCTCACTGGGACCCAGTCCACAGGTACAGCTCCCACCACCCCCGGCAGGCCGTGGCAGCAGCGGGTTCTGCCCGAGGGGTAAAGCGTGCTTCCATGTGCAGCAGCTGCTCCGTGTGGGACAGCCCTAGGGGCAGCCCAGGGGATGGGATTGCTCCTGAGGGATGGCTTGGCTGGGGCCAGAGAGCTGCCTGGAGCAGAGTCAGCCTGCATACACATCAGGGAAGGCAGGCAAGAGAGCAGGATTGCAGGAACAGATCCTAGAGAAAGGAGGGAGGAGTGTCCAGTGTCCTGTCCCTGGTCACGGAGTCTGATCCATGGTGAGTGCTCTCACAATGCTCTTGTCTTGCCTTCAAGGTATGGGACACCTCAAAGCACAGGTAGTGACCAACAAGAGAGATGAGGGCAGCTTTCATGCCCCAGGGACCTTGCCAAATATCAGCAGGAAGGGCTGGCAGATTGCTAAACCTCAGGTTTCACAGAGTCTGCAGATCCTCACTGGCACTGCCGTAGGGACCACGGCCCATGCATGCCCACACCCTGCACCCTCATCACCTCCACAGGAGAGTCCCTTCTGTGCCAGGCTGATCCAGCTACAATTCCATGCAGTGAAAGTTCCATGATGAAAAAGAAAAAAACTATTGCAAGGAATTAGCTTAATGTTGCTTCCAATATGGAATCCATTGCAAGCTTCCAGCATTACCAGATGTGACTTTATTACAAGGACAGGTAGCACCTGTGTAATAAAGGTCTCCCATTCATTTGTGGCTGAAAAGTTGGCACTTTTAATTCCAGGGGTGGGATGAATTCAGTGAGTCCTAGTGTAGAGATCTGCTGTGCTAAACTGAAGCAAAATGATGTAATGATGGAACAGCTGGCTGACGACGTAACAGAAATGCAAATATAATACTTTTTCAAACATACCTCTGTGGTGTACCTTTTGAGGGCTGTTCAAAAGTGGATTTGAAGTCATTCAAGACTTTCCATTGACTCTCATGGGCTTCAGATTGAGCTCTGAGCTAAGCCAGAAGGAAGAATTATCCTGTATTTCCACTTTGTAAAACTGGAAAGCATTGATAGCAATATGCCATAGTGGGCACTATGCTAAGGTGTATCTTTGCTCTGTTTACAGCCCCAGACTTACCAATAGTAAGGCAAGAGAATATTTCAATGGACACTCCTTTTTTAGGCAAGCATTTGTTTGTAAGGACAGTGGATGTGTTAGCTCCTGAACAGGAGCTTGTGTGATGAGCTTATGGCCACCACAGCTCTGCTTTTCCATTGCCTTGCTCGCTGTGTAAGTGGCTGTGAAATGCTTCCCCTCTCCATTTGCAGTATTTTTGTATCTTTCCTGCAATTCCTGAGCCTGCTTCCTACTTACTTTTGTAAATCATCCATCGCATTTTGGAAATCGGGGCAAGTGGAGCAGGGCTAAACTGTGAGCTGTGTGATGAAAAGCAGAGACTGGTAGAATAATTAAAATAGGCTGGCCTACTAGAGATTTAAGCACCTTCCCAAGCCTTTACCATATATCAGAGCAAATGTCATTGCTCACTTAACTGCAGGGTTGAAGCATTGATATCTCCTTATTTCTGCTGAAAAATGTTTCTGTAGATTTGAGAATCTCCTCCCGAATAACACATCCCATCCCACGGTGCTTTATGCCTGTGTTTGCACAAGGCACTCCACTTTCCTGGCCTAAATCTCTTGTGTTCAGGAGAGAGTATTATCTTATCCAACTGTCTTTTTTTAAAGTAACCATGTGCCTGTCTGGATTTTTGCAGCAATTCCACCTCCAACAAACCTGAAGTTTACTCAGGTAACTCCCACCACTCTCACCATCAACTGGAACGCACCCAACGTTCGCCTCACTGGCTACAGAGTCAGAGTGAACCCCAAAGAAAAGACTGGTCCTATGAAGGAAATCAACCTTTCTCCAGACAGCACATCTGCAGTAGTGTCTGGCTTGATGGTAACTGCTTTCTTTGTGTTGTGGGAAGGAGATTTTTGAGGAAATTTCAGATTCCTGTGTCAGGAGCTTCAGTTTGGAGTAGATCATTACAGCTCCTAAGGGTCTGGCTCTGAAGCTCATAGCAAGTCAGCCTGCAGCTACTCAGTGCTGTAGTTTTTTTAAAAGGCAAGTAATTGGCCTTCTGAAGCTGCATTCTACCACCTTCCTCATCTAGCACAGAGAGACTAGATGTCAAATCAGATGCAAATTACCAGGTTCACAATCAAAAATAACCCAGCAAAATGCTTTTACTCATCTTCCACAAAAGAGGTCAGATAAAGCGATCTAACACAGAGATTTCAAGCTGTGATATGGGAGCTCTGGCAGTCTATTGCCTATTTTTAAGACATCTGCAAAATATAAGTTAAAAATACAAGTCTTTTGTGAGTAGGCTTAAATTTGCTATATAGCCATCTTCTCCACTGGAAGCATTTCAGGAGTTTCTGAACTGGAGAAGGCTGAAAATAACTGCTTTTATGGTTCCTGTGATTTTAAAAAGCTACTGATGTGTTTTTAAGGAGTTTTATGAATCATTTTCAAAAATGAGCCTTAAAAAACATTCTAATCTAAGTGGACCCATGGTTTGATGCAGCCAGGGACAAACCACCCCCCATGCTGTTACATTCACAATTCTCTTTTATTCACATCATTTTATTCTTTATCATAGCAAATAGCATCCATTAACCTTGGGAAAAATAGGAGGGAAATTAGAGTTTCACTGAAGAATCAGCTTTGAAGCACAGATTCTAAAATGAGGAGTGATAAATAATCTTCCAGGATTTCTTCTGCTCCTGAGTGCATATATGCACAGTGTGGCAGGGTCCCTACTCTTCTATTCCAGCTGGAAATAATCAGAATGATGCCATCAGTCCTTCCCCAATTTATTTTAAGGTTTCATGTTTCAGTAAATGGTGACTGAGAAACGTGGCTCCACCAAACACTGACTGAGGGTAGGGGTATTTCTCCCTGTGCTGGGTCCTTCTGTTAACATGGCACAACTCTGTCCATTCTAGGTAGCAACCAAGTATGAAGTGAGTGTGTATGCCCTGAAGGACTCCCTGACCAGCAGACCAGCCCAGGGGGTGGTCACAACCCTGGAAAGTAAGTGGTGCCCCCCCGCAAATGACCACTTAATGATGTGTGGGTGCAGAGGCCAGGAGCTATGTCCAAAGTGGGGCTCTGTCCAAAGCTCCATCCCAGGCTGCACCAACACTTGGCTGGTAAGATTGCCAGTCCCCAGTGTACTGACAGGACCCCTTTCCCTTGTGTGCAGATGTGAGTCCCCCTCGCAGGCCCCGGGTGACAGATGTCACCGAGACAACCATCACCATTACCTGGAGGACCAAGACTGAGACCATCACTGGCTTCCTGGTGGAAGCCGTCCCTGCAGGTGGCCAGAACCCCATTCAGAGGACCATCAGCCCTGAGCTCAGGAGTTACACTATCACTGGTAAGTGAGGGCTTCTGCAGCTCCAGGGTCATACCAGAAAGCACACTGGCTTCTTCTTTTGGAATTGAATATCCTTGATGAGGAATACTATAGGAACAAAAGGTGCAAAAAAATATCTGAGGCATCAAGACTAGGCTCCAGGAAGAGGTTATTGAAAGACCTTCTGATGGCCATCTTAGGTGGCTTCCTCTCCTTAGCTAACATTTGTGTTTCAACTTCTTTTAGGCTTGCAGCCTGGCACTGACTACAAGATCTACCTGTATACTCTGAACGAGAATGCACGCAGCTCCCCGGTGGTATTGGATGCCTCCACTGGTAATGATCTTGTCTGACCTTTTTGTTCATGTTAATGCACAGTCATCCCTTATGGCCAGTTAGGAGTTGTCTGTATTTGATTACATTTAATATTCCCTGTGACTTAGAGCAATAGGTTTGAGAAGGTGTCAAGCAGGTGTACCTCAGGTGAAAAATATGCTGTTTTTTTCTGCTTTTGACTTGTTAAACCCTTTTGTTTCCACCCAGCTATCGATGCTCCTTCTAACCTGCGCTTCCTTACAACCACGAGCAACTCCCTGTTGGCCACCTGGCAGCCTCCCCGAGCCAAGATCACGGGCTACATCATCAGATATGAGAAGCCTGGCTCACCAGTCAAGGAGGTCTTGCCTCGGCCCCGGCCCGGCACCACCGAGGCTACCATTACTGGTAACTCTGTTTTGTCTGGGAGCTCTTCACCTGAAATGCTTGAATTTCAAGAGAGAGGGAGAGGGAAGACCCAATTATAAAATGCATTGATGATTAGCTAATAGAGAAAATTGTGTTCCTTTATTGTGGTTTCCAGTACTAAAGAGTGGTCCTATAAGCACACCTGTCCTACGAACACATTGCACTTCACTGATCAGAACAACTACCACATTTGAACAGTCTGGTGCTTGTTTCTACTGTCACCACAATTGTTGTCCTTTCAAGGAAGAAAAGCCCCTTATTCTGGCACCCACCAGTCACATGTTCTAAAGATCCCTTATGTTTGGGTCCATGATCCCAGCTGACATGGTCAGACTGCAAACTTGCTCTGAGGAGCAGGAGGCTGAGTTCTGCACTGTCCGGAAAACCTTGTGTGTGAAATGCACATACCTGATAGTGTAGCCATACCCACTACCTGTCATTCTGCCTTAGTTCTCACACATAATCCTAAAAGAAAAGCAACTCATAAGTCTGAAATTGTTCTGTGTCCTCCCTCCCTCTCTAGGTTTGGAACCTGGCACTGAATACATCATCTACATCATTGCTGTGAAGAACAGTCAGAAGAGCGAACCACTGATTGGCAGAAGAAGGACAGGTAAAACAAAGCTCTGGATTGTTGGGTGCCAACAGGAGATAGTTTCTACTTGGGGAATACAATGTGAAAGACATTGAAGGACACTTGTGAAGGACTGAAATAATTTTTTTAAATGTCCTGTTCACACCACTCAGCCTCACCTTTTCTTTGAGTCAAATAGGCTTTGTTAGGAGGTTTTCCTTTCTAAGGATGCAGGAGGTGCACTTCTAAATATATATTAATAACATTTACCTGTGTTTGAACACTAGCAACAGAACAGTGTGCTTGATGCTGGATTCTTGCTTGGGTGCCTAATGGATAATTAAATCAGAGTTAACATGACTGTGTAACACTTGATGGTGTCAAATGCAGAATCCATTCCATTGGTTGCCTGTTGCATTCCTCTTGCTTTGCAACTTTCACAAGATTGAGATACCTATAGCAAGCAAAATATCAGCTGGACATCCAGATATGATCAAGGAGCAAGTGTCTTCCTCATCACCAATGATTCCTCTTAAAATGATAACCTGCAACTATCTCTTGTAATCATTTCTTCTCGGTTTGAGCAGTGGTGGTGTCTTCTTTGGGTTGCAGTGTTCAAAAGTGTTGCTTAGCTGTATGAAAATTTCATACCAGCACACTTCTTCTGCCTATGTGTAAAAGCTGCAGAGAGGGAAATTACCTTTACAATCAGTGCAAGGCCATAAAAAGTGTGTTGCATCTTGGCGTAATTGCTAATATTTGATGCTTGGAGTGGTGTAATGCAGCTGTTTGATTTGCCCTTGTTGCTTTGTCACACTTTCCTTGACTGCCTCTAACCTTTCCTTGGCCAGATGATCTCCCCACTTTGATTAGCAGACCACACCCCAACCAGCCCGACATCCTGGACGTGCCTTCCATTGACGAGGGGACCCCTTACCTCACGAACAACAGGTATGACAATGGCAACGGTATCCAACTTCCAGGCTCCTCTGGGCACCCTCAGACAGTGGGACACCAGGGGCAGCAGGTCTTCTTCGAGGAGCACGGCTACAGGCGGCCTGGGCCCACCACAGCCACTCCCCTCAGGCCGGGATCCAGGCAGCCGCTGCCCAGCGTGGACGAAGCCATCGAGATCCCGGGCTACCAGGTGCCCATCGTGGTGGAGCCCTCGTTCCCGCACTCGCGCGGGCCCCGGCGCAACGACAGCGCGGGGCAGGAGGCCCTCAGCCAGACCACCATCTCCTGGAGGCCGCTGCTGGAGAGCTCCGAGTACATCATCTCCTGCCAGCCCGTCAGCCAGGATGAGGACACTCTGCAGGTAACGGGCTGTCTCAGCAGAGGGATGGTGTAGCCTCACCTGAGCCTCTCAGGGCCCCAGTGCCTCTGCTGTGCTGAGGGAGTGGCAGGAATTAGCCTAAAGAGTCTGTTTAACATGTAGCTGAGACCAGGATGGGTGAAAGCCTCCCTTATCTCCTTTATGGAAAAGCCTACAGGATAAAACTGCAAAACCAGAAAAGTTTGAAATGCTGTCAGCAGTGATGTTTCACCAGGGAAGGGGGCAGCTGGCTGAGTAGGAGTTCTAAAGATTGAGGTACTGCTTCTCTGAGCTACACCACTCTTCCTAGGAAGTCTCCCTCGTTTCCTTGAAATGGCAAAATTAACCCCTCATGATCCATAGTCCAGAGTAGCTGAGTCTGACTTGGTATTGTTTCAAATTCTCAGAGTATCAAAGGGGAGTGGTCTGGCTCCATCATGGTACAGAGCATAGGGGACATCCTAAACATCCTGTCTCTCCTATGAGAGAGGTAACATCTAAAGGGTATTCCCTCCCACCTTTCTGGTGACCTGGCATTGTCTCTTGTTGCAGTTCAGGGTTCCTGGCACTTCCTCTAGTGCCACACTCAAGGGTCTCACAAGAGGGGCCACCTACAACATCATAGTGGAAGCCCTGAAGGACCACCGAAGGCAGAAGGTGCTGGAGGAGGTGGTCACAGTTGGCAACACTGGTAAGGAACAGCCTTAGGGAATCTGGCTGAACCTGTGCAGCCCCTGCCTCATTCCCCTTACTCAAGGTCATGTACCTGGTGCCCAAGCTTCACAAAAGTTTAGAAAGGAAACTTCTGACAAGGACAGTTCATAGCAGGAGCTGGGACAAGTGATTTGTGAGGTCCTCTGATTTTGGATAACTGACACACACTGATGGTGGGATGAGAGCTGTCCTGAGTTGCTGTGCAAGCACAGAGTGTGTGCTTTGAGGCTGCAGACACACCCTAAGGCCCCAAGAGAGATGTGGAATTTGCTGTACTTAAAGAGAGTCTTGTATCTGCCATAGACTGGACCATCAGCTCTTGACCCTGATTATCACACCTGGACTGGTGGTTGTAGGGCACCCACCAGCCAAGGCACCAATCACTGCCAAACAACAGGGTCTGCTCTCCTTCTCCCACCCCCTGCCATGACACAGAACCTGCAGCACCCCAAAAAGGTGCATGTGCAGCTACCAGCCCCATGCTGTTCCTCAGCATCTTACAGCACATTTTCTCTGTGCTGTAACAGAGAAAACAGGCAGAGTCAGGTTGTTGCTCACCAGCAGAAAATGCAAAAACTCACACTTGCTTGAAACTTGGCAAATCAAAATGAAAATAGCCTTCGTGTCAGTTTTTATCATTCAACTGCTCTGACACATGCAAATGGAAAATGAATCACAGGGAGCTGGGCTGCTGACAACCATCAAGTATATGCCCAAGGGGTAACTCCATTACTGCCAGGATATTACAAGAAGAAAAAAGTGTGTATTCACTGAAAATCAGTCTGTCTTTCAGCAGTTCCCACTGCTGTGTGTGATGCCTGTTTCTTCTCTTTTTGTTCCAGTGTCTGAAGGATTAAACCAGCCAGCTGACGACACCTGCTTTGATACTTACACTGGCTCCTTCTATTCCATTGGCGAGGAATGGGAGCGCTTATCTGAAACTGGCTTTAAGCTCTGGTGCCAGTGTTTAGGCTTTGGCAGTGGCCATTTCAGATGTGACTCTTCTAGTGAGTAGCTTGCTGTTAACCATCCCCATGCCCACTCTCCCCCAGCACCAGTGCCATGTTTGACAGACTCAGCCTGATCCAAACATGATGCAAATGAAGGCAGGATCTGAAGTCCTTAAGCCAGAGTGGTGTTTTGCATCATAAGAAGTGATGGAAAACTCTGATTACCTCTGAGCTTTGCAGCTAATCTAGAATTGCCACCAGCAACAATCAATATTGTATTGATAAGAGACTTTTTTACCTTGGCAATATGGGAAAGTGTGGATTTCAGTGGGTATTACAGCCAGTGCTGGTATTACAATAAATCTGGTTTGCATTACAGGCAGACTTTGCAAAGCAGCTTGCAGAAACAGTTTTCTAATTTTTCTAACACTTCTGCCCAGGGCGTTAAGTTTTATTCTTTGCAGAACTGTGTGGTTTACGTGGAAAAATATCCAACTTGACACAAGGGAATGGAACAAAAGTCTGTGATTGAGCAGCTTAACACAACACATACCCAGCTAATTGAAATTAGGCTTTTAAATAGTGGAATAAGCTCAGCAAAGAGAGTATTTCTGCAATTTGCATAGATTCAGAGGAGTCTATGTAAAGACACTTAATTTTACAGGAAAATACGCTTATTTTACAGGATTAATATTTATATTTCATTATTTGATACTCATGGCTTACCCATGAGTCTTGCAAGATTGTGGTAAATTTTATGCTGGATATTTGTACAAAAAAGAGCATTTAAATATTTTTCTCTCCCTTCCCTGCCCCACATCTATTAAATTCCTTTTAATTTCTTTTCATCTCCTATGAACCAAACCACCTCTCCCCACTCTTTGTCACATCCTACTTTTTTCCCAAGAACCTCTACACATTTTCCAGAGCTGAAACAGCCTTCAGCAGTTAAAAACTGCAGGAGCTGAACCCATTTCCTCCTTGGGACTTAGATGACCTGAGAAGATTCTTTCTCCTGCCTTTCCTGAGACAATGCCAAGCTCTTTTCCTTCTGCTGTATGTGGGATAACTCCTGATTCTTGTTCCCCTACCTTCTCCAGAGTGGTGCCATGACAATGGAGTTAACTACAAGATTGGAGAGAAGTGGGACAGACAAGGAGAGAATGGCCAGATGATGAGCTGCACCTGCCTTGGGAATGGAAAAGGAGAATTCAAGTGTGAACCTCGTGAGTGCCTTTGTGCTGTTAGTCTGAGCTGTCATTCAGCAAGTCTCAGCATCTCAGCTCTGTCCTGCCAGGGGGACAAGCAGATTATCAGTGTGTCTGGTTCAGGCTGAGCTGGTGACAGCTTCAGTCTGTTCTCACAAGAGATGAAGGCATAAATCTCACATTCCTGAGCTTGAAAAGAAGAAAACCTTTCGTTAGCTCAGGTCACAGCACACTGAGCACCTGTCTGCCTCTGGCCCTGGAGTGCACACCAGGGATATGTCACTGTCTCAGAGGGGTGGGTTACCCCAGCTGGACTTTCCTGCAGGGCCTCTTGCCTCAAGCTCCTCTGGCCTTGACACTGTGACTTAAACTGCATTGCTCTTGTCAGGAAAATATCCCCCTGCTGTAGGTTAAAGTGTCTGGAGAGCTGTGAGCATGTCTGATGTTCCCCTGCCAGTCAGGGAGCCTCTGGTCAGACAAGGGGAGCACACTTCCCTTCTGATCACCTGGCTGCTTTGAGAATGCTTAAAGCCAAGGTCAGGCCCTGCATCTGAGCTCTGCCTGTGCCTCCACAGATGAGACCACGTGCTATGACGATGGGAAGATGTACCACGTTGGGGAGCAGTGGCAGAAGGAGTACTTTGGGGCCATCTGCTCCTGCACTTGTTACGGAGGACAGCAGGTAAGCAGGAGGGAGGTGTTATGCTGGACACAGGGGAGGCTTTGCTGGGCTGCACTTAACAGACTGCTGGGTTTCAGGTCATGGAAGGGGCCAAAACAGGTCCATATAAGGAGAGAAGTGATTAGGAGGGCTGTAGTACTGGCATTGGTGCCTGTCTGGTGTAACACAGGAGCAGCCTCATTGGTGCTGCTGGCTTTAGCCTCATGTGTGAATGATCCATGAATTAATGGCTTTGAGCTGAAGAAGAGGAGATTTAGATTGGATAGCAGAAAGAAATTCTTCCCTGTGGGGATAGTGAGGTCCTGGCACAGATTTCCCAGAGAAGGTGTGGCTGCCTCATCACTGGAAGGGTCCAAAGCCAGGCTGGATGGTGCTTGGAGCAGCCTGGAATAGTGGAGGATGTCTCTACCCACAACAGGGGAGGAGAATGGGATGAGCTTTAGGCCCCAGCCCAGTGTGGGATTCTGTGAGCCCTGGCAGCTCCTTGGCCATGGCACTGACAGACCTGTCCCTGCAGGGCTGGCGCTGTGACAACTGCCGCAGGCCCAGCGTGGAGGTGGCCCCCGAAGGCTCTGCTGGCCACACCTACACACAGTTCACACAGAGGTACCACCAGGCCACCAACACTGTGAGTACAGCTTTCCTTCTCTGCCCCGTCCTGGTTGAGTCTGGCACAGGTGGCGGGGTCGCTGCAGGGCTCGAGGGTGAGAGCAGCTGCGGGTTCGTGCTCCCCCGTAATGCATGGCAGCCCCCAGTACACACACACCTGCTTGAGCTCACCCTCCACACACACAGTGTCCCAGCAAGGCCTCGATGCATGCTCTGAGGCAGTAGTGCATGGAGAGATTTCCAGCTGTGTGCTTTGTGCTGGGAAACAGCCCCCGGCACTGCCAACAGCTCCCAGCACAAACCACGCCCAGGACGGAGCTCTAACTGATTTCCTTCCCTCCCGACAGAACGTCAACTGCCCCATTGAGTGTTTCATGCCCCTAGATGTACAGGCAGACACACAACAGCCACGGGGAAAGTAACATCGAGCAAGACTTCTTGCGGCCATGGCAACAGACAAACCAAAGTATAAACCCCTATGTGCCACGATTACCATCCAAACTGGAGTGATGCTAGCAAAACTGCATCTAGTGAGAATGGCTCCCTGCTCTGGAGCCATTTTCCCAGCTTAAGCTCAACTCACAGCTTCTCCAAGCGCCACTCTTGGAGTGTTTCAGACTTTTCTCATGATTGATAGTGATTGTCTTGGTTTTGCTCAAATTTTCAAATTTATAGAGGGCAAGAAAAAAAAAGGGAGAGGAGGGGGAGAGGTTGTAAATCACAAATTTGGTGGGGGATCAAAATACTAATGGGGAGGGAGGGTGTAGAAATTCAAGATTCTTGTGCTATGCAAGAACATTTGAGTACAACAATACTGAAGTTTAGGGATAGGAAAGTCCACCAAACACTTCTGCTTTCACATAAGCGTGCAGCCAGCAATAAGATAGGAACAGCAAATCCAATCACTGTGATATTTAAAATATGCACAGTCCTAATTCTTTCTTGATGATCCTAGTATTTTTCTAGCTGTATCTTTATATCTCATACTGTTATTTATCAGTTTTGTTCCCCTGACCTTTCAAGTGTTTTTATATGGGAATAAAATGTATGGAAGACACTTAGTATGCAGTTGACAAAAGAGGAATTTGGTGTAATTATGATCAGTGATTATTTTTATACTGTAAGTGCCAAAGCTTTACTACTGTGGAAAAGAAAAAAAACCAACTCTTTTAATAAAAAGATTTACAAACCAGACATATAGTTTAAGGGATTCTCTTTGCTGCCGTGGAATTTAGGATGAAGATGATTATTCTCAGCTGGATTATTCTGAGGTGGATAATTCTGAGCGGGATGATTCAGAGCTGGAGTAACATTGCCTTGACACGAGATGGAACAAACATCCCCAAGAAGAGTGAAGTAAACCTGGAGAGAATATTGGTAGAGCAGTTTGTTAATTAAAGGCTTCCAGCTGCAACCCTGCCCCTGTAGAGCGCAGATAGTGGGTAGGTATGGCACGGGCAGGAGGCACAGGCTTGCTTTGGGGCAACAGGGGAAGGGAGGGAAAGGCAAACAGCCCCTGCTTTGCACGTGAACTGAGTTAGAGCTGGTTCCATACCTCGAATTCAATAAGCTTTCAGTGGCTGAGGTGCTAGAATTAGTGAGACAGTCCAAACCTGTGAAGTTGAATGTGTTCAAAGCTTCAAAACCCAGCAGGAGCCAGGCACCAACTGGATCTAAGCCTGGGTGTTACAGGCACAGGGCCCTTTCTTGTCTCCTGTGCTTCTACCTCATGGTGTGGGGAGGGAGGTAAACAAAATGCTCCTTACAACGCTTTTGCTGAGAGTGAACCAAGCCAGCAGTGAGTCCCTTTGCTTGCTCTGCCAGGACCTGTCCAGCCTTTGCAAATGCAGAACAGGACAGGTCCTGTCAGGAGTGCTGAGCCCCCTCCCCTCGGCTGCACACGCACTGTACTGCTCCAGTCACTGGCGTTCTCTGCACCCAATAAAGCATCACATGAAAACACCATTTGGCTTCTTGACATGTGGCAGCTGCCATCAGGGATTGCTATCTGCAGAGCACCCAAAACCTCTGCAAAGAGTAGGATGATTGCAGCAGTAGTCAGTTCTACCCCACCAGTGTTCAAAAACCAAACATGTCCCTAAAAAAACGTGAGAACTAAAACTGCCCTAGACAGAGACACAGAGGAGTAGTTTCCCATTTAACTAGATTAGTTTTCCCAAGTGAGGGTTACATATTTTGGACCAGAGAACAACTCTGCAACGATCCTTTCACTTTGTCACTAAATTCACTTCACAAATGCACTGAAGGGAGTCAGAGCCCATCTCCTCTCCTCTGCCACATCTCTTGGACCAGCAGCAAACACCACCCCTGCCCAAAGGGAGCATTTCAAGATAATATCATTTAAACAGCATGTTTCCCCAAGCTCCCTGTAGAGGTTTGTCTGTGCCTTAAAGCACATGCTGCTCACAGCTATGCCAAGCCCTGCAGAATTTAAGCCAGTGGCAGTTCTTTTCCAGAACAGGAGGCACATCTCCACAGGGCTTGTCTGCTCAGCTTTATGTAGAGCCCAGGAACAACCAGAGTCAGGGCTCTCTAGCCAGGGAAAAGTCCTTATCCAGTGGCTGAAGAAGAAAATAAAACCCCTCTTTCAGTGGCTGCCAAGGCCCATAATGATTCCTCCCTGCTCTGTGTTCACATCCACATTTTGGGAGCTGTTGTCCTGCCAGCACAGGACCTGCCAGGGGCAATGTGCCACACGGTGACAGTGCAAATCCCAGCAAATCCTCAGAACACATCAGCTGAAGGGACATTCCCGGCATTCCCTTCCTTCTGGGAAATGACACCAAGCAGAGCTCACAGTCTGCTTTTAATCCCTGCAAACATCCAAGGCAGAAGCAGATCAGCACACTTCAGGAGGGACACCGTGAGACCACCATAGCCCTTTCCTACAGCCACTCTCACAGCTTCAGGGGATGCTTCCTTCAAGGGAGAAGGTGCCAGGCTAGCTGAAACTGTCACTTTAGTCCAGGGGACAAGCCATTCCCAGAGACATTCCTGTGAAGTCACCTCACACCTGGAACCAGACCAGAGATTTTTATCAACCTTTGTCCACTTAAGTGAGGCAGGATTGTCAAGAGCTCTATTCCGGGACATTTAAACAATCCAATTCCCCCCTCTGACCACCTTACCACAGCAGGAGGCAGAACCATCCCTCTGCAGGTGCTGATGGTGTGTAGAGTCGTGCAGCACAAGTAAGAGAGCAGGCAGGTCCTAGATAAAGGTATCACCTGAGGTGGATATTTCCTATATCGTGCAGATCTCACCTGGAAGATCAGTACCTACTAACTGCATTCGGTAAAACAAACAGTGCCCCAAGGACAGTAAACAAAGGAGCAGGGGAATACAAAGAACTGGAACTGCCAGATTCTTACTGCCAGTCTCTGTTTTAGCCAATGCTGTAGAAGATGCAGGTAAAGAATAGACAGAGGGATTCACTGGAGAACCTCACAGCAGGGTCTGTGCCAGCTGCAGCCACAACAGCAGGACAGAGAAGACACGTGAGGAACTTTGTGGACTCTCCTCTGTGGAAGAGTCCCAAATCTCAATTTTTAAAGTAAAACTCCAAGCAATGACAATTCACGGGAAGCAACAACACAGAAAACAGTCAGAGGCCAGGGTCAGGGTTAGCCCAGCAAAGGAGGCAGCCAGAAAGAAATGGACAATTTTTATTTTGGATTGCTCTCTTAATCCATACCAAAAAAGTAAAAAGCTCTCTACCCTGTCCTGTCTCATCCAGTCACTTGGAAATAATCCATTGTAGAGATCAGAAAAGAGAGGAGTCTGCTCCCTTTCAGGCTGGAGCAGGGGCAGATGGAATCAAGAGTGTTAAAGGAAAACCAGTGTGTGGATTATGGTACCTTAAATAACTCACCTGGGAAGTGTCTCTTTGCTTTGCTCCATTTGAACCAGTCTGGATGAAACCATCAGGTAAAACAAAGGTATGGCCACAGTCCCAGCAAGTCAGCAGCACACCCCAAATTTCCCCTCTCCCAAGTCCATCTCCCACCCGGGAAGCCCTGCTTGAGGCAAGGGCACAAGTGCACACTCCTTGCTCTGCACCAGCTGAGAGCTGAGCTCACACAAGTGTTTATTGAAAAACTCTGGGCTGCTTCTTGGCAAAACTGAGCAGATTTTATAAAATGGAACCAAAAAGAGAAAATCCCTTTAGAACAGGCAGTGATTGCCAGCAAAAATGTGTCTGGGCTCATCCTGCACATCTCTCACTGTGCTCCAGATTTTCACTTTGCTTTTTCCCAAACTGAAGTTCAAATCTGCTTAATGCAAACTGCAGACAGCAGAGAAGGGAAGTGGCTCCAGACACTTCTTCCACTGCAGCCTGTGAACTCTGCTCCCATAATGGGAACAGGCCTGTCAATGGGTCTTCTACTTTGGAGAAATCAACTGGCAAAGCAGAGTACAGGGCAGGATTCAGAGCACCAAACCCCAGAGTGGCTCTTGCAAAGGACCTGCTCCCTTCTCCTCCCAGGGAAGAGGATAATGGATTAGAAGTACCTGCTGACCCAAGAAAACCCTACCAAGCCAACTTAGTTCAGGACAATGCAGCTCTTTATCAGTTCCATGAGAAGCTGAGCAGAAGCCAGGCTTTCACACCATTCCACAGGCCATCTATTGAATTAGTAGAGTCTGGACCATAAAACCTACCTCAAAAATTAACCTTTTTCCTGAGGACACAGAATTTGGGTGACAGGGACCACACAGACAGCACATAGCTAACAACTGTATGTTTATTTGCAAAAGACACTGATTTTCTACACTGCAAGCCAACTTGTACCTCTTCCTTCTCCCTGAACATGGGGAAAGGCCTCTTCAGAGTGAGCAACTCTTGCTAAGCACAGGCTGCAGGAGCCTCCCAGTCACAGCAGTGACATCTGGCTGCTGGTGAGGCTGTGCCCAGAGGGCTCAGTGGTGGAACAGACGGAGGTTGGTGTGGATGAGGGTGATCCCCAGCTCGTTGCAGGCCTCAATCACGATGTTGTCAGCAGCTGAGCCCGCCGGGGCGGCGATGAACTGCACTCCACTCTGCACACAGGGAGGGGTCAGAGGATCAGAGGATGGAAACCCAAAATCCCCCTTCAGTAGGAGCTGGCAGTCCCAGTTTTTCATCCACACCCCACTCAACAAAGGCTTCCAGTCCCAAAGATGCTTGTTAATGGAGCAGAAGTTCTCTCTGCTGCTCAGAAATAACCCTAAAATTGTTCCTTTGGAACCAACAGGCCTTGGCTTGATATTCCTAAATGGTTTAATAAACTTAATCCTCTATTCATCCCAAATCAACAAAATGAGCATGACTGGATAATTACTGTCCATGTGAGAGCTGTAACCACCAGGAACATCCTTCCCAGGATCTGCTATCCTAGCACAGGGATTTTGCTCAGCAGTGCACACAGAATGAAAAGGACAAGCTCAGCTCAATGGGCTGCACAGCCATTCCCCTGGAGCCACCCCAGCCTCCTGGCCCTGCCACGGCCTTACCCGCTTGGCTCTGTCGACGTTATCCCTAAAAGGGAAGAAGGCATCGGAGCTGAGGGACACACCAGAGAGCTTGGCAATCCACTGCTTCTTCTCTGCTTCCGTCAGCTGCTGGGGCACCTCTTCAAACATGGCCTGCCACTTCACCAGGTCCTCCTCCTGCAGGCACGAGAAGCCAGCTCAGCCCCAGAGCACACAGCTCCCCCAGTTCCCTGCCAGGGGGGATGAGTGATGGCCTTCCTCTGATCCGGGGATTTCTGTTCCATGACTCTGCTGCTGGGAACCTCATACCAGGGGGTTTAAAACACACCACCACCATCAGATCTTTCTGCAGCCTTTTAACTCCTTCCCTCTCCTCACCACAGGACCTGAGTGCTTCCTTCTCTCCCTCCTGAATTCCAAGATGCTCTGCCTGCAGTATGGTGCTCCATAAATGCCAGTAGGCATCTGGTAGATGACTTAACCCATGACCAATGTCAGCTCAGTTTATGATTCACAATTCACACTCTGGAACAGCAACTGATGCAGTTCTTACCCCTTTAAAAAAGCAACTGCTCACAAGGTGATTCACAAGGTCCCTAATCCAGCTCTTGGCTTTTGATACTTAAAAAGGACACACTATTTTGTAGTCTCACTATGGCCTGTAACAGGGATGTCAGAGGGATTCTGAGAATCCAAAGTGCCACACAAACAAACAGCTCTGTGTGAGAAGGAGCCACAGACAGGGCAGGGAGAACTGGAACATCAGCTGCAGCTTTAACCCATCATCACTGCTGGGAAGAACCAGAAGCTGAAGCCAAGCTGCTCACATAGGCACAGGGCAGGCTCCAGCTCCCAGGGCTGTGGGGACAGTATGAGAGGGGCAAATCAGGACATTTGCCACGGGGCCAGTAAATGACCTTGGGGGATGGATCACCATCCTGGGCCCAGGATGGCCTGTGGGAGTCCAGGACATCCCTCTGGCTGCCCTGGCTGTCTCAAGACGCTGGCACGGGGCTCAGAGCCCTTGGCATGAAGTCAGGAACACCTGTGGCTTTGATTTGAGCCCACAGAAAAAGCTGCCAACTTTGCATGAGGAACTGCAAGCCACAAGGGTTTGAGTAGCGTGGTAGTTGAATTAACACAGGATGAAAAAGTAGAATTTTAGGGTTTTGAAATAAGGGGTCCAGGGGGTCAAGATGGAGGGATTTGGGTGTGTCCTGGCCTTCTTCTCCTTCTTCTTGCCTTCCATGTCTTGGTGTAATGGTGACAGTTTTCTATTGGTTTAAGGTAGAGACCCACTGTCTTAACATAAGTGATAGATATTGGCACATTATTGTAAACATAGGACATGTAGTTTTTGGTATAAAATGTAAACACCGCCCTGGGGAGCAGACAGAAAGAATGTTATAGAGAAGGGAAAATAAACAACCTTGAGAAGCCAATCCAATGCATTCAGACTCCTTTGGCTGCACAGGCTGGGAAATGAAGACTTGTACAATCTTGTGGGCATCGCAGCACCCAGACCCCGAGAATGGCCCACCTCTGGAGTCACCCATTACAGCACGCCCCAGGTGCAAGCAGCACAAAGCTGGTGTGGCAGGAGCTGTGCTGCAGGGGAAGCCGTGGCAGCCCTCACCTCTCCGATGGTGTCGGTGACGTACTGATCGATGGCGTTGGAGATCTCGGCCCTCTTCACGCCCGCCCTGAACTTCATGGCCAGCACGCGGGGGTGGTGCCGCAGCCACCAGCTGTTGGCCTTGTCCCCGGCCAGGCGCGTGCAGTGGATCCGGGACTGCTGCCCCGCGCCGATCCCGATCACCTGGAGCACAGCGGGGATCAGAGCTGCAGCTGCACCCAGCCAGGCTGCCAGGAAACACCTCCCCCGTTCAGCTGCTCCTCACCCAAGCAGAGAAGGTGTAGGTGGTTAGTGGGGGAATGCCTGCATTCCTGATCCCGTCTGCTCTGCTCACTTCTACAGCTCTTTGGAGGTGACAGGCACGCTCAAAACACTGATGTTCTTTCACCCTTCTAAATAACAGAGCCCCAGCCATCAGGGTCAAAGCCTTAACCTCAGGAGAGTGACACAATTATGGCTTCCTGCCTCTTCTGGAAAGGGGCACTTCAGCCTGAGCCCAGGTCACCCAAACACCATCATCTCTCTGGTGAGTCAGGCACACACAGCTTAACCACATAATCTGAGAGGTGCACTGGGTGAGGGGCAGCTTGTCTAGCAAGGCTGGTAAGGAAGTAAACCCACTGCTCAATCAGGAATGCTGGTCAGTGGCACCGTTACATCCATGTAACATCAAGGCCCTGGAGCTACCACATGTCTCCTATGCTGCCATCTGCCAGAATCCAGGCTTTCTGAAGGTTAGCTGCTGCTAACCCTATTTAATAGCACTTGTGCTTGATCTCTAACAGATAAGCGAAATCCACACCATGATCAAGGAAGCTGCTATGAAAATACAGCACTGGCTCAGCTTCTGCAGCCAGACCCAGCCACCAGGGATGTCAGATTTGGGCTGGTAACTTTTGTCCATCCTGTGCGTCCCGCTTCCCATGGACAGCTCCTGCCATTCCAGTCTGGAGATCTGACAGGAAACAAGTCTCTCCCATCATTTCCTGCTCAGCCACAGCTGAGCTGTTCCCCAGACTTTCTTCAGGGACACGGCGCTGAGGCTCGAGGTGCTGGCCATGAATCCCCAGCTCAGACTGGGACAGATGGTAAAGCCATAAGTAGCAGGCTGCCCTCAAAGGAATGACTCATTTTTCTTCCCATTCATCAACACACAGTGACTTCACCTCTTACCAGAACCATAAAACATTCTGCTGGATCCCTGTTCCCCCAGGGAGCAAATGAAAGGCTTGGGAAGCTTGGGCTGCTATCAGATACAATCTGCTCAGCCATAACTGCAGTCACAGTGTGTAATAAACCATAAACCCACAGGGATATTGGTGGTACCACAAACACTGAACAGACACAAAGTGGCACCTTGCCCCTGACAAACACTGCTGATGTCCAACCTCTGCTCTCAACCCACCCACTTACATTCCAAAGGACCCTGGACCCAAAGGAGCTCGATAGCAGTGTCACACTGGTGTGTTATCACTTCCATAGAGGTTTATCCTCCCTCCCTGCACCAAGGAGAGGGTTGGCTGTGTGCCACAGCACACCAGGAACTGCCACCAGCCCTTCAGAGTGGGACTACCAAGGCTAGGCTAAGGCAGGAATTTTTAGCTGGGGACGCAGATGTTGGAGAGTACCCCAGACTGACCTGCTGCTAGCAGGGGCCAAAATACCATGAAACATTCCCAAGTTTCTAATACTTGGGATGTTCTGTGTCCTTTCCCAGTCAGAATGGTGTCTCAGTGTTCATCACGACCCTGTGAGCTGTGGCCTGGCACTCCTGTGATGGAATAGGGTGCTCTGCTACCTGTCAGCATCCAAGAACCTTTCTAAAGAGCCTTTTCCTTTCCTTTGTGAATCACTCAAAATACTTCACTTTTTTTGTGACCTAAATTTTGTCAAGTGATGAGTTACTAAATTTTGGCTTGTATTCAACAACTCCAAAATGGCAGGGACTTTGTACTTCAGTTGATCAAAGTGATGCAGCCTGTAAATTCTTCACAAGCATCCCCACATCTGCAGAGGTTTATATGTAACACTGGTTCAAGCCAGTTGTTTTGCTTTTTTTAAAAGCACAGGTTTTGATGGAACACTGCTGGGGAAGATTTCCTCAATCCAGGCTGGAATTTCTGGTTTAAAGAAAAATCAGTAGGCTGAGCTTCTGTTGAATAAAGCAACCTCTAGACTTGTACCTGCATCTCCCCTCACGCTGGCCTGTACCTATTCCCTGCCTTTTTCACTTTATAAAATCTTTCTTCCTACATCTCATCACTCCCTGCCCCATATGGTGCCCCTTCCCCCACAAAAAAAAAAAAAACACAGCCAAGCCTTCAAAATCCTCCACAAAGGAGCCATTCCTCTCCTTTCCTACACAAAAATTAATTATGTTTCTTTCAGAGCCTAATCTCCTGGGAATCCAAAAGTGCTTAAGCAGAGCCTATTAAGTGTGAGCAGTGAAAGGAGACAGCAGCACAGGGTGAGTAGGAAAAAAAAACACCCAAAACTATCACTTAATAGAAAAAAGATTGGGTGAAAATTAAGAATTACTTGACTAAAAACACTTTGGTTCACAGGAGAGTCAAACACACTCCATAGCTGGAATGCTGTGCAACAGCACAGAGTGGATGAGATGGATAATGCCCAAAGGATTCTTGCAAAATGATCCAGACTGGTCTGGGTTTAATCAGATTTACCCTGGATAATGAATGAAAACAAAAATCCAAAAGACACTTGGAAATAAAACAATCTAATAAAGGACTTGACCATTGGAAAGACAAACAAAGCAGGGAAGTCACTGGGAAAGCGTAAGGCAAATTAACAGGTTTGTTTTATGCTACTGTACAGAGAATAAAAAAAGAATAATTTAAAATTGCTAATTTAAAACATGATGGTGTCATTAAAGCAAGTGTAAATCAACGTGGTACAAGCTAAAAGTCAGCCAGAACAAGAGAAGTGTTTATTGCAATTAGTGGCAGCTGGTTTCCTGCAAATGAAGTTACACTCAGGTCTAGAAATGCTTCCCACTCCACATTTTCCTGGAATGTACTAACACAGCTACCTTGCTGGAGGGGCTGATTCACTCCTGAACCCAGTGGGGCCATTCTGGATGTCTCATACACCAGAGCTTTCCTCGGCATCCTCATTTCTCAGGGATGCTGTGAGGCTTAAATAACCCCTGGATAGCAAGCTGGACTTCCCAGGCTTGGCTCATGTAACCCAAACCAGGGCAGAGCCTGGAAGAGCAGATGAGGAGCAGCAATGTGGAAGGTGCTTTCCACATGAAAATCTGCAAGCCACCTCTGCAGCCCAGCCAGCTGAATCCCTGCCTGCCCAGGCTGCCTCTCCTGCCCTCTCCCTTCCACATGGTACATCCATTACCACACACACTCTGGAAACATCTGCAGCATCACACTCAGCCCAGACTTGCAAAAGCACTGGGGAAATTGGAAATTGCTGCTGTGATGAGGGGAAAGGAGCAAAGACAGGGACACCTTTGTTGTGGGGCTATGAGATCTAACACTGCTGAGTGCAGAGAATCACTTAAAAGCAAAAAAAAAAAAACAAAAACAAAAAACAAACAAACAAAAAAAACCCAATAACATAAAGCAGAATAAAAGAGAAATGCTGGATCTCCAGAGATGAGGAACCACACAGCACAAGACCCCAGGAAGTCCTGTGAGACAACACAGCAGCCTTTTCAACCTGACAAACACACATTGGAGCCAGTGCAAGGAGAGCACTGCAGCTCAGACTCTACCTGTAGGGTTCACTCTTTGATACATTTTGCTGATTTATGATGTATCAAAGCTGAAAAACATTCTCTGTATTGTTCTTCTGTATTAATCCAGGCCTACTGAAAAACTTCCATGGAGAGCAAAGAGCCAGCTGAACAGCAGCACTACAAGAATGATCTGCTGGGCAACAATACAAAACTTTCAATACCTTTACACTAACTTTTAGATAAATTATTTAGGCTGAACCCCTGGTGGCAACTTGGAAAGAATGGACGTTTTTAAAATTCAAGATTCAGACTGATAGAGGGGAAGTTTAAGTTAGATATTAGAAAGAAATTCTTCCCTGTGAGGCCCTGGCACAGGTTGACCAGAGAAGCTGTGGCTGCCCCTGGATGCCTGGAATTTTTCCAGGCCAGGCTGGACGGGGCTTGGAATAGCAGAAGGTGTCCATGTCCATGGCAGGGGGTGGAATAAGATGGGCTTTAAGGTCCTTTCTAGCCCAAAACCACTGTGTTACCATAAGATTGATAATCTCAGTTACACGTTTGATAATGCCTCTATAAATTCCAACATCCATCATCAGCTTTTAAAAAAAAATATAATCAGGGAGAACAGAAGATTTTTATTGCCCCGGAGGGGTGGAAAAAAAGAGAGCATATCCCATCTTTCAAAGGAAAAAGTGAAAACAAGGAAGCATTTGGATAGTCAGAATCCAGCTGAGAAGCCTACTGTAATTTCTTAAGGCTCTGCACTGACTACAACACTCCCTGAGAAAAATGATGTGAGAAAACAGAGTAGTTAGAAATGACTCAAGGCCACAGTGGTGAAGCATGTAAGAGCTTTTCCAACCCCCCCAATGGAAGAGCCAGCCCTGCCATTACCATGAAAAAATGGCAGCAAGGTTTTGAAGCAGCTTTTTGAGAAGCAACTGTTCTGCACTGTGCAGGGCAGCTCCTCTGGCCCTGCTGGAGGGTTTCCCAGGCCTGCCTGTGAGCAGAGGGGTGGGGAAGCCCTGCTGCAGCTCCCTACCTGCCCATCCTTGGCGTAGCAGACCGAGTTGGACTGGGTGTACTTGACAGCGATGCTGGCCACGATCAGGTCCCGGACAGCAGCCTCGGGCAGCTGGAACAGAGCACCACTGTCAACAGCACCCTGACACCCACGCTGCGCCCCAGGCCATCACAGTTACTGAAGCACACACAGGGAAAAGGAGGTAGCTAAAAATACCCTCATTTGGTCAATTACCAGCAAATTTTGTTTAGATTAAAATCCATGAATGATTGGTTTGGCAGCTGATCTCCCAACTCTCAGGGGGAAGAGTCAATCTCAGTGGGTTCCATACTGGCCTTCAGCCTGAAAACTCCTCTGCATTTACTGTCCTCAGATGTGCTCACAGGCAAAAGCCAGGACTACAACAATTAGAACAACTCCCAAAATCTGCATTATTTTTAAGTTCCATTCCTAATTTAGGAAAATGGTTTTTATTACCTCCATATCTGAACTTGCTTCTGAGCCCATGACTAATCATGTGCTCATTAATGTTTGTTTTTTTTAATGACAATGAGATCAGAGACAAAGAAATCACTGAAAACTTTCTAGTGATGTGGGCTCTAATTGCTGAGCAAGAGCAGCCAGGCCAGAGTTTATACAACATGCACACAAAAGGGTGAGGTAAACAATGAGTCAGGAGATCTGATGGATCCTTAGCTCATGGCTATCTCACCATAAAAAACTGCACATGGTAACTTCTTGTTTACAAAAAGTATTTACAAAAATCGTGGTAGTCTGAAATAATGGGAAAGGTCCAACTCCTCTTTTTATCCAAGGAATCAAAAGAAAGGAAAGCTATCTTGATTTACCCAAGTATATTAGATCCAGAAAGTCCACTGCATTGTTTTAACTGCAGAGCCAGTTAAACCTTATTAAGATATTTTAGGAGCTCTTGAAATTGCCCAGTGGTAAATTCCTTGATGAAGGCACAGCAGTTCAATCATTCCCTGTGCCTTGAAGCTCATTTATCTCCCACACTCACATTTTTGTTCTTGGTGACAATGTTCTTGAACAGAGACCGGTCGATGACCGCGTTGTTCCTCTTCTGCATCAGGTTCAGGCCGTAGAGGGTTCGGACCTCCACGTCATCGGGCTCATAGTGGGGATCCATCTGAAAGCCAAGGACAGCCCAATAAAGCACTTTTAGACCAAAACCTACAGCCTCCCAGTTTCCACACAAAGAGGAAAAACATGCACACACACACAGAGCCTTCCAGAGGAAGGTGGGAATATTTGGAGCTGTTTCCTACATGCCTCAAGCTACAACTCCCAGCACGCTGCGACATCCAAGAACAGTGAATGTGATTCTTTCCAGAGCTGCACTCTTGGGGCACATCTCCATCCCAGCCAGAAGCACAATTCATTTACACCAGCCCAGGGATCACTGGAACTGTGACACTGCACTCAGGTCCACCCATGCATGGCCTTATTCAGAATTTTGGGAACCCTAGCTGAGATTTCAGACAGGAAACAACCCAGACTAAGGTGACCAGTTCAAAATAGGAGCGTGCACATGCTTTATGTGGTTTTCCTAATGCCCTGAAATGTTTTAGACCAACTTTCCTTAGCACTGCTCTGCATTCAGCCCTGAAGATACAGGCTTCACCAATGGATGACCTCATCCTTACAAAGTTAATTGAATTCCAGGAGGTAATCAGCTGCCAAGACTGTCTGCAATTCCATTCTTTCTTGCCTGAAGCTCCCGAGCCATCTTCTCCAGCTCCCCTGGCAGCTACACTACAATTGCAACTTCAGCTAAGCCTTGGATTTTCTTTTGGTGAGGCTATAGTGAAGTTCTTTGCTCATTTGTCTCTCAGAGGCAGCACAAATAGGACCTGACAGCAATCTGTGATCCATGAGTCATGTTCACCAAAACTGGGTGATTTTGGAGTTCCAATAATCACTGCAGAACTAGGAAGGCAACCTGACACTGACTTGACCACACAATATTAATATTGCTTGACAAGCACGCTGGCTGCAGCATGTGAGGGTGGATCATATCAGGTCCAGCTTCACCCCTGACTGGAGCAGGGGTACAAACCTGGAGGACACAGTAAGCACCATTCTTCTTTTTGGAAAGGATTTTGAGAGCTTCCTCCTCATAGCCAGGAGCCACCACACCATCAGACACCTGCAACACAGAGATTTCAGGATTTCAGGAGGAAAATGAAACAGCCTGGAAGCTGCACCAGCCATTTTCTGCACTGAAGACACACCTCTCTTGGGGTCTCTCTGTATCCTACAAGAGCAAAAGCACTGTTACAGTATGGGTTTCAGTCCTGGAAACAAAAACCAGCAGAGCATTGTGAGCTCTGCACAGAAGTTAGTAAAAAGCACCTCACATCCCTCTAATCAGAATGGAACTAATAACTAATATCCTCCTCCAGGGGGAAACAGCTTGACCATGGCATCCCCAGTTCTCAGCCCTAACAGTAAATGTGGCTTAAAATACAGTAAATCTTCATTTCAACAGTGACACTCCTGAGAAGGCAAAAACCCTGGAAAAAAACCTGTTAAGAGCATGGAAACAGAATTTACATTCATCAGTGCTGTGAAGCAATACACAAACTTCCACATCTGTGCCTTCCAGTGTGGGTGAGGTTTTTTTCATTTTCAGCAGCACTGTACCAAAATTTATCCTCACAAAGCAGCTAAATATGCTCTTTCATTTGTTTGGCATCATAAAATCACAGAATGGTTTGGTTTGGAAAAGGCCACCTCAGTCCACCCTCCTGCTGTGGACAAGGACACCTCCCACTAGACCAGGTTGCTCCAAAACTGAAAGATTCTGTGATTCTGAGGAAAAAGCACAGCCTGGGAAGTGGCTGAGCCTACGGTTAAGTGACAGGTAGCAATCTATTTCCAAATTCCTGCCTTGGGCAAGGGGCTGGCCATCAGCATTCCAAGTCCTTCACTTCTTCCATGACAGCTGCTCAACCAGACACTTGTGACAGCCTAACCAGGGCTCCTTTCCAGACACTTGCAATCACCTTGTGGAAAGCAGCACTGCCAGCTCTGCTATTCACAGGTTCCAGCACACACCCAGGTGATAATGGGTGGGGGAAAAAAAAAAGGCATCAAAACACTGGTGTAAATTCTGCACTCCAGATCAGACGGTTAAATCAATGGCCCAGTAAGTCTTCCTGGTAAAATGGTCAATTTCCAACAAAAAGGCTGTTACAAAGCAATGGCTGCATCTGAAATGATGCTCCTTGATACCCTGGATTGATTTGCTGCTGCCACTGACCTCTCTGGAGATGATCTTGGCAGTAGCCACGTCGCAGACATCAGACAGGGCAATGAAGTCACCAAAAGAGGACATCCGATCAGCACCTGAAAAACCCTGATTTTACTCATTTGTCAAACTTCAGCATCAGACTAAGAAAACTCTTCCCTCCTACAGCCCAGTCAATTGCTGTGAGAGCTAAGAATTCAATCCCACAGCAAAAATAACCAAAAAGAGGCCATAAAAGCAACGAGGATGAAAAATCCTACCTCAAACACATGGACCTTTATATATTCCCACAGTTCAGATATTCTTCCTTCTTCACTGCCTCTGTCAAAGCTCTAACTCTGTAATGACTACCTCCAGTACTGCAAGCAGCCCAGCTGTACCCTTGGTGGCAGGAGGACAAGGAGAGGCAAGGATCACACAGAAAGATTTTAGACAGGAGACAGTTGGAAAAAGAGGAAAGCTTTTAGATGGCTATGCTCCCACCTGGCTTTTCCTGCAAGAAAGCAGATCCAGAAATGTGGCAAATTTTTATTTCTTTTGTTTTAAAGTAAGTATTTTCTATTTAATGGCATAGCTAAGGAGCTAAGGTGAAATCAATTCCCATCACAAATGCTCCACTACTCAGGAAGGTCAGTTCTTCTGTCCCTGCCATTCTAAGAGTTTATTTTTTCTAGCAATCATGCAATGGTTTTGTGAGAGCAACACTCAAAGGTGGTCTGTGAAAAATGAACCCAAGCCAACATGCTCCTTATCAAGTCTGCCTTGTTTTTTGTAATCTGTGCAGATTTTCCAGGAATGCCAGGGAAAATGAGACACATAGCAAAGTATCTCAGCTAAGCAGAGGATGCTGGGTTTGTTTACTTTTTTGGCTTTTTTTTTTTTGTGAGCTCCGCAGTACAAGAGTATTAAAAAAACACCCATAAAATATCAGACAGAAACATCTCTACTCAAGTTAAATATTCCTGAGCACCCCAATGCTGAGTGTGCTACCAGCACTGCTGTTTATCCAGATCCCTTAGTCAAAGCCCCATATATATATGTGTGTGTGTATGTACAAATTTGAATATGAAAATATATCATCTTACAGGTCTTCCATATTCACCAAGGAACAAAATCCAAACTAGTTTTAGCTCTTTGGAACCATATACAAGGGCTGCTCACTTGGAAAGCAACTTCCAATAAGCAATCGGGAAGATCCTCACGGAGAAAACCCCTCTGGAGGAGGAGTGTGATGCAAAGGGAAGAGCAGGGCAAGAGCTGAGCATGCTGCTCAGATGCTGAGCCCCGAGCTCAGCTCTTTGGGCAGGCTGCTTTGCTGTGGTTATCTGGAGCCCTCACCTCTGCTCCGGGCATAGGCAGAGGCCAAGGGTGTCAGGCTCTTGTGGAAGTCGTGCACCATGCACACTTGGGCCTCCTCCTCGCTGAGCGGAACTCCAACAGCAGCACCTAGTGGGAAACACGAGCCAGGGCGCTCCAGCCGCTGCTGCCTGCCCCAGGAGCTGCCCACAGGGCCGGGGGCGGGGAGCAGGGCCCGGCCTACCTGCGGGACTGACGTGCTTGAAGGAGGCTGCGGCCGGAATGCCCAGCGCCTGCTTCAGCTCCTTCACCAGCTGCCAGGCATTGAGGGCATCGCAGAGGTTGATGAACCCGGGAGAGCCATTCACCACTGCAAACACAGTACACAGACACGTTAAAGCAGGCAAACCCCTCTCCCCAGAGTCTGGAGAGCCAGCACAAAGGACTTCCCCAGAGAGCATTCAAATCACTACAAACTGCTCTTGTTCAATGACCCTGGCTCCTCAGCAACTGGTGGAGTGCCCAGAAACCCACACCAAGAGTAAAGGCCATTTAAAAGTCTGCTCTCAAAACGTTTTGCTCTGGCCCTGAAATAAGAACTGCTTGTACTGACATGGCAGCACTGTGAGCATTTGAGGAGACAGGAGGAGAAAAGATCATTTCAACAATAATCCACATCCAGGAAGAGTGAGCATAGCACTGTTCTGCTGCCACACTGGGAAGCAGACTTGCAAGCAAATCAACCTCCAGTGCAGGAATGGAAAAGCTTCCTAAGAGGTGCCAGAGTTGAAATGGGGAAAATGCTGCAACACAAAGCTTCACTGCTTATTCAGCAGGACAATGCCGACATGCACTGAAAGCAGTCTCAAGAACAAGAGTAGCCAGGCTTTCCCTCCAAAACAGGGGTTTCCCTCGCTACAACAACGCTGTGGCAAGTGGCACACCCTTGTAAAATGGCACAGAGATACACCAGACCTGTCCCAAATTTGCAAGTGGAACTAGTATCCCTTCCTGCTGCCATCATCAGCAGAAGCAGTATTCTACAAACACAAGGTAATAAACCTGTTCAAATCCATCAAAGAAAAAAAGACCAAAAAAAGAACAAAACCAATTCAAACCTAGAGAAAAACAGCTTGGTTTCTAGGCAGAGTGACACAAAAAAATGGGATACTAAAAGATACTAAACAAAGAAAATTGCAAGTAGAAAAGCATCTTAAAAGGATGATGAGGTTTTCCTTTGCAAAATATGGATCCAATGTCATGCAGAAAGTATACTACACACATCTGTTCAAAGCATCTGGGACAAACAATCCTACAGCAACAGAGAACATGGAACTTCCAATTGGTCTTGTGGAGCTCAACAGAGCAACCTTCCTGTCTCATACAGCTCAACTTTTAACTCTGAAGTTAGTGCCACTCCATAACCAAGCAGCTGTGAGGACACTGCTGGCCATCCCCTGGACTAAGGTACAAGGTGGTCTTTCAGTTTCAAAGCCCTGTCCAAGCACCTCCATTCCCAGCTATCCCAGAGCTCCCTGTAGGCCAGCAGAGCCGAGGGCTCACCTGTCAGGGGCAGGCTGGGGCTCGTGGTGTAGAGCTGTGCAGGACTCTGGTGCGGGTTCATGCCGTACCTCAGGGGCAGCTGCGACACTCCCTTGCTGTACTCCTTCCTAAAGTAGTCAGAGATGGCTGCATCGTACTGAGCAGTGTGGGTGAAGGCCTGGGGACACAACGGGGGACACTTGTCAACTTAGAAACATCAACTTACAGAGGATTTGCTGTTTAAAGAGGTAAAGAACCTGTGCCCTTCACGGCAGGAAAACGTGACCAACCTTGAGTGCCAGCAGCCGCCGGGTTTCCATGGCAGTGTCTTTGTCCCTCGATGCTGCCATCTCTTTAGCCACTGCAGCATAGTCGGCAGGGTCACACAGGACTGTCACACGGGCGTGGTTCTTGGCAGCTGCCCGCAGCAAGGCCACACCCCCTGCAAGAGAGGGGCACAGGGTGGAGCACTTCCCTCCTGGACACAGCACAACCAGGAGGCACGGTGCCTGAAGCCAGGAAGGGACGAGCACCATTGCTCCTTTGTGCCACATGAACGTGACCCTTCCCTCCAGCACAGAGAGGGGTGAGAGTGCTCTTCAAAATGCTTAAGGCTGGTGGGTTTGACTCAATCTGCTGGTGAAGGTGCACACTGACTGGGCTTGGCAGACCCAGGCAAAGCTGCAGAGGCAAGGGATCGGGATGTGGGGTGTCTTGGTTTGAAATTTCCAACCTAAGACACTGGGGCAAGAATGTCTTCCAACAGCACAGCCACATCCCAAAGAAGATGGCTGTCCCCACACGTGGTTTAATCACCATCCTCTGCACACCAGGTCTGCAGAAAGATTTGCTTTCACACTTCCACACAACAAAGGTTCCCAAATGTCTCTGCAAATAATAATGAATCTTGCCCAGGTCCTATGTGTGAGATAAAATGCCACACTTCTCCCTTCAGTCTGACTGCACTGCTATTGCAACTCTTTAAATCACACAAGATACTAAGCTGCTGCAAAGGAAAAGTAGAGGCTGGCATTGCTTCATGCAGAGCAAGTATTACTCCATAAAACATTTAATAGAGAGCTCTGCTGGGCATCATTTGGACTAAACTACTGCAAGAAAATCCAATCCCAATCCAACCACGTGGCACCTAACTGTGCCTGTGCTGTTCACAGGCTGCCAAGCAGAGATGCTGCAGTGAAGGCACAGCAAGCCTTTGGGGTTAATAACTAGCAGCAAGAGAAAACATGCTAATGCAGGTGTCCATGCTTCCCAGCACAGGTCCTGAGCACTCTCCCACACATTCAGACCAACCCCTTTCCTTCTAATGGCTTCCTGCAGTGAACTCAGAGCAGTCCTGCTCACTGTCAGAGCACTTCCAGTGGCTCAGCTCTGCTCTCCAAAGCTCATATTTTTTCAAATTTCTATTACACTGTCACACTGTAAAAGGTTTAGTCTGCTCTCATGTTTCAGCAGGAAGCATGGTCCACCTGGCCTTTCCTAGCACAGCCCTCAGGCTCCTTTAGGGTAGTGCAGCACTTGCCCCCCGTGCAGCATGCCTTGCCAGCCTGTTATTGACACTTTAATTGCTTAAAAGCAACGAGGCTTACCCAACTATGCCTTCAGCCTGCTCCTTGCAGCTCCTGAGCAGACTTCCTTTACAGGTGTGCAAAGACCACCAAACAAAAAGAGAACAGCTGAGACCACTCAGAGTTCTGAAGCATAGAGTCTGTCTGGAAAGCAGATTTGCTCTCCCCTTAAACTTACCAATATCAATCTTTTCCACTGCGTCCTGTACAGTCACACCAGGAGAAGACACGGTCTTCACAAAGGGGTACAGGTTACACACTACAACTCTGAGAATTGAGGGGGGAAACTGGGTTATTCAGCAAGAAATAAAAGTGTCAAACTGGGCTTGGCAAGCACAATCCCCAGTGATTTTATGATCTTGTCTGTCAGATCAGGGACCAGCATAAAATCCTGTGGCCAAGAGTGGTGCTCAGCCCAAGGGCAAGTGGTGGTATAGTGCATTATAACATCCAACAAACAATGTCAGAGCCACAGCTTACAGCAACTAGATTGAAGGAAGAGCTTCTTTAAATACATGTGCCTGAATATAAATGTTTAGTGATTTTGGTGCACAACCTGAGCCATTTCAAAGGACTTCAAAATGGGCTCTCACCAGTACTGAAAATGGGCATCCACCAATTCTCAAGAGTGTAAGTACCCAAGAAAGGTCCATTACAAATGAAGTACAATCAATCTAATTTTCCACAACTTTTTCAGGAGCAGAAAATGACCTACATGTCACCTTCTGGACTTTTAAAAATACCAACAATACATGAAACCTGAGTGTGCAGCCCAAATGCCATAAAGCTTCTGTAGCACATGAAAGTGGGGGAGAAAATCGACTTTTCCCTCTCAAGCTAAGACCAGACCTTACTGGAATTAGTTTTTCCATCTGATCTGGAAGCAGGTCTGTATTCCAGCAGGCATGATATAATAACTTGGTTCTCCCATCCCACCAGAGCCACAGGAACTGCAGTGAAAAGAGGGATTCGTTCTGACCTTCACAAACAGGGTTTTTAATCCAAGAGAATTAATTTACTCTCTTGATCTGAGTACATGAAGGTATTGAACTCCAAGGCATGCTCAGTGTGGCACAGAACTGCTGTGATGAGTACCCTTGTGTCCAAGTTACAACATTCCTTTGTTCCCACTCCATGTGAACTCCAGCAGAAGGGATGATAAGTATGGATTTCAGAAACCCCCCTGTCTCTGAATTTCTTGCCATGTCTTTTATTGTCTCTTCTGTTTCTAATGTCCCCTTCCCCCCAATCCATTCATGCTCCTGACCTGCTGCAAACCATCAGGAACCCGTGAACCTTAACACTGCTAATGCTTTTACCTGTGCAATCCAAGACAATCAATACCAGGCTTTCCTTCACTGACTTGGATATGCAAATTTTATGCAACTATGCAAAGGCAGTCCTGCTGAGGATCAACTACTTCTGCTTTTTGCAAGAGAACCTGAATCCAAATTACCAGTCTGCATGCAAGTGCACCATAAGTCACTGATATAAGGGCACATTATTCCCCCTGCAATTCAGCAGAGCCTGCTTTAATATGCAGCATGCTCTGAAGAGCCACCACTGCTGAGCCATCTAAGAGGATTCCTGTGGTTTTAAATTTCAGGTTTTCAAATTCAGCCCAGAAATCCATCCATCAGTTTCTACAAGTAATTTTGAAACTCCAGAGGCATTCTGGCCCACAGTTGTACTGTACCTCCCACCCTGGCTACACCTACAATTTGCTATGTCCAGCTCAGCCATTTGTTTCTGAACCAGGAGCTATTCCCTGATGTACAACTGGTTATTCACAAGCAGTTGTTGGGTATTAACACCAGTTAGTTACACTCAGCCCCCAGCTACCCTGTGTGACTTAACTAAGTAAACACTTTCTAACAAAAACTGAAAAAAAAACCCTAAACTTTGGTACATTAGTGCACAAACTTTGTTACTTCAGCTTCTGGATGCAGCTCACTTGCTCCCAAAATGGCTTTCAAAGTTTAAGTTTTCTGTCTCTTATCTGTGTGTTTTCTGTCTGAACAAACACAGTGTTCCTGACCCATTTTCCGTGTCTATTCTTTATTTATGTGTGGAAACTCAGTAAACATTATGCAAATATCAAAGGGTATATTTACTAAGCAAGCATTTCAAAATCAGGGATTGCCATCTGATGAGACACGTGGAACCAACCTGAGGGAAGACGAGCCAGCTTCAAAAGTACTCAACTCAACTCTGCAACACGTGTAACATGGCCCTACACTGACTGTGTGTAACGTGTCAAATTTCCCAGGGAACCAGCAGAAATTCAGACCTCTGAGTTCCCTGTGGAAACCAGAACATACTTTTCTTCCTTGGCTTTTCTCTTATTACAAGTGGAGAAGAGGAGCACATAGAAAATTATGTTTTTAAATACACACTACATCCTGCCAGGGCAAAGAAAGGAGACTGCAGATGTACTGGTGTGGAGAGGTTACAATTCCTAGTGCTCCCCTTCCTTGGTGTTGACTGAACTCTGCTGTTGGTTTTTGATTACTGATGGATTGCATGACATCCCCCAACATTTATTTACCTTACAAGGCTGAAATCCTGTTTCTTCATATCAGCATTATCCTCTGGAATATTGCGAGCCAGGATGCCTAGTTAGAAAAAAACAGTGCATCTTCATTAAAAAAAGAACTACATCACCTACAGGTTTTTAATTCAACATCTCCCTTCACATTGTGCTTTTGTCCTCAGAGCCTCTCTATCTCAACTTTTTCATTTTAGTTCAGACAGCACCCTCAGCCCCTGTTCCTTTATTCCACTTCACAGTCTTTGCCTGTTCAAATTCTATTCTTCCCCCAATGCTAAATCCTAGAGTGTTACAAACTCTGACCAGCAACCTCAACACTGTACTTTCTAAGCACTCGGTTGCTATCCTTGAAACACTGAAACCATCATCAAGGGGAGAGAAAAAGAGCAACTGCCCTATGAGACAAGGGAAGCAAGAAAGAATGAGCAGTGCAGGTGGCTGGTGGGTGTAGGAACTCAGAGAAACATGAGGGTGAGAGGCTGGTACCGTGTGAGGAACAGCACAGTCCTGTGTTCAGGGTCACGGGAGATTGTCTCCAGCCCTCACGTACGATGGGCAACAGGTTCCACTTGAGGTACCTCAAGCACAGCAACAGGAGATGAAAGAGCAGATGGATTAAGGTGCAGGCAGACCAGTTATCAGAGATCCTCCCTGCTGAAGAGGACTCAGAGAACATCAGAGCATGCAGAAATCACCCCTAGAGCCTACGCTGTTGTGTCCCTTGTGCTGCACACCAGACCCAGCCACAGGTTAAACTCCGTGCAGCTGACTCTGCAAAGGCATTCACAGAGCAGCTCTGTTACTTATAGCCCCGGGGAGAAAGCTCTGCTAACTGCAGAGATGCCAACATAGCAGCAAGGAGGTAATTCAGCCACCCTGCACTTCTCCACCCCATGGCTTTTCACCTCTCCTTCTGTTCCTGGAGCAAATCTGTTCTCATTACTCGGTTCTTCCACACAACCCTTAAAAAAAGCATCTGTCAACTCCTCCTTCTCACCCTCCCTGCCCTCTTTTAGCATGAAAAATATATTAGCAGAAACATACCAGCATGGACTGCAGGATGAAGGGTTTTCACACGCCCACCCAGCATCTCAGGGAAGCCTGTCAGGTCTGAGACATCTCTGCCCAAAAAGAAAACAGCACGGACACAGATGTGCCATACTGACTTTATCTAGAGGCTGAATAACCCAAACCAAAGAAAATGCATAGATTTCACAACAAAACCCCCCTATGCCAAAGGGGCAACAACTGCTTTTCTCACAGATGGAAACAGAGTTCATGGGTCACACCAAACTAAGCAGTACAGCTATTTCTTGAATACACTGGCATAACCAAGATAAGCAAACCCCAAGTCAGAATGGTTTACACAGAGAATGGAAGGCCATGTGGAGGTGCTCTTCCTCCCAGCTTAGTTTCATCACTCCTTGTGACTGATTAGGGTGGTAATAACAATAATGAGGGAACGGGAAATGTGAGCATCCTTTGCTTCAGGCTTCACTGACAGCACAGCCAGGGAAATAAGTTGGAGAGACACAACCAAGGGCTGGTAACAGTGAGCTCTGGAAGTGATGTAAGTTCACGGTGATGTGTCACAGGGGCCAACCACTGTGTTCACAGGGAGCAAAAACAGAGTCACAGTCACCTGTCCTGCCAAATAATTGATTTTTTTTTTTCATCACTGCACCAAAACCCATTTTTATTTGGCCAGAGCTGGCTTTGTAAATCACAGCATGGAAGAAACCAGAACAAATTTCCCCAGAATCATGGGCTAAAACAGCCAGTGACTGTACATGACCTCTTTCCAACAGTGGATGCACAGCACTTAAAAGGCTCCATCTGCATTAAGTGATTGTGCTGGGAAAATTATTTGTGACCAAGGAACTCCAGGGAGCTTCAACATGTTCCTGACACATCAGTGCTGTCCCAGGACCAGGCAAAGATCAGCTTCCACCTGGCTGTGAGGAGCAGCACTCAGGGCAGATTATGAGCATCAAGGTAACAGATTGTCCCATGGACATAAAGCTGCCTCAAGGCAGACAAGGAATCCCAACAAAAAGCTCCAACACCTCTCCTCACAGTAACGCTACCCAGCCTCAGCCAACAGACCCGTAGACGAAAAGGTTTTGAAATTTGCTTTGGACCAGGGTTTTCCTTTGTTGTTGTTGCTGTTTTTGAAGGGAAGACTTCTTTTAGACGAGTTTTCACTCATTTTTGTTCACAGAGAATCAATTTAAGCAACCCCAGGGCCCAAAAGAGCATTTTTGTTGGTGATATACAGGGGAGTGTGTGTACCTGACCGGCAAGCCAGCATCCCTCAGGGACTTGGCTGTTCCTCCGGAGGCAATTAAACCCAGGCCAAGCGCATTCAGGCTCTTCGCAAATTCCACCAGGTTGGTCTTGTCAGAGACGCTGAGCAAAGCTGGCAGGCGGGAAGAGCACGAGTGTTCGGGTTTTAACGGCGGAACAGAGAAAACGACAGGATTAAGCGAGTAATACTTTTACAAACTGGCTAGTTTAGGAGTTTACGCGGCGCTTGGGGGGGGGGGGGAAAGGGGAGGGGGGCCCTCGGGGTTCTCCTGGGGGGAAGGGGCGGCTCGGGCCGGGCCGCGGGAAGGGGGGGGAGGCGGCGGGGGGCTCGGGCCGCGCCGCGGGGAGCCAGCGCCCAGCCGCCTCCCGGGCCCGCCCCGCCGGGCGAGCCGGCGCCATTGCGGCTCCGCGCCCCCCTCCTCCCCTCAGGGACACCCTCCCCGCCGCCGCCGCCCGCCCCGCCTTACCGAGCTGCTGCCGCGCGGCCATGGCGCCGTCGGAGCCTGCGGAGGCTGGGCAAGGGCGAGCGGCCGCGGCCCGGCGGGATTTGGGCGGGAGGCGGAGGGGGCGGCCCGGGCGGGGCGGGGAAAGGAAAGGAAAGGAAAGGAGGGAGGCGGCGGCGCCCGGCGCGTGGTTTTTGGGGCCTGCGCGTGGCGTGAGGTGCCCCGGAGGGTGACCCAGGGTCTTGTGTGGGCGAGCGGGTGTTCCCGCTGCCCCCCCCCCCCTATATATATATACTGAACGTGAGTGCATCACACCCACACAGAGGTACACGTATGTGCACATACACAATGATCGCCGGTGGGAAGCCCAGCTTAAAAATGAGGTGCAGCTGAGGCAATGCCTCCTCGCAGTGCAAGGTGGTGCAGTAAGGAGCGTTAATTTTTTTTTTTTTTCCAGGAATACCGACAGGAGTTTCACCTATGGAAAGTCCTCTGGCAGAGCTTCCACACGGGCAGAGGCAAAAGATGCATTTACCGAGTCTGAGGTAAAAAAATCTGTTGCAAATAGCACAATGATGCTTTTCTTTATTTTTTATTTGTCTCCTTAAGGGGAGCTTTTTTTCCTCTCGGTGGGCCTTCAAATTTCCTGGTATTCCCTTGTTTTCCTGCTAGCCTGTGGTTCACAGGTAACCCTGAACATGCTGGCTTTAACTGGTTAAAATCCCCATTGTGCCCCAGCAGGGTTGAGCTGCAGCATCAGCAGCGCTCTGCAAGCAGAGAGCTCTGCAGTTAATTTGCAGCACAAGCCCTGGCCCCACCTGGTAATATTGAATCAGTAATTATCTCAGCACGGGCAGGCTCCTGAGGCACCCCTGCTTACTTCTGTCACATTTCCATCGGCCACACAGGGGTTCCACTGTACACCTGCAGCTCCCAGAGCACTCAGACTGCATTAGGCTCTCCACTTGCATTAAAAAAAAAAAGAAGGAATAAATGGAAGTTTTTAGCTCTTGCAGGCAAAAAAGGTGGGAAGTACAATGCAAGTGCAGCTGGAAGGCCCAGACACTTGGCTGCTTTGTGAGTCTCTGAGCTTGGGCAGTATTGTCTGTGTGAGGAAGAGTCAGGCCAGAAATACCAAACATACTGAATAAACCCAGTGTGTGTATTACTCTTAGTAGCAGCTAGTGACAAGCAGCAATAAATTACTGCTCAGAGGGTGGCTGGGGCCAAATGAAAATATACTGTTAAGTGGTACATGAGCACTATCATTATGAAAATACACACCTTGGAGAGAATAAAAGTTGTGCAAAGAGTACAGCTGAGGTGTGCTTTGATGACGATGCATGTATGAGCAAATTTACAATTTGACAGAGCACTGCATTTTAATCCAATGTTGGAGAGCAGCTGTGTATTCCAGCAGGGTGCCTGGTGGCCCTGTCAGCCTGTGCACAAGGACAGGGATGCTGCTGCCTTCAGACAAACAGTGGGAGGGGTTGTTATCATGGTCAATAACGGTGTTGACTCCATTGCCTGTCCAGCAGTTTGTTGTCCTCTGGCACCTGAGGTGAGGTTTCTGTTTGCGCAGGAGTGGCAGGGGGTGGTTTGGGCTTACACCCTGTCCCAGCACAGGAAGGACATGGAGCTTTTGGAGCCAGTTCAGAGGAGGCCACCAACATGATTGAGGGATGGAGTACCTCTGCTATGAGGAAAGACTGGGAGAATTGGGATTGTTCATCCTGGAGAAAAGGAGGATTTGGGATGACCTAATTGTGGCCTTCCAGTGCCTGAGGAGCTGACAAGAAAGATGGAGAGAGACTCTCTACAAGGGCCAGGAGTGACAGGACAATAGGAGATGGGGTCAGACTGAAAGAGAGCAGGGTTAGATTGGACATGGGGAAAAAATTGTCCCCTGTGAGGTGGTGATGCCCTGGCACAGGCTGCCCAGAGAAGCTGTGGCTGCCCCATCCCTGGAAGTGCCCAATGCCAAGTTGGACGGGGCTTGGAGCAAGCTGGGATAGTGGAAGGTGTCCCTGCCCATGGCAGGGGGTTGGAACTGGATGATCTTTAAGGTCCCTTCCAACCCAAACCATTCCGTGATTCTGTGTCTGAGAAGGGACGTTCTAAAGGGGTGTGTGTGCTAAGGGATGTGTGTGCTAAAGGGGTGTCTGGATTTGGATGTGATTGATATGTCCTGGTTTGGGGATGGCTTGCAGGGAAATCAGACAATCTCCCTCCCCAGAGATTTAGTTTTGCTTTATAGGGCTTAATTTTAATTGGTTTTGGTGATGTTTAAAGGATATTCAAATATCCTGTGCTCTGCTCATGTCTCATCATTTATTCAATAGGAATGAGGTCTCATTGGAGCTTTTTCCTGGTGTTTTTAAAGCATTACAGAAGCTCGTCCTGAGCCAAGAATGCAGTAACATCATATTGGAAATAATGGGAAGAGGTAAATGCTAGAATTACAAATACCACATTAAGGTTATTTCTAAATCATATTAGGGCCTACATCCAAGAAAGAAATATCAGGCTTAATAAGCACTGTGCTCTGCTGTGTTAATAAGGAGAAGTAAAAAGAGGTTGAAGCTGAATAGAGGCATACAAAAGGGATTGTGTTGCTGGTGTTAGGACAATACCCTAGATTCCCGTCTCTTTAGGCTGTAGGGAGCAAGTGATGCTTTTTAGCTTGGTCTGAGTCTCTGTTGTAAGTCTGTTTTCTATTGTTGGCTTTTTTTCCATGTAGCAGACCAAGAAGGGTGTAGAAAACCAGGTCAGTTTGGCTGTTGATTAATTTGTTAGGGTAGGAAGCAAACAAGGTAGGATTCTCCAGCTACCTGCAGCTGCCTGTGGCTAGCAGAGGGTGGGCTGGGCCTGCCAGTGGACAAGGAAGACCCAGCCAAAAAGTAGGACTCCATTCCAAGTGAATATCCATGGCTGGCCTGGTCTGGGGCTTCAGAGATGAAGTGTCATGAGTGGTGATCATTACACCAGTGGTCTGATCTGGATCTGTCTTAGCCCAGGAAAGGTGTCTCACCATCAGAAGGCTGCTTTGGAAAAACATGTTACTGTGGGTATCTCTGCCTGTATGAACACAGTCCTCAGCTTTGAAATTCCCCATCATGCCAAGCTTATCTTCCTTAACCAGGCCCTGCTTTCATTTACATCCCTCCCCACGCCTTTCCTCAACAACCCCTAGCCTGTGCTATGCTTCTGTGTTGCCCTCAAGCAAAGGTTGTGGTATTCAGCATGATGCAAGACAAATACACCTCTGTGCTACTCAAACTCCTGTTTTCTTCCCTGGCAGCAAGGAGAAGCAAGGAAATATATTCTTCTGATATCTACTGTCTCCCTTGAGGATGCTGTTTGCCAGGCACTGGGCCTCAGTTTCTCCAGTCTCCCAGAGACCACAGTCTTGCAAGCACTTATCTATGCCCCTTACTCAATATTATGGGATTGCTTACTGCAAAAGTCTCCTGGAGGCTTGGAGTGCCCTATCTCAGATGCTGCACAACAGTAGAGGTGAGAGTGGAATTGAATCCAGGCTGCTTCTCAAGGGTTACTACTATATGCAGGCTTTTGGTTTGTCAGCCTTTTGCTCTTGGGGTTCATGAGAACTTCAGGGTAAAACCTTCTTGGTGTATTCCAGGAGGAAAAGGGCTGCTAAGTATTGCTCTGTTGAACCTTGTTTAAGAGCTGCATTACACTGCCTGTGCCACTCACTGTGAGCTAACTCTGGGGCAGCTTCAGCACTGAGCTGATGAACAGGCTGGCCAGGAGTGTTCCACAATAACAGAGAGGCTCGAGAGCCCTGATGCATTTTGAGTTTCTTTTTCAGCCCTTATCAGCTTGGAGCAGCTTTTGTTTTACTGTGCTCCTCGGAGGTCCCAGTTAAATCACATCCGTGCTGTGCCGGCTGTCGGCTGTCATTGTAAATCCCTGCTCAGGGTCCCATGGAGCAGCTGAGGTGACAGTGAGCCTCCAGCTGAAGTTCAGAGACACCAAAGAGCTCTGCACATTCAATTTGACCTGGGGTGTCAAGGTTACATCCCCTCTTCATTCACCAACACAACTGGTTGGTTTTCCCAAACCTCTGGTATCAATGTCTAATGCTTTTCTTGCAAAGGAACCAATTTCCTTTTAATAGAATAAATATTACAGATTTCAGCCTGAGTTATTCTCCTAATGCTCTGGGTTATGAATGAGACCCAAAGGTGCATAAACTGAAGGACGATTTATTTTCTGAATGCTCCCATTCCTTTCCTCCCAGAGGCTGGTTCCTATCCAAGCATAGAAGGAAAAATAATACTAAAAAAATATGAAATAGTTTCTCCTGTTGATGATTCAGTGCCTACTCTATGATCTGAACCCCACATATAGGCTATGGGTGAACAGGTCTGTTTGCAATTGCAGATAGGGGGTTTGCAGTAAAAAAATTCCTATCCACTTTGAGCTTCCTTGTCTTGTCAGGTCATTTGTGTGCAAGGAAGAATTCCCAGAGAAGAGGAAAGAGGAGCAAATACTTTGTATGGGTATTTTTGCTGTAAGTGCAAAGAAATAACTTTATGCATGAATAACAGGCTGGTTTTCACAGCTTTTCACAGCACCATGGAATCCCAGAATGGTTTGGGTTGGAAGGGACCTCAGACTGATCTCATTCCACCCCTGCCAGGGGCAGGGACACCTTCCACTATCCCAGGTTGCTCCAAGCCCCAACCTGGCCTTGGGCACTTCCAGGGATGGGGCAGCCACAGCTTCTGTGGAAAACTGAAATCACCGATTTGTCCCTGGGTGAAGGGGCTGCTGCCGGCGGGCCGTTCTGCTTGTTCCTGCCGGGATCCTGCCAGGATGCTGCCAAATGTGCAGGGAACCGTCTCCCACTAGAGCGCGCTAGGACAGTTAAAATGGAGCTGGTTTTCCACTGGCATCGGGGTGGAACCATCAAAGATGCCTATGTAAGCAACGGCATTTCTGGTTTTCAGCAGGGATTCTGCCTAAGTTCCCCATCTTTTGAGTACAGTTTCCCTGGATGAGTGTGCAGCAAAGCCAGCTGTAGCTGCCTTAGAGCACTGAGGTTTGGTTTGGGACTAGTGCTGGCAAAAACCTGTTGGAAAGCCCTGGCCTGGACAGAGGGCAGGAAGAAGCTTTGTCCTCAAGGCCTGTCTCATTTCACAGTCCCTTTGTTTGCTGCTCTGTAAGGCAGAGGAAGTGGAAATCCGTGCTGTATCTGGACATGGACAGGGGTCCACCTCGAAGTCCCATTGTTGGTCTGCTGCTGTCATTTGTGCATTTTGAAGCTATCCCTAGCAAACTTGCCCATCTTCACAGGAGAATTTCCTGCCTCCACCCAGGCCCTTCGACCCCTGTCTGCTACCCTCGTTTGCTTCATGTTTACTTAATTAGCCAGCTGGAGCATAATTCCTTTCATGATCTACGGTCTAATACATAAAGATGACAGTGACATGAATCTTGGCTTAGCTTTCAATTTGCATGTTAATTCATTGTGGTTCCCCAGATAGCTGGAATTTGCTCCAACAGGATCTGGAAGATGATGAAATGGGCAGGTGTTCTCCTGTGTCCCAGCGAAAGCCTGGAGCGATAGGTGACATAGTTTTACTGTCCACCAGGCACCATCTCTGGTAGATCTACAGCAAAAAGCAAAGCAAAGGTGAAAAGCAAAAATCCTAAAGGAGGAGCTTTTCTTAGTACAAAATGCAGAGTCATGGCTCTGGTAGTTGAGAAGCATCTGGAAATCACTGAAGCCTGGTGAGAGAGCCTGCAACAGATTCAGAAAGAACAGAGTGATTTTACATAGCAATCCAGCCCCAATCATCTCTGGTTCACAAACCCCTGACACTCTTACCTAGAGAAGAGAGAGACTGGGCAGGGAGGAAACGGTGATTTCCCTGAGTGGCAGACAAGCCATGTTGGCTGTGAAGGGTTTAGGCACAAGCCCCATCACTCCATGGGACTCATCTTTTGTGTGACATGCAGGAGCTGGCTTCCAGGGAAGGAAATGCTGTGAGCCTGTGTTCAGTTCCAGCTCTGGGGGACCACGGGAACACTGTCAGGCTCACAGAAGACTGACAGCAAACTCAGGCAGAGCTGCCATTTTCCTGAAATGCCTGGAAAAGCAGCACCTTGCCAAAGGTGGCATGAGCAGGTTCTGTGGAAAAGACAGCCATAGGTGGTTATTTATCTGTTACATTAGAGCTAACCGAGATCCAGACCCTGGAGAGCCGGGATCCAGGATAAAAACAGGGCTTGCTGCAAGACCCTGTGAGCTGAATAGAAATCATGGCTAAATAGGAGGATGGGAAGAGAGACAGAGTTGTGTGAAGAGGCATGGCCAGCATCACACAGCAGGCAGTGCCACAGCCAGCGAGGCTTGGAGCAGTCTCTAGCTGGCAGATGGGTTTAGTTGCAGCAAATCATCCATTTTCAGATTTTGCTGATTTTATACAGTCTAATTTTAATAACACAAGAAAAGCATGAGACATTTTTTCATCAATCACTTGTTCCTTTCCTTTTTTTTCTTCCTAAGTAACTGTATTAGGTTATCTGCATTTTGGCCCTAGAAATATGGTTAACATTTAAATGAAGAATTGCAGGAACAAAAAATTGAAAATAAATGTTGTCTCTTCTCTGTGTTCAAAACCCAATGGCTTTGGATTCTCAGGAGTTTCTTGAGCTTTCTGCAAATGCTGTTCTCTTGTATGACCTGCATTCATAATCAGTTGTGGTTCCTTCTTTCTGTTCTGACCTTCCTTGCTCAGAGTCTTGAGTCACAACAAGTCTCGAGTCACAGGACAAGTCCTGGCTTTTCAAAATCATCTTCCTGATGCTTTATGGCTAGAAAAAGAAGGGTGTTTTTTTTTTTTCCCCAGAAAACATTATTAAATCAAGCTTTTTCATTTTTCACCTCAAAGCCAAGTTTCTCAGCTTTTCATTAAAAACCAAGTATTTGAAGTTGTTCAGGAGGCCTTAAAATGAACATTTCCAGGTTCTAGAATAAGCACTGTCATTTCCCAGATACTACTTTTCAGAAAAGTAGGATTTAATCATGTAGCTTCTGTTCCATTTACTAGGTTCCATTAATATTTTGAGCTAGCTTAGTACAGCTGTTTGGGAATTGGGAAATGCAAGGTTATGATAAGCCAGTGCAAATTCAGTGAGGGGTGTTGGTGTTTCCCTGCATGAAACAAGGGGGCAAAGCCTGTTCACAGTTGAAATCTCTTGGGCAGGACTGAGTTCCATCAATCCTGGGCACAGAGCACCCGCACTCATGTGGCAAATCCACCTGGAAGCAGCAGGGAGCTTTCAGGATGGGGAAGACAAACACCACCCTTGATTAGGCAGAGCTGAGGCAGGTACTAATTAACCTGGAGCTGCAGTGGTGCTGCTCATGCCTCGTGTCCTGATGATTCCTGGCTCTCTTGGGGCAAGGGCAGGATCAGCGTTGGCTCTGCTTGTGGTGCAGCTTTCCTCCACCTTTTCCTCCACCTGTCTCCATGCATTTCAGGCATACAAACTGTGTCCCTGTGCCCATCTGTGCTTGGTGGCTCTGGAGCCACTGGAGTTTTTTGTGGAGCTGTTTTCCTGAGCTAAATTAGCAGACACATGGGGGTGACAATTTTGGCCCTGTATGGGTTTGGTGGTAAAAACTGAGCCTGGGACTCAGGCCAAGGCAGCAGGGCCAGAGGGAACTTAATGGGTCTTCCTGCAAAACACAGCTACAGACTTCCAGTTTACTTTCTTCAATTTGTCTAACTAATGTCTTCTCCAGCCCTGCTTTTTAATTCATGATACTATCATCAATCACATAATTATGACCTCATCTCACTCTCTGTTAAGACTTGGGTGACAAATAAGGACAGGGTCACACTTCAGTTTGTGTTGCTGTGTTTTATTGCCTAGATGAAAACAAGCAAACATGCTGGGGACAGAATTCCCAAAACATAAAATTCTGCTGACAATATGCAACATTTAGCTATTTCTAGAGAGCTGGAAAGCAGGACTTTTTGGTTGGTTGGTTTTATTTACACTGTTTTCCACATAAATGCACACCTTGTCAGACCTGGGAACAGACTCCTTTTAACTCATCTCATGAGCACACATCAGCATCATAACAAACACATAGGGAGAAGAACTATTTCTCCAGGTAAGAGGCAGCTTAATCCAGTGGGTTAGATAAAAATCCTTCAAATAGAACATGGGAAGTTCTTTTATAAATTAACCACTGCAAGGGACTGAAATTCCAGTGTTAGGCAGCCTCAAATTCCACTGATGCCATAAGCCATGCAGGGAGCACACTGAGAGTAGGAATTAAGAACATGACAGAATCATGTGAAAGGGTTTTTACGCCTGAATTAATGATGGAGATTTGGGTCTAATGTTGTGGTTTGGGGAAAGGATGGTTAATTATTCACAATCTGTATTTTTGTTCAGCTTTGACATTTCCCTGCCAAAACCTCCCTTTGCTGACACACTTCATAATTTTGCTGGGTCATTAGCATCATCCCATCTGGAAAGAGGGTGGCTCTATTCTTCACAGACATTTTAGGCTGAAGAGAACCTCTTCTAAGCATCTTGGGAAGACCCTGAATGCTGAATTCCATGGGGTTCCTTGTATTCCCAAGAAGGGATAAACCACAAGGCTTAGGGAAGTCTGGTGTTTGAAGTCTGATCTCTGGCTCTGTTGCAGACACTTGGAGCAGACTCTACCCTTGCACTACAGAAATAAACCATGAAGGTTGAAAACTAGAAGAGAAACATTTAGAATGTATGGAGTGTTTTTATAAGCCCATCAATTTTCAAGCCACTTTCACCATTTCCTGAGCCTAACTTGAAAGTTATGAGTGTTTGGGGTAGGCAATACCACACAAACAATACCCACTTCCAACACATGCATATTCACAATCTTCTCACTGTTGATACTGTGAAAGCATTGCTGTTTCTCCTACAAATAATACCATGCAATACTATTCATAATGGTTTGATGGCATAATGGTCAGCCAGTTGAGCTGTGCCATGCCATGCAGCAGTTTTGCTGCTCATTTCTTGTATTCACACTTGGTAGCTGAAATACTGCAGCCCTCTGAACTTGCTTTCCTGTTTCCCCCTGATTTTCACTCATGCTCAGATTAGCACTTAGTCATCTTTACAATCCCTGCCTTTCCCAGTGTTCTCTGCTCTACAATATGACCAAAATTTGTTTGCACAGGATTTTTTATGAGTTTCTGCCCTCACTAAAAAAGGGCCAACTTGTCTTGGGACGTTTCCCCCATCAGTTTTGACATCTGCAGTTTGCCATTCCTTAGCATTAATTTCTATCACTTCCCCCGATTTCCCTGGAAGAAATTCTGATTAAGCAGTAAGTGCTGGGCTATCCATCATCTCATGCCAGTCACAAGTCACAGGGTTCTTCTCAGCCTGGAAGGCACCGATCGTTCTTAATCAAGCCGAGCGTGCCACGGGTAACAGAGCTAAAGACCTGATTTCCGTGGCCATCCCCCTCCTGGGATCCTGTCTGAGCATGGCAGTAAGGCAGAGCTATTGTGAGAGCCCTGTAACACAGCCCTGCAGCACAGCTGATTAAACCCCTGCAGAGCTCAGAGGGCTTCACAAAAGTCCTGTCAGTCAGCTTGCATTTGATTTCAGGTCTGATTTTCATTTGTTTACAGTATCGCCCATTATGTGTAGAGTGTTTGCTAAACACTGAAGAATAATGGTCCTGTCCCAGGTAGCTGACAGCAGAAGGGCTGACAAAAGGGAAGGAAGGCAGTAAAAAAGGTAATTTATGTATGAGTCATGCTTCCCAGCCAGCTGTGCTGATAAAAAATGGCCACTTTTATGGGAAGGCTGGAAAAGAGCAACGAAATTACCTTTCTGAAAAAAAAAAAACAAAAAACAACCCAACCCAAACCAAACGAAATATTTGGACCAGCAATTTGATTAAAGATGACTTATTGCCAACAGCACAAGGAAGGGAGTCCAGGGGAGGATTTGGCTTTATCAGGGAAAGATGTTTCTGGAACAGACACCTGCACCTAAAACAATACAGAACAGCAGCAGGAGGTCCTGCCCACGGCACAGAAAAACCTGATAAGGAGGCAGGAAAACAGAGGATACAAAGTGTGAGAGATGAGAATTGATAAGCAGGGGTGGAGTTAGGAGCTGGGAGCGGTTGCTGAGGCAGGGGAGGAAATCATTGGAGGTACTTTTTCGGCAAATTGCCGAGCAGTCCCTAATGCACAGAACTCTGCAGGAAGATTTATTTTGTCATCCAGCTACCTGACTGGGGGCCTGATTTTGCTCCACTTAGAGGCAATGACAGACTCCTATTGATTCATGGGAACCATAGAAATCAAAGAAAACTTGCTGTGGCAACTGGCTAATTCAATAAAAGCATTGATTTTTCCAGCTGGACAATTAGAGAGCATGAATGCAGTGTAGCTGATTTCTGTCTCTGAATTAATGTAACAAATGATCATTGATTCAAATGAGAGGAAACTGAACCCCAAAGGAAAGGACCTTCCATAGTAAAAATCCCCCAGCCTATGTGGGCTGGACTTTAATGTTCCAGACATAAAGCTGGTGTCTCTCTGTGATATGATTCTGTGTCTCTCTTTGTTAGCACACCTAGGCATAAGTTGACTGTCACCTCACAGAGCAGCCAAGGTAAAGGCAGACACACAGGACCAGGGAGAACACTGGAAAGGTGATGTAGGAGACCATGGAGTTCAAAACAGGGAGTACCTCATAGCATCACTTCAGATGAAGGGCTCTAGTTTTGCCCTGCGTTTGAGATAGAATCATGGAATGATTTGTGTTGGAAAGGACCTTAGAGATCATCCAGTTGCGCCCCCTGCCATGGGCAGGGACATTTTCCACTGTCCCAAGTTGCTCCAAGCACTGTCCAACCTGGCATTAGACAGGGATGGGCCAGCCACAGCTTCTCTGGGCAACCTGTGCCAGGGTCTCACCACCCTCACAGGGAAGAATTTCTTCCCAACATCTGATCTAAACCTACTCTCTGTCAGTGGGAGGCCATTCCTCCTTGTCCGGTCACTCCAGGCCCTTGTGAATAGTCTTTTCATTTTTGTTGTCAGCTCCTTCAGGCACTGGAAGCTCCAATCAGGTCACCCCAAAGCCTTTTCCTCTCCAGGCAAAGAAATCCCAGTTCTCCCAGCCTTTCCCCACAGCAGAGGTGCTCCATCCTTCTGATCATCCTGGTGCTTCCTCTGGACTGGCTCAAACAGCTCTACATCCTTCCTGTGCTGGGCCCCCAGGGCTGGAGGCAGCTCTGCAGGTGGGGTCTCGCCACACTGGAGCACACAGCTCTCTCTTCCTCCACAGTGGGGAAAGATACTTTGAGCCCCCCCTCAAAGCCTTAAAAGAGGAACTTCTTAAACCACATGCAGTAGCTGTGAGCAGGCCCCGAGATTTTTGGGGCTGTTGGGTATTTTCAAATTTATGTTATGGCTTCATGCTTTGCTGCTCTGGCTCAGGAGTCAGTGTTCCAAGCAGTGTGATGATTTATTTTATAAGAAACTGGTGTGCCACTTGTTCATTTGCAAACCCCTTTTGCTGTTGAGATTAGTTCTAATGGTGTTGAATTACCTTGAACTCAGTGCCCCATGGAAGCCCCCCAGACTGGGCTGAGCAGTCCCAGCTGCTGCCAAAGCCTGGTTGCAGCAGGGCACACATCCCGGTGTCCCCAGCCCCTGGCTTGAGGCTGGCTGCTGCTTGTGGGAGGTGCCACGGGTGTGCTGCAGTGCTGGCACAGGGCTGCTCCCTGCCGGGTGTCACCCGGGGCAGGACAGGCAGTGACATTTCAGCAGCTGCGGTTGTTTGCGTCAGTGCCCGTGAGTCAGGCCCTGACCTGGGGGATGTTTCACCTCGGTCCCTGGGCTCTGACGTGGATGGGCCACCTCAGCACCCCTGACTGCCAGAGACAGCCCCTCCTCTCATCTCCCCACTGCTTCTGTGCTTGGTGCTTTTTTTGCTCTGTTTCTAAAGGCCTGAACCTGCAATGGAGATGTTCTGAGAGGGCCCAGCAGCAGGCACAATGCACCTCCTGCCCTTCATCACAGGAGCAGGAGTGAGGAGGTGTGATAAGATTGTGGAGCATTAATGGAGCGGGATGCTCAGCGCTGGAGGGGAGGAGGGATATTTCGATCAGTCACCAGGATAAAAGCTAAGCTGCTTTACAACACAGCCTGCTGGAAAGTAGTGGTTAGAAAAATGTGTCTATTAAAAGGTCAGGTGTGGTCCTGAGTTTTGGGCTGACACTTGCACAAGCTGATAGATGATGCATAATGAACACCTTATTAGATTAATTTTGTCTATTTGGGGTTGCTGTGAACAGCCCATTTGAAAACAGTAGGTTTCTCTGAGGTTGCCAAATGCTGGTTGTTATTATTTCTGCAGATAATACTGAATCTGTAACTAGTTTGAGAGCAGCTTATGCAATATTTGGTGATCAGATTTGGAGCATTAACTGGATAGCTTAACTATTTCATGTACTTCTTTTCACTGACCATGGGAGCATAACTCTTAGAATCAGATTTCCCATGTGCAACCATCAGAGGGACAGCCACAATTAAAGTTTTACTACCCCAGACCATTCAACATTGTGGTGGCCTATCTGATAACCATGTCTTTTTAGAGTCTATGGTTGTCAGCTTTTCTTTTCAGTTGTGAGAGCTGAAAATTAATCTTCTGCTTCAAGTAAAGGAGTACTCTCACTTATATCCCAGATGCCAGCACCAGAAACACCAGGGAGAAAAATGAAATACCTGAGAGCATAAAACTGCAAATGTACTTTCAGAATACAGGATAGGATTTGCTCCCAGTAGACTGTCAGAGCTCCTGCTGGGAGTGAAGAGTAGTTGTTGAAAGCAACGTGAAGGGTGCCAGACTTATTTAAAAATTCACAGACACATTTTCATACTTAGAACTTCTCTCCCAGTGTAGTAAGAGAGCTCCACTCCTGGAATGGCTGGTAGCTGTCATGGAAGCTTCTTGTTTCATAGCAAGAGGTACAGAGGCAACAGTGGCACAGGCAAAAGAGCTTTGATGCAGCATATTCAAAAGCCTGATTTCTATTTTCTCTCCAAAGACAGGCCCTCCAGAAACCTTCCTTGACCTCTTCCAGGTATGAAATAGTCCAGGATGGGCTTTGGTGCTCCTCTTCATAAGATTCTTCCATGTCCTCCCTACAGACATCTTGCCAAACAGCCAAGGAAAATGTTGCTAGCACTGCTTTCTTCTGTGGATGGATTTTGATTATTAATAAATTGGTCAGGATGAATAGAACTAGTTCACATCTTGTCAAAGCAGCACAAGCAGGATGCTGCTTTTATGAGACTTGCCACTGCCTCTTCCTCCTCCAGATCATCCCTTTCATGTGTCTGAGCAGCACTGAGGTGACTGCCTGCTTCATTAAGAGCTGCTACAGCACCAGCTACAGCAACCAGCTCAGGAAATGGTTTGCAAACAGCAAAGAGGAAACTCAGAATGAAAAAGAGGGCAATAAAGGGATGATTGCAATTTTAAGTTGAATTTCCACGACCTTCCAAGCAGGCATTCCAGTATGAGTACATTAAATTCATGTATTTCTCAACAGCAACAGAGCAACAGCTGTTTAGCAATAAAGACCTTTGGCACTGAAAGAGGCAGAAAACAAATCTTTGCAGCCAGCAATAAAACACAAGGAGTGCCATGCTGAACATCCCTGGGTCACATCGCTTGTTAAGGCAAGAGGCTGGAGGCTTATTTGTGCAATCCCTGCAAGAAATGTTGTCCTGTGACACACTCACTGTCAGAGATAACTGCCTTGGCGATTAAAAAATTAAAAATTAAATGTAGCCCTTCAAATGCAGTGATGTAGCCACACTAAAGGAAAATGTCCACACCCACAGACAGAACATGAAAGTTTTTTGAAACTTGAATCAAACTGTGTTTGGAATTGTGTTGGAGCTGTTGGTTGTTGCCTGTGGGGAAAAAAAACCAAAAAACTGCAAGGCATGCTTGTTTTGCATGCTCTGAACAACCTGATCTAGGGGAAGTGGTGAAGTAGCCCCTGACCTTGTCAGGGATTTAGACTGAGATGATCTTTAAGATCTCTTCCAACCCATGCCATTCTATCATTCTGTAATTGTAGAGATTGAGGAAAAAAAAGTCTCAAAGCCAATGCATAATACAGGGTCTTGCCTGGAAGTTCCCAGGATCAGTCCAGGAAAAATGTAGTGTGGGATTTTCACATTTTCTCCTGTAAAAAGGAGATGTTTGACTTCTCAGCTTTTCTGAGATCTGAATAACGAAGTAATTCTAACCAGTGTTTATATGAAGGTTTAACTTTGGTGGTGCTTTGCATTGCACCCACAGCGTGCCAAGAGCCTTCCTGCCACCCAGGAGAGGCCTCTGGCTCCCACAGGCTGGTGCCCCAATCCTGCAGAGATTTTTTTCCACAGGCTTTTCTTCCCATTTGTGGGGAGCTGTTCCACTTTTCAGTTGTCTGTGGAGTTAAGCATGTGTATAAATGATTGTAGAAGTGGGTTATTTAAACTTTAGGTATGTAAGGGCTATACATTTTAAGATGGTTTCTTCCAGGGATTTTGCAGGCAGATTTGAGTTTGCCCTGCTCATACTCCAAGGAAAACTGAGGAAATGTGGAAATGTGTCTGTGGTTAGCTGACACACCATTCTAGCTCAGCTCATAGTGAACTCCAAGCATTGCAGCCGCAGCTCTGTATGCCTTTAAGAGTCAAAGCAAATGTAGAAATTCTTCAAGAATCAAGGCAAGGTGATGCTGAAACTCCCTGTGCTCTCACACTACAGTGTGTAGCTATATGTGTGTGAGTTATTCCACATTCGTAGGTGCAGGAGAGTTTTTTTTTTTTCCAAAATCTCTCTCCCTTCCAAAGTCCACTGTTTAACCAATGCCTGATCAGGATGCTTTAAATTATGTTTTTCATCAACTTTCCCATGGAATTTAAGATCACTGTCACAAAATATCTAGTTGTATCCAAATGGCATTAACATATGGGACTGGGGGAGATTTCATAAATACCAGAGGCATAGGAACTCAGTGTTTTACATTGGTGGGGCCCCAAGGCTCCTGCCTGCCTCCAAGTGATGAGCTCCTGGGCAGCCTTTGTGCCCAAAGCAATCTAAAAATAATCCTGCAGCACAGAATTGCTTGCAGTATTTTGTCCCATTGCTATCCCACCCTTGTTCCAAATTAATCTGTGTCTAATTTGTTTCATGTAAATGCAGGAGATAAATTGTTGATTCTACAATAGCTGGATTAGTCAAATGAAGACCATGTCTAGGTATCATGGAGTCCCCAACTTGCTGTTCATGGGCTGAGAGGAAAAATGTTTCCAGAAGGAGACAATCATTTGTTTGCTGATTTCTCCTATTACATCTTGTATTATTTGTGCATCTCAGGTCTCTTCACCCAAGTCAAACAGCCTGAACTGGTGAGGAGGTTCATGCCTTGTGGTGTCATCTGCCTGATGCTGGATATTACCTCCACATTTATCCTCTGGTTTAGCTTCTAGGAAGAAGTTGTATCCCAGATAAATACACAATCCCCTTTGCCAATCCCATCAGTAGTCGTTAATATTGTATTTCAGTTGTCAGGATGGCAAAACTGAGCATTGCTCACCCACTTGTATTGAGATACAGGTATATATCTATCACAGTCTGCCTTGGAATTAGTTTGGGAAAGGCAGGCATCATTCCTGCTCCTTCCCAAGGGTTTACATGGATTACTGTCTACAGAGGGCACCCTCTTCCGTGGCATTTTTTCCTCAAGCAGACATTTGATGCTCCTTCTGTTTTCTTGGAGGCAATGAATGTTGCTTCGAGTGCATCATCAAGTGTCTCATTATTAAATAATTAGAAAAGGTTTTTTAGAAGCATTTTGACTGTAGAGTCCCAATTACTGTTGTTACCACTACCTTCTGGCAATGCAGAGGAAGACACTGGTGAATCTTCCTTTGATCTTTGTTGAAACAAGCTGGAGAAAATGGGCAGACCTTTGGACCCTAAATTATGATGCTATCCATAAGTAATAAAGTTCTTTGGGGGCCCTTTGAAGACAGACTGTAACTTCCTGCCCAAGGGTGTTCAGCTTCACCCAGGGGCACAATGTCTGTCCTGTGCTCCTCCCTCATCACTGGTCCTGCTGCTTACATTTCTGATTGTGGTAGTTGCAATGGCATCCAAAAGGACACTCATCCTTTTGCATGGGTTTGAGGGGTATTTTATAAGAGGCTTTTATAAGGTAAAATTTTTTCTGAACATAAATTTTTGGGGGGCAAGGAAAAGAAACCAAAAGGTTACAAGCAATGTCACTTCTTGGAGATTTTCAGACATCTAAATTGGCAGTGAGGGGAATTTTGGCCAGAAGCTGCAAAACCCAGGAAGATACTTGGGATATCTTGGACTTCAGACCAAGGAGTCCAGAATACATTGACCAAAGAACCTTGCTAATAGTCAGAGGGGTCTGACAGGCCTGCCAGACATTGGAGTTGTGGCTGTAGACAACTTGCCACTCAGCTTTACAGTGCACATGGCGTGGACCAGCACAAACAGGACCCGTCTGACCTGCTGAGGAGGTCCTGCATGGTGCATCACTCTGTGCCCACCAAGCATGGCTGGTTTGGCTGTGATTGACCATCTGTGGCTATCCAGAAGCTGCTGGACTTTCTGTGCAAATCCATCCAGCAGTACTGGAGCTTGATTTCTGCTTTCTCTGTTCCATACCCAGGATAACTTCCATGTGACAGCAAAATCGCAATATCAACTCAAGATTTCATTTCTGTTTGAAAAGTGAAACTACAGCATAAGTCAACTCTCTGAGGTGTAAATCCAGAGTGGGGTCTGTCTGCTTGGGCATCCAGGGATGTGCATCTCACAGGACACCTCCCAAGGTAAGGACACAGCATGGAAGCCCCAGTGAGGGCATGCAGGTGGCAGGGAGAGGGGAACTGCAAGCTCAGGGTGTGCAGGTGAGGCCCAGGTGGGTGGCAGCACATCTTCCAGCACATCCTACAGCCCCTCCCAAGGAGCTGCCTCTCCAAGCACGTGTCCCACGCCTGCTCCCCGTCTCTCCAAGGACCAGCCATGTGCCTTGTGCTTTGACATGCAGGCCATAAACTCAGGGCATGCCTTATAATGAGCCCTTCTCCTGTGCCCTGCACTTCCTGAAGGACCAGGCTGATTCCTCCCAGGAAGGGTGCCTGGTGCTACAGTCATTAGGGAAAGGAGGGGCGAGCACTCTCTCCCAGGCTGATTGCAGAGCCACCTTCCTTGCCCATTCAGTGAAGATTGCTCATCTCCACCCTGGGAGTCAGGGAATCAAACACTCTTTTGGGACGCCTGCCTTTTATCAATGACCTAAGTGATCTTTAACCTTTCCTTTACTAGTAGTGAAGGAGCTCTCAGAAATATTCTGTAGGTAAGGAAGCCTTCTTGTGCTCCTGTCTGTGCTCCTCCATCACTGTGGTGCTTGTGAGGGATTATTACAACACGTATTTTTCTCTACAGCAAGCAAGTTCCCAGCTCCAGGAGGCTGACAGGCTTTGTGTAACTTGTCATTACTCACCAGCACTCCCTATGCTCATTTAGATCCCAGGGTGTGGTTTTAATTAGCTGATTTTGTAATAACACCCAGGTGACTTGGTGATGGATAGTCACCCTAGAAACCTATTAAGCAGGAGTGTGGTAGCTCCATGTCCTTAGACTGTGCTCTCAGATTGCTGTTTGCTTCTAGACATTGAGCTTGTGGGATTGCCTGTCTGCCCTTCCCTGTAGCTTCCAAGCCTGTTGGTGGATAAATCCCACAGAAATGATCTGTAGATTCTTCACTGAAATGTGCAACCAAGTAGTAGAGAAAGAATATGGTAAGTGCCTGGGCTGGAAGTCCTGTGTTGTTTTAGAAAGTCCATGTGGGAAGGAACATGTGTGAACGCACTCCAGCTATGGGCAGTACAAACATTGCTCACATCTCAGTTGCTGAATCTGAGCAAACCTTTAAGTAGGTGTTTTATTATCCCATAATATCATAAAAAGTTATGTTTTTTCCTATTTTTTGCATGATTGTGTATATTGGCTCAAACCACTGCATTATGGAATGTAGAGAAAAACCTTTACTAAATCCAAGTGACTGAGGATTTAATTTCCTTTGATGTGCAAATATGGTTAATTTTAAATTTCATACAATTTTAATATTTCAGGAAATATGTTTCCATTGCATACAGAACAGCCCATCCGTGATACAGCTGTTGTCCCAAGCACATCCTGCCCCTGTGTTTCCCTATCCTTACAATCTGTTCTTAGGCCTCTTAACTTGGAAGCTGTTTTGTTGGAGTTTTATTGGGCAGCTTTGCTGACACTTTGGTTTGGAAAGCACAAGTTGTGCCCAGCCTTGGAAATACCAATTGTTCTTTGCAAAGTCAAATCTGTTTTTCACAGTGACCTTGCTTTGACCTTGTTATCAGCTTTACTATGAATAGTGTGATCCCTAATTAGTCCATCTGTCAGCTGTCCAGGCTCACTTGATGGGGCAGGAGCATTGCTGGCAGATTGGAAACCAGCTGAAAGTACAAAGAATGATAAATGAGAAATGTCAGGATTTGGATGCTGGTAGCCATCTCTTGTTGGCATCAGATCTGGGTTTAACATTGTTAAAGATCTGAAGGAAGGGTTAAAGGACATCCTAATGAAAATCCCATATCACTTGCTCCAGCCTTGGGATTCAGTGGGTTTGTGTAGACTAGGAGCCGGGCCCTGGCCCCAAAGATAAGACCTTTTAGAAAGAGTTTTAATGAATCAGGCCCCACCCATAACTGTGTGAGCACAACAAACCCCAAGTTAGTGGCTTCAGTGCATGCTCTGAAGAACTGTGCACTGCTGAGCAGGAATAGAATGTAGGCTGGCTCTACTGATGACCTTCTGCTGTACCAGGGGCTGTTGGTGCCTGCCAGGATCTACCAGCAGCTGCTGTCTTTCACTGCTCATTTTGTGCCCACGACTCTTTGCTGACTAACTTTTAATCCTGATCCAGTGTTGCGTGTCGATGGGATTGCAGGAGTTTGTAACCACTGGAAAAGGGGGAATATGGAGCCTGCAAGCAACCCCGTGGCAAGGTAGGTGTTTGTGTGGGAGCCTCACAAATCCAGCCCTTGGTGCTGGGCGTGGTGGGAAATGATTCATGCACCTGGTTTGCTAGGACCAGATGTGGCTGAAGGTGACCTTGGGAGCAAAGGAGTAGGGTAAAAGACTGGCTGGGATCTTCTGAATAGAGGCACCATGGCTTTAAAACCAAAAGTTGCATTTCCTTGCCCTTTCCTAAATCTGCTCCAGCAGAGCATTGTTGACATAAGAGGAAAAACCCCAATGATGAGCTCTTCTGCAAATCCTGTCCCAAATGTTTCAGCTTGTCATGCCTGTAATTCATTTGCAGGAAGCTTGCACTCAGGCTAAAATAAAATTTATTTTCATTCTCATTTGCTCTGCTATCAGAGTATCTCAAAGCTCTACTTGGTCTGGGAATTTGTTCCTGGGAAAAAGACTGCCTTGCCAGAATAAGAAGTTAATATACAAGAACTTTGAGCCAAAAATCAGCTGCACATTTCTCCTTGACCTCTTTGGAGCAGTCCCTGTGTGATATAATCCTTGTATATTGATGATAGTGAGAGACCACTTGAGGGAAAACTGCTTCCAGGAAGAGCTGCTTTGCAAATACAATTTAATGGGGGGGAAAACCACCAATAAATAGTGGAAATGTGTTTGGTGGCAGAGTGGTAACCTGGTGGTGCCATATCACCTGCAGTTTCACAGGGACTAAAAACAGTGCTGCCCATTTTAGTTTTTCAGAGTGTTCTGAATGTTTTTTTTTTTTTAAATGCTGAATGAGCATCTCTCTCAAAACTGTCTTGTGCCCAAATTTAGGAATCCAGGAAATGTGTAGGAATTTGCATTTCCAGGTTCCTGCCATGCCATTGGGAAGGAACTAGGAGCAATTCTCAGAGAGTATATGTAGCTTCTCCTGGGGAATGCCATGGGCTGCTCAACAAAAACCATTTTTTACCATTTCTCAAGTGGTGTTTCAGTTTGTCTTACACCACTGCCGCATCATCCAGTGCTGTGTTGCTTAATGCTGGCAAGTCGTCAGGCAACTGCTGCTCCACCTGTGAGGGAGGCAGGGCTTTAAATTGGTTATAGACTTTTAAATGTTACCTTCCTTGGTGCTGCAAGGGCATGTGATGTTAGAATCCCAGAATTGGTGAGGTTGGAAAAGACTTCAAAGTCCAAACATCTATGCAGCCACCACCATGTTCACCTCAGAACCATGTCCCCAAATGCCACATCCACATTTATTTTTCAGCATTTCCAGGGATAGAGACTGGCAGTGAATTCAAGAGGGTAGATATTCTGCTCTGTCAGGTTTGATCCCCATGTATTTCGCAGCCAAGCCAGGAGTGTTCATGGGCAGACAGCTGCATTTGTGGTGCTGCTGTGTGGTCCTGTTATTTTGGCCAAGAAACCAATGAAATATGAACTATAAGTGCGGCCATTTTTTCTCATACCCCGCTGTGTTAAGGCTGAAGAGAGCCCCCAACACCCCCTGACTGACCCTGTGCAGCAGCTCCTCCACAGCAGTTTGCTCTGTTCATGGATCCCTGACATACTGCTGCCTGTGGCACTCACAGCTGCCAGCCCTGGCCCGTGGGACTGTAAGGACATGTCCTGCAAGAATGTTTCCAGCACTCTGGCACATCATTCACACTTGGTCTTTATTCTGTCTTGCATCATTTGCCTTATTTCTCATAGAGGCAACTGGGCACACTTGGGAAGCACAAATGCATTCATTGTTACTGAAATAAAAATTCCTCTACTTGAAAGAGCATCCAAGGAAAGGTCTGTTGGTGAGTTTGTGGGGTGTTTCCTCCTGCCCTGGAAGCTGCAGCCCCTGCAGTGATGTGAGCTGCAGTACAGGGGATGAATCATGGCTCTAATCATTTGCATTGGACAAAAACACAGTTCAGAGCTCCCCTGAGAGCTCCCTCAGCTCTATGGGCACAGAAACAGATGCTACTTTTCTTCTCAGTGATCTGAACCACCCCTCAGTGGGTTTGCCCTTCAGCCCAGAAGAGCCCTGGTTGTTCAACCAGAGGAATAAACCAACTGAGGATGTATTAGGAGGGAAAGGCCAAATTCTTCCCTCTCCTTTCTCCCTCTGGCTCTTTGCACATTGGCACTCTGGTCACTTTGTCCACAGCCTCCTGTGCCATCTGCAGCAATTATTAAGTACAGGAATTAAAAAGCAGAAGAGTATAATGGTTTAATGAAGTCCTCATCTTGTCTTTTGGAACAGGAATGTTGTGGTGTTTGGGGAGTTGAATGCAGGTGCTCTGAGAGCCAACTGACATTGAGTTATTCTGATTTTACAGTGATGATCTCGAACAAATTATCCTTTGGGTACTTCCCAAGGGGAATGTTTGTTGACTCAAATCACAAAGGAAGTAAGGATGTGCATTTGCTTGGGAAAATTATTATCCAAATCATAGTGCTCTTTTGAAACAGTTGTTTGACTGAATACCAAAAAGAAGCAATCAGACACTTGCCTTAGAAGACCTTGGCAAGGCAGTGAATGGTGAAATTATACATTTCTTCTCTTTTACCTCCTCAGAGCAGAATTATCTATATTTGGATTTCTTTTTTCAGCCCCAGAGAGGAAGTGAATGAAGTTTGCAAATCATGTTTGGACCAAACGCAGTGAATCTGGCCATGCCTCCTATGTGGAGCTGAACTAGAAGTGTCCCAAGGAGCAATGCTTGTTCTCAACTCCCAGACTCAAATGAGATCCCTCTCCTTCCTAAGTATATTTAGTAGAGGAAAAAAAAAAAAAAGAGAATGTAGACCTGGAAGGTTAGACATTTAGGTTTCTTCCCATTGCTATTAAAACTATACTAGGGAAGTCTTTTAGGTTAATTTTAGCTCCAGCTTCACTCCCACTGTTGGAATGTCCAATCTATTTAGGCTGAAGGTATGTTGGGGCAGGGACTGTTCTGGATTTGTTGCCATTCCCACCTTTGCAGTGCTTCCTCACCAATCCAGATAAGCTGTTTCCCTTCACCAAGTACCACATCTCTCTCTTCCTCTCCTCTCTTCCTGTCAGTGCTTTCAGCAACCCTTGGATCAAAACTCTTCTGCAGCCACCTCCACTCTGGACCCTAGGTGGAGTTTGGCAAGGACTCTTTCAAGATGGTTTTCATTTTTGAGGCCTGAAGTTTGTGGCTGAAAGAAATGCCATGTACAGGAATGTTTTTGGATGTCTGTTATGGAATATACTGAGAACAGTGATGTTTTCCATTGCTTACCAGGTGCTTCAAGGATGGTCTCGGTGTTAGCAGACACCTGAGGGGGACCAGAGCTTTTCCAGCTGACCAGAGCCCATCAGGCAAATCCATATTTCAGATTTATGCTGGTTCTTTTGTGCAATGAGCAGTTCCCTGTGCTGTCATTGCTTTCCACTGTACCTGCCTCTTCTCTTTCCTCTCCTCTTTGGCAGTTCTTTTTAGGTACCGCTAGCTTTGGAAATTCAGTGATTAGTTGAACAATGAGTATTCAAGCCACACTAGTGCTCTGAAGTCTTGTGAAATCTGACCCGTTCTCAGGGGACTTGGTGTGTTTCATGGAAACCAGTCAGTGAGAACCCCAGGACTCGATTTCCTGGAGGAAAGGGAAGCTGCAGGAAGCCAAGCAGTTACATCAGTCCCTAACATGCATGCTGTGGCTGTGGATGCCTTCTTCCCAGGCATTCCCTGTGAACTCAGGGAAGTCAGACTGGCCTGGCAAGTGGCCTAACTCTGCTGCTGATGACACCTCTGCAGCAGAAGTGGTGTGTGGGCAGACAGGGAGTTTCATCATGGGGAGGAGGAGGCATGCATCACCTTTTGTTTAAGCAGAAGCATCTTTTTGGAATGCTATCCATTTTATCGGGGAGGGCTTGGACAGGGAGCATCCAGGAGAGGCTGGATATTGTAATTAACACAAGTGGAGGCAGGCTGCTGCATCTGCCCGCCTGCCCAGAGAGGAAGAACCTGTTGAATTTGCTAGGAGCTATTGCTGTGAGGACAAGAACCACAGTTCCTGGGAGTACAGCAGCCACAAGTGGATAGAGTAGCTGCTTCAGAGCTATGCTGTGGGGAAGAGGCAGAGGCCTGGATTTTGGACACTGGATGCCCTTTTGGGTTAGAGCCTCCACTTTTGCCTCCTAAGCGTGGGGAGGAGGAACACGCAGCCCCCTCGCTTTTGGTCAGGTGAGCCAAGGATGGCTGCGCTCTCCCAGCACCTCAGGATCCTGCTCTGGAAGAACTGGCTGAGTGTCAAGAGGCAGCTGGTGAGTGTGGGAACAGAGGAGTGCAGGAGGGGGAACCTGGAAACACCGGGAGCTGAGGAGCGAGGGGGGCACTGCAGAGAGGAAGGTTAGACTGGGAGGGTGGTGGTAGAAGCAGAAGGAAGGGGATGGCACAGAATGAAAGTGGGTCTTGTGTGAAGCTCAGGAGTCCAGACTGAGTACCAGGGATGCCTCTCTTGTTCCCTCGGGACAGTGTCTGTACAAACAAAGCCATGCACAGACTCGTGGGCAGACCTGAGTTAGGGCTGCAGTTCTGTACCTGCTGCCATGTGAGCAGACCCCCTGTCTAGTGCACAGCCTCTGAGGAGCCCCTGGGATTTAGGGGTGATGGGACAGCCCTTACAACAGAGGCATTTGTAAAGGATGGATAACAAAAAAAAGTAGCTCTGAGAGATGCAGGTAGGACAGATTTCCAGTGCAGTCCACTGTGCTGCAAATCAAATTATCTTTCTGTCCAAAAGATAAACCGTTGACAGAAATTTCCAGAGAGGGATCTGAGCTGTAGCAGTATCAGGGAGCAAATGTTCCTTTGAACGGCATTGCATGGCCAGTTTTGTCCCAGTCCAGTGCTGGTACAGCTGTGTGTGGTATTTTCAGCCTGGGCAGTTCAGGGAGCTGCACCATAACTTGTGCTCCAGTAACCCAAACTTGGTGGGGTTTAAACTTGCCCTGGTGGAATGGAAACCTTGGCAGGCACAGAAGTGCTGACCAAAGAAAGATGGCCTTGGAGGGTGTGATGTGAGGGTGAAGTGAAAGGCCTTGTATGACTGTGTGCTTCTGCAAGGTCTGTTCCAGTTTACCCTGCCCTATCTCCTGGTTGTGGAGCCTGATTCAGAGAGATGCTGAGTGCCTCTGACTCCTGTGGATATGCTGTGTGCCTCAGAGTGTTCTTCACTGCTGCAAAATACACTTTTCCTGAGATGCAGAAGAATCCCAATAAATTACCTCTAATTTCTTGAGAGAAATTGTAATAGCCTCGTTAAAAGCAGAAGGCTTGGGTCCTTTTTAGCTCTTGTGTACCCTGAGTAAATGCCACCTAAGCCCTACCTGTGCTTCTGACCACAGTCTGACTTGCTGTAATTCTGGTTTCCTGTGGAGTTGAAATATCAACTCTGTAGAACTGAAATGCCAATTAAAATAAAAATCTGACCACTGCTGTCTATTTTATGGCAGGCATGCCTTACAACCCTCCTTTAATTTCCCTCTCTTGCTCCAAATTAGGGAGCTTGCTCAGGCTGAGGAGGGTGTGAGGAGGTAAACTCCGATCTTTTTGGGAGCAAAGTCAGGCCTGAGTGCCAACGGTAACTGGAGATATTGGTGCCTCTTGTGTGTTGCACTTCATTATCTAAACAGAGGCAGGATGGGGAGAGAAAATGTGCACTCACCCAGAGATCCTAAGTAAGCTTTGAGAGATTAAAGCAATTTTTAATAGTGAAATAATCCAGCAACTAAGAGATTGTGCAACCTACATCACAGTTCCTAATGTCCCAAGAGCCAGATTAAGGTTGGTTGTTGTTCCATTCAAGCCAACATGTTCCACCTGCAAACAGTTTGGCCAGGGTGGTTGTCTTGTTTTTGTTTATTAGAAATGTCTGGGACAGTGGGAATGCTGTGATGTTGCAACTGATGTGCCCAGCTACTATTAAATCAAATTAAGTCACAGGACAGAGATACTGAGAGAAGACATGTCTGGAAAGTGGGGAGTATAAGCACCATTGTAAACTCAAAATGGGGAGGGACAACGATTTTCCTGAGTAGGAGCAATCAGTATTCATTTATTGTCCCAGGAATGTGACAGATGTCCAGCCCTTCCTTTAGGCAGCTTCTGACTAATATCAGTTTCTGTGCTGTTACCCCATAATTTTACTTTAGCCTGTGTGGTGCTAAACAAGGAGGACACATTAATAATACCATTTGCATGAGAATTAATCTCAGTTAAACTGCATGTTTGGGGACTGATTATAGGGAAAGCATCTGATATAAAAAAATTACTAAAATATGTCAGTATCAGTGATGGATCTTGTTACAGGTTGGCAGTGTATACATAAAAAGCAGGAAGGGTATGGTCTGTCTAAGCTAAATGTGGCTGAATGCTAAAATTATAGGAGCACCTTCTGAAGGGGTGTGGGGGGAGGTGGTTTGATGTCTGTCACCTACCTATTTTGGGGCATGAATTTTCTCCTACTTTCAAGCCTGAGTCACCTCATCAGGGATGATAGGGATGGAGTTGCTGTAGAACAACCATCTTTTAGCTGAATTGCTCTCCAGGATTTGTTTGTCTGTCTGTTTGGCTTTATGTTCCACTGTGTGTTACAGGAAATGAAAACACAGTTATGGGCTTGGAATTACTTTGGAAAAACAGCTTTGGGTAATATCTGCTGATCTGAAAAAAAAAAATAGCAACACAACGATGAAAAATGGGATTATTTTGAAGAAAGACATCTTTGCAGTTCCAAAAATTGACCTGAAGATAGAACAGCAATTTTGTAGCAGAGTATGTTTCAGTTTAACTACTGATGGATGGAAAACTCTTAATCTAGTAAGCATGGGAGCCGGCTCTCCAGCTAGTGCAAAAGCAAGGGATTGTTTGAATAATTACAATTTCCTAGCTCACAAAACTCCAGGGTTTGTATTTTAAGATTTTGGTCATCTTTCCTAGATCGGTTTACTATACTACATGATTAATTCTAGTGTTTTCTTAATTCTTGTCCAATGAAAGGGGCAACCCTCATAGAGACAAGTTCTATACATGGTCATGTGTTTTTCAACACATCAGGGCAATCTTACATTATTTCTCTTCCACCTTAGGTTAGATACGTGGAAGAAATTCTTCCCTGTGAGGGTGGGGAGGCCTTGGCACAGATTGCCTGGAGAAGCTGTGGCTGCCCCATCAATGGCAGTGTCCAATGCCAGGTTGGATGGGTTTGGGGCACCCTGGCAGAGTGGAAGGTGTCCCTGCCCATGGCAGCAGGTGGGACTGTATCAGCTTTAAGGTCCCTTTAACCAAAACCATTCTGGGAATCATCTCAGCCCACCTTTATGGACTGCTACTGGAGATGGAAAGGTGCCAGGGATTTGGGCTGCTGGGGTCAGAAGTTCTTATAAGGGAATTTGATTGTTGATGGGTGTTCAGATGCGTGTTCTGTAGGCTGGTTGCACAACTCTATAAACCCCTTCCTCTGCTGTGCTTGAGCTCCACATCTTGTGAATGACCACTTCCTTCCTTCCTTCCTTCCAGCTCTACCATGAGGATCCACTGGTTGTGGAAAACGGGTAAATGTTTTTGGGAAAACTGCTGTAGGCTTGTCAAAGACTTTAATTTTGGGATGTAGGTCACTTGAAGTCCTATTTATCCACCATTTCACTGAAAGTGAAACCAAGCTTTCACACTGCAGCTGCTTTATCTTTTGGTTGGTGCTTCCCAGCATGCCTTTACTGTGACATAGCAGTGTCTCAAAGCTAGGTAAACACAGTCCCCCATAATTAGCAGCCAAACTGAAACCTTGTGCAGCTTTCAGCCTTGTTATTTGCTCTTGAAATCTTCGGTAGTTTTTCTTCCTGAATAGATAATGCTTGGATTCTAATTGTATGCATGCCAAGACAGGTGTGATTTACAATGCACCTCATAACTCACTTAGGGCACTGCTTGTACATTCCAGACAGGCTCTGGGTAACATCAATGCGACAAACGTAACCAATATATTTTCATTGCTGTTTTATAGGTATGGTCGTTTGTTTTAATTTCCTGGCCTGTGGTTGTTTTCATAATCTTGGCCATTATCCGTCTCAAATTCCCTCCAGAACCGCAGCAAAACTGTAAGTAACTGGTTTGTTTTTATATCTGTGGGGTTTAGTTCTCATTTCAGTGACTGATGTGTTCATTTGATGGCTTTTGTTACTTTTACAAATTTGGCTCCGTGTAGTTTCCAGTGGAGATTTCCTGGCATGCATCATGCTGTAAATAAAATATGTGTGCTCCTCTGAGGTTGTTTTTGCTCTTTTTTTTTTTTTTTAAATTAGCTTTATAATTAGAAAACAACCTTTAAGAACTGTCTCATCAAGATTTATTTGGATACTGCTCTGTAGACAGCAATATAAATTTCCAGGATAAACTGAAGGAGAAGAGGGCAGCTGAGGGAGAGCTTACTCAGTAAAATGAGTGAGGGCAGAGGCTGCAAGTGTGATTATGCAGGTGAGGTGGCAAACATGAGATTGGTCAACATGAAAGGTTTTACCTTGTGCATGCCACAGGCAAAATGTGCACATTGAAGTATGTCACTGCGAAGGCTCAGTTGAAGAGTGATAACTTGCTTGGCTCCTGGGACCTGATGGTGTGAGCCCCTTGTAATAAAAATAGCAGCTCCTTGGGTGGGTCAGTAGTTGTTGGGGGTCAAATGGGTGAACGTTTGCACAAGCTGGTTCTCACTTGCAAGCCTTGCTCCTCGGGTCAGGAAGTGTCCATCTCAGAGCAGGGATGCACTTGGGTCTGCTCTAAAGCACTTCTGCTGATCAGTGAGTCCTTACCACCATCAGAAGCATGCCCCAGCCCTGAGCACATTTGTTCATGAAGTTATAAAGTAAAGCAGAGCAAGGAGTTCATCCAGTTAGGAGTTTTTTTTATCTTTCACAGTTTTAGTTTTGAGTTTAATCAAATGATAAAGCTGTAGAATGGTTTGGCTTGGAAGGGACCTTAAAGAGTTTCAACATCTGGTTGATAGCAGAGACACCACCATGGATGATCCACATGGGGCTGTCATGGGCCTGCAGGAGCAAAGACCTGGCATGGGCGAGGCTGGGGGTTTGTATTTGGGGCAGGGAGACTGATGCAGGAGGAGAGGAGACAGTGCCTGGCAGCAGAGGATACAAGCACTTGGCTCCCAAAGTTTGTAGCTATCCCTGTGTGAGATGTGGTTGGGAGGGATCTGCCTCTGAACACTGGGAATGTTCACCCTGCTGAGTGACAGGTGTGAGTCTCTGGTTAGAAACTCCTAGTTCCTGTGAGGTGTGAGAAAGGATCACACTGTGGCAAGTATCAGACATGAAATTAGGATAGTCCTTGTTGCAGAGTGCTCACAGACTAATCCCACTGCAGCATTGTGCACCTCCTTCCATAGGCAGGGATGGAGAGCCAGAGCAAGTTCTTTCTGAAAGTATCATAGGAATTTTTTAATGGGAAAGGACATTTTTGATGTGTTGGGATAATTTTTTAATCCCAAGTCTATCTGCTGTCAGCCAAAGACCTCTTTAGGCATATTATAGATTCCAAGTTCTCCCAAATTCCCTTGAACCAGTTGGAGCAGGCAAGACAGGACACGTTGTACTTTGTGAAAACCCTGGATTTTGCCAAGTGTGGAAATGGCAGACCTCCCACGCTGCCCCACCAGTTGAGCTTCCTGTCCCAAATAAATCAGATAAGTTAGATGTCAAGGGAGCCATATGGATGGGGAAATATTTATTATTTTATTTGACAGGGTTATTCGTTTGAACCTATATTTATTTGGAGCATTTTTGCTCTGGATGATCACATCCCTGCCTTAATGAATTAACAGGAATAATCTTATGAACTGCAAGTAGCACCATCAGTTGTGCTTTGCAGGAAAGGGGAAAGTTGGGCAGTGTCTTTGGATGAGTTCCATTCCCTTCTATAGATTAATTTTATTTTAGTACAAGTCTCAGTAAGTATGTGAGTAGGTGTCTGTCTCTCTTAGAAGTGGATGATAGGAACTCTCTATTGCAAGAGAGGTTTTTTGCTGGAAAATAAAGGTTTTGGTGTATTGTTGTGATCAAGATGTTCAGAGATCATCTAAGAATCCCGAAGGAATAGAGAGGGGTGCTAACCAGAGCATCAAACAGCCAGTTTCTGCTGCTATTATAGTTAAATAAGGACAGTTGCTTGACAATTACTTTTTTTTTTTTTGACAACTGGAAAAAATGTATCAAACTTTTTGCTTGAAAAGCAAAAGATAAATCACTTGGGAACTTTCCTTTCTGGTAGAAAAGCAGGCGGGGGTGGACACATCTAGGAAAACTATTACAGGAGGGGATTTTATTCATTTTATTCATAAAATTCACCTTATGCTGAGTTCCAGTGCCTGCCTTAAGATGGAATCATTAAGTAGTGACAAGAAGCTGTTTCCAGTTCTGCTGTCAAGAGATTATTGCAGATAGACAAAGGTCAGGAAGCACAGAATCAATGGTACAAAGATGGAATAAGCTACTCAGATGCTGAGGTTTGGAGCCTTAGAGATAACCCCACAGAAAATCCCACTCTGCAAACTTATCTTGTGCATTCAGGGCCACAGAAATATCATGAAATCTTTTTTTTTTTTCAATTAAAACAGCTCAAATTCGAGACAGTAATTTCTTCTGAAGGCCAGCTAATACACATTGAATAGATAGAGGATTATGTAGAGAAATTACCTCGCAAATATCAGTCAAGGGTGAACAAATGGCAGGGGTTTCCTGCAGGAGCAAGTTGCTTGTCCTGAATTATATTGTGTAGCACTTAATGCAAAGGGAGTTTGTGCCAGGCTGAGCTTCAGAGGGAAATGACATGCCAAATAAATGTCATCACTCAAGGGATGCTCATAGGAGAACTAAGAACTGAGGAAAACAAGGAGCTGAAGTCTGATAAATAATTTTCTTCACAACTAAAGCATCTTGTATCTAGGAGGTAAAAAAAACCCTATCTCTCTTCTTTATTCAGGGATTCTGTTTGATGATGTGTTTCCAGGTCAGCAGAGATTGTTGCCAGGAGAAATGAAAAAGAGATTTCACTGTCTGCATATCCAGTTTCTGTGATGATCCCAGAGTCTTACAAACAAAATCCCCATTCAACTTACTATTCACATTGCAGTTGTGACTTCTGACCTTTTTATTTCAGCCTTTGTCTTTGCTAGGAGACATTGGGATGTGTATGTGTGGAATAGGAAACTCTGGACTGGAAGCCTGCAGGTGAAAGCCACTGGGTTTGATGGTATCATCCAGACTTTTGTGCCTGTATCACCTCTTTTCTGGAGCAGGGATACAAGTCCCTTTCCATCCTACAGGCTTTAGCAAGGTATGGGAGTTGTGTAGGAGATACAATCTGTCCCTCCGGGCTCAGCCCACTCAGTCTGCAGAGGAGCCCAATTACGCTCCTTGCTTTAACGAGCTGTCACACCCTGCCACACCCTCCCGGCCCCATTTCTTTCTTTCCTGCTGTTCTCCTCTCCTCTGCTGTCAGGTGAACCTCATCGGTATTCCCGGTAGGAGCTCTCTTGGGTGTGGTTATCCCTCCACTCGCTCAGAACCCTGCTCAGCTGACCTGTGGGGAGGATGTGGGACAAACCTCACCCCTGTTAGACCCCGGGTCTGCTCCTGCGGCACTCAGAGGGACAGCTGGGCTGTGAAACCCGTGCCTCATTCACAGACAGTTCTTCATGGAAAGTAGCTGTGCTCTTAAATCCACCAAATTCTGCCAGGGAGTTCGTTGGCAGAACTTTTTCCAGGGAAGCAGTTTCTACCCTTCACCTCTGCCCAGAATTCCCCCTAGATTTCCCCAGCGTTGTGGAGATGCCTGCAAGGGTACATTGCATTCACTCAGAGATGTTTGTCAGAGAGAGACTCAGCAGCAGAGTCCTCCACCAGGCTGCTCTTTGCAGCCAGTGTTCTCTGGGAATATCATCAGATTTGGTCAGTAGTCTGCTGGTCAGTACCAGCACAGCTGTTTGGGTCTATCTTAGACCAGAACAGATACTCTGCTCTCATTCTTGGCTCCAGTGCTCCTGGGAGAAGGAAGGCTGAGGATAGGCTCTGTCTCTGAGCTGCATCCATTCAATCTTGCTGTGATGGGTAGTTAGGATTTGAACAGCTCCAGAACTGGCTGAAAAAATCAGTACAGGCCCCTGAGCAGAGATCTCCAATGCCTTAGAAGATATCTCACCTGAAGGTGAGAAAACTCTGAAAATATGCTGTACTTTATAGGAATTTACCTCTTAGTTGAGGCACCTGTATTCATCTCTTTTCCCAGTAATGTGGAAAAATTAATAGGTTCCCACGCTAATTACAGGGAGTTGGGATGATGGCTCAGCTGCACAGGCCACTCCATTCATCTGGATAAGTCACTGATATTTATGCAAGTCATAATCCACCCCCAGGGTTCAGCCTGTTCTGCACACAGACAAGCACACATCAGACTTCAGGCTCTCCTTCACCACTTACCTGTGGTGGAGCAGCCCCACTCCTTGTGTTCCTTTACACTGCTTCATTTTCCTCCCCTTCTTTTCTGCCAGGCTTCCCCCCTTTTCTACACATCAGATTTTTGCCTGTGCCCATCTGCAGTGATTAGGGAAATGCCTCACCAAGGCTCTGGCTTTGGTGTGAATGTTTTGTTTCATTCTGTTGTGCTAGGGAGCAGACTGCCATATAACCCTCTGTTTCATTAAACCAGAGCTGAAGGGGGTATGCGTTATATTAATCAGCCCCACATTTGCTGAATAGACTCACACACTGATCTCCTTACACTGATCTCCAGCCATATAGTTCCTTGTCTTCCCCTTGGCTTGGAGATCAATTGCTTAAAGAGAGCACTGTGGTGTTTGTAATGCCTCCCTTGTCATACATAAATCTCCACACTTCCCTTTCTTTCTGCAGACTCTTCTGCCTTCTGGGGTGTGACTGAAGGATGTTCAGAGTTGGAGCTGGGAACTCCTGACTTACCACTGTGATTTTTCCTTCCCCATTGTAGCAGGGCCTTGGGGCGGTCACTTAATTCTAATTGACTTCCTGAAACATCTCAGTCCAGGTGCTGGGATCTAAAAGGGCAGAGGTATTTTTCCAAAGGTGCTGAGCAGCTTGGCTTACACTAAAATTAGCAGTTGTTGATGCCTGTGTTTCTGGAAAGGAGGTCACTTTTGTTTAAAGAATCTAAACTTGGGCTCTGGAGGCCCTCAGCATTGAAAGATGTTGGTTGGGTAAACACAGTTTTTGTGCAGGCATTTTTGCAAGAGTCTAGATATGGATTTAAGCTTTTAGATTCCAGTTTCTTGCTGGGAAATGTCCTGACTCTCTTCTTAGGTCCTGTTTGGGTAGTCCCCTGCTGCTCATACTGACAAGATCAACCTGGCTGTGTTACGAGACCAGGTTAGCCTTGTCTGCATTAAATATTGCTTTGAAAGAGCCCTCTAGGAAAAGGGCTTGTGTGCACTTACTGCTTTCTCCTGGTGTGTTTGTGGAGCAGGCAGTGGAGAATCCCTTCCTAGCACTGTCAACCTCCTCAGCTCTGCCCCGTGGTGCAGGCAGCAGCTCTGTCTTTTCCCCACCTTGCCCTGAGTTTGCAATACCTCTTCAAAGGGTTCCAGGTTCCACCTCATCTCCTTTGTTCCTGTCTTTGGTTTGGAGGTTCTTTCTCCTCCTTTTACACCTACTGCTCTTTGGCTCCTTTGTGATTTTTATGCTCTCTGCTCTTTGTTCTCCCTGATCAGTCCACGAACCCGATGCGATCAGATCGCAGTGCTGATTTTTAATTTGTTAAATAAGGAGGTGGAAGTGGAAGGTCTGTGGGCGAGCAAAACCAGCTTGCCCAGTCTTAATAAGCATGGAAGTAGATTCTGTCTGCTCTGGGCTGGTCTTATTGCAGAGCCTGAAGTGCTTGGGGGAAGAATTGGGCAACAAAATGAAATGCTTCTTCCGTGGAGGCCACAGAGGGAGGAGTGGCTGTGAGTTGTCTGCTGCTTTGACTGCAGTGTCCTAGGCAGGCAGCTGAGGACATAATGACAAAACAAGGATCCTGTTGATGTAAAGATAGAAAAGTGAAAGCTTTTAAATCTCGCCCAACCACATTGGGTATCCGGGGGGCTTGGATGGATTTATCTGGGGTCCTGCTGTGCTTTCATTTCAAACATCAGGAGATGAAAAAGGAGGCTGTAGTGAGGTGGGGATCAGTCTGTTGTGCCATGTCTCAAGTGAAAAGATGACAGGAAACACCCTTAAATTATGCCAGGGGAGGGTCAGATTAGATGTTAGGAAAAAAAAATTGCACTGAAATGTCACAGCAATAGAAGTTCCAGGGCAGTTAAATACCCTCTTTTAATAGGTAAGGCATAAGCCAGCTGGATATTAATGTATAAAAAGTGCCCTGCTTAAAAATTAATCTCATCCCATAGATTTGATGATTTGGTGTAGGTTTTAGAGAGAGATTCAAAGTCCTAGCATTAGCATAAAGCTTTATACAAAAAAATAGGCAGCTTAAGTTGTTACTGATAAATTGATGTGAACAAAGCTGGAAATGGACAGTTGCATGTGGTTGAAGGGAAGCAGGATCTTTGTTATGTCATGAAACAGGCACTTTTGTCTTTTTGGCTATTGAAAAAGCAGAAATTAAAATTTAAAATGATGCTGTGTGATAATGAGAAAGACTAGAAGGGAACTCAGAAGGTTATGTGTACAAAAACACCACCAAACATTTGGCATAGAAGGTTGGGAGGAGGTGACCAGAGCAGAAAATATTCTCACTAGAAGTTTTTGTGACTCTTGAGAAAAATATAGATCACAGGTGATAAACAGTTTGGGGTCTTTTGCTGCTCTGGGTTAGACCCCCACTGCTCAGGGGTGATTTTAAGAGAGCTTGTAGGAACAAACACAGAGTGTTCACTCCAAAAATCCTGAAAGGTTTAAGATTTCTTCAGCCAGAAGCTGAAGGGGTTTGAGCCATGTGATCATTTTAGTAGCTGCTGACAAATCTATTTTTGTGAATTGTCTAATTCTTTTGAAATCAATGCCTGCTTTGTCCCATTGCACTAAGTTCTACAACATTTTGATATTTGTTACAAAAATGTGGTTTTGGTCCTGTTTGCTGGTTATGTCCTGATTTCACTGTGTTTTGCTGTCCCTGTGTTGTGAGGAGTGATCATTTTTTCACCCTTTTACTCACTGATTCCTTACTTTATTTATTTCTTTATCAAACCACTTTTTGGCCACCTTTTCCCTAGCTGAAAAGTCACAGTTATGATGTTGCCTTGTATGATTTGGCAATGATTGAATGCATTTCCAATTAAACACAATACTTCCTAATGAAGCCATTGGCTCATTAGTGCCCCCAATTCACCAGTGGCAGAATTAAGATTTGCATGGATTTTTTATGAACTATGGGAGGAATTTGGAAGGACTTAGAGCTTAGGACTTAGGTAGTGTCAGAGTGTGTGAATGTTGAAGGCAAGCAAATTTTTTCATGCCCAAGTAGTGGTGATATGACTCTAAACTACAGGTGGTAGAAACCAGAAAAACTCAGCTGGGGGCTGCTGTGGTTGTGGTGCTGCGCCTCTGGTCTGCTGAATTCCTGGCTGGATCAGCAGATGGCTGGACTCAGCTATAATGCAAATGCCACAAACCTCAGTACAGTGGAAGCAGCAAAATCAATGTGGCAACGTGAAACATGGTCCATTTAGGTTTAAACATTTGGGTCAATTTCAATTAATCTTATAGACCATAGTGAAATAGTCATTTTCATCTCTCTTGTGTGACATTTAGAACGACCCTGACATTTCTCACTGGTATTATACCAAGCATCTTTACTTGAAGAAAACAAAATGTTTTGCTTGTGTTGAAGGGAAGTGTGCTGGAAATTACAACATTCAGAAAAATAGGAAAAATTAATTTTCTTTTCTTTTTTTCTGAATGAGAGAAAATGGGGAAAAGCCAGAATTTCCAGTGGCATGTGTGCATTAATTGGTATCTTACGTTTGTTATTACTGCTCTGCGTGCCTTGTTTCTTTCCAGCTCTTGGAGATGTGGCTGGCCTGGTTAGATGCTGCTGAACAGGGAGAACCAGCCCATGCAGCACTGAGCTCTTGGCCTCCTCTGCCCTTTGGGGTGCCTTTTTCCTTCAGTTTCTGAGCTCTTCTCTCACTGGGGATAGGAAACCAAAACTCTCTGTCAGAAGACACAGTAAAAGCCTCTGCACTTGGGATTCTGCTGCTGGCAGACCCAAAGCCAGTCTTTGCTAACAGGATACAGACCTAGGCTTGGATTTTGGTTGCAAAGGTGTCAGTTTGGCCAGAAATGTGAGAGGGTGATCTCTCAGCTCAGACACGTGGCATTAGGGGGTGCAGTGATCTCTCCCCCTTGACTCATGGGCACTGGTAATGGGACCCTTCAAGGGAAATTGTAGTTTTAGCAAATTAGGAGGTTTAAAGCTAAAGCCAATGGGGAGGTTGAAAAAAGAATTTTATCCTGTGTTGTGGATCTGCTCTAGTGTGTGATGTGGGATCATAAAGCTGGAGCTTGGATATGGCATTGCCATAGGTTTGAGTGGAAGAAGGAGCTGCCTGTGGAAAACAAAGGGATTCCCAACAGTAGAAATACTGCAAAAGTCTCTAGTGAGGGTGTTGCACTTCAGATTGGGAAACTGTCACCATGGAAAGACTGTCCTTTACAATTTGTATCTGCAGAGCAGGTACAACTCTCCTGTCACATTTGGTAGCTGGTGCTTACAATGTGCATTGATGTCACTGGTGTGCTGGATAAACCTCAGCCAAGGCAGGGACAGGTCAGTATGGAGATCTCCTGAAGCAGCAGCTTCCTCCCTGGCCACCCATGCAGTGGTTACAGGGAATTCATCTGTGTGGGCAGGACAGCCCATGTGGTTCTGTGGGGTCATGTCTCCTCACCACGAGCAGGGGGATGGAGGGCAGGAGCATGGGGCAGGGAGAGTATTAATCTCATGGCTCACCTTGGCATCAGTAAATTCCTTCCTTTGCAGGGCTGAGAACCAGCGTGGGTCTCACTTATACCACATGGGAATCTGGCCCAAACATTTTGTGTTTTTCTGTGTCACAGTCTTTCTCAAAAAACTTCCTTAATTCTCTAACTGCTGTCAGAGCCCAGGCCTCTTCCAGAAGGGTCTTTCCTGGCATTGCCATTGCTTCTGTGCCAAGAGAATGGTGGGGTAACACTGGTTCATGCCTGCAGTGACTCGGGGATGGATCGGGTCCCATGGCTGCATCCAGCTGCCAGAAAACTGCTCAGCATCTGCTGGCTGAGCCTCAGCAAGTGCCTCAACCTCATGGGCCAGGGATGTCTTCACAGGCATTGTGCCACCACCACGAGTGGCAGCACTTCCAAACTTCAGGTCACAAATTCCTGGCTCTTTATATTTGGGGCTGCTGTTTCAAAAGAAGAACTGATACCATCACTGTGTTCTGATGCTGAGCACTTCACTTGTGATAGAGCAGCTGATTGTTTAATTACCCACTTAGTTCAAAGTGTGGCACTTTTGAGTCCAATGTTAGAATTTGTTATTGCTATAGTTGTACCTCAAGGAAGAGTCTTCCTCTGATCTGGATTCATCAGGATCTCCTGCTTAATCACCTCTGTAAACATCTGGCATGTCTCTGAAGAAGACCAGTGCACCCCAGACCCATCCTTGTGTTCCCCTTTCAGCTTTACTCTGAGGAGTTACACAGCTTTAGCTGCTCCTGGCCTACTAAGAGATATGAACTTAGCTGTGTGGTTGTTGGTAGGTGTGGAGGGCAATGAAGGGTGGAGCTCCACACATCATTGTGGCTATGCCCCTCCATCCCAGGCCTCATGGCTTCCCACATCTTTGAAGCTTCATTTTGGTGGAGACCCCAATCCAGTGAGGTCTGTGGTGTGCATTTTTGGATTGGTGTGCAAGTCCAATGCCCTGCATGGGAATGAGGGTGTGGGAGATGAGAAGGAAGATGAGAGGAAAGTGCCTGTGTGTGCAGAATGCTATGCGAGGTTGTAATTGGTGATCCCAAAGGGCAGACATGGCAGGCATATTCACACAAGGATGCTTCCAGATTAAAGTGCCCTGCTCTAAAGTTTCCCTCATGGGCAGCAGATTAATTACCCTACAACACCTTTAGAGTGATGGATGCTTGGTCCTGTGGCCCCAACACCAGAAGTTCTGCCTGTAGGGATAAGGGAGCTCTTTTGCTGCCCTTGGTGCTCTGAGGTTGCTGAGAGCTGGTTCAGCCAGCTGTGTAACTCCTGAAGGAGGGAGGGGTGTAATTCCTGAGGTGGGTTGAGGGGTGCAGGCAGTGCTGGGGGAAGCTTCCCACAGCAGGGAGCCTTCTCCTCTGACAGGTATCCATGTCCTTTAATTTTCTCTTGTACTCCTAATTCTCCACTGAGGTGTAGAAGAGAATCACACCACCATCAAAGTTGGTGCTTGTACCTCTGCAGGTCTCAGGGGCCTCTGTACTGGTTGCTGTTTTGCCCAAAGCAATGGGAACTCCTGTGCTAAACCATGAACTCTTGTGTTCTGACCCAAAAATGCAGTGATCAGCTGTGCTGAGGACAGCTCAGGAAAATCCAGTCTCCATCAAGGAGACCAACAGCCATGGAATCCACCTACCCCTGCCAAGCCCTCTGGGAGCATCTGGGGTTTGACCACTGCTATAATGAATAAATGCTGTACAAATGTAGTACTGTGTCCTTGTTGGAGGGGTGAGAGATAAAGCTGTGCCTGGGTGAGAGTCTCAGGTCATCTTTAAAGACTAGAGAGCAAGGTAATCAATTACCACAAGCCTGCCCGCAGGCCTTCAGCAAATCTGGCTCCTTGCCATAGCAGAAATAATAGCGATGTCCTTTGCCAGCTAATTTTCCAAATGATTATTTTAAATAATATGTTGCCATGATCCAGCAAAAGAGTTTGGAGATTTATGAGAGCATTTGTCTCCGAGAGGAAGAGCAGCGGTGAACTCTGCGGGCTGGCAGCGAGCAGCACGGGGCAAGTGGCACATAAAACACTCAGGTGTCTCATTGCTCAGTCCACTCTGTGTCTGGAGAAACAGGAGACAGGGACACAGATCTCATGGCTCAGCACTGGCTGCCAGCGTCCCAGGTCACCAGGCAGATGGTGCTGGAGCTGCTCTGAGCTGGGAGGACGCACGGGGGGTGGTGGTGATGGATTGCTCCTCTGCCTTCTCAGGGCAGCTCTGCTCAAAAGGCAAAGGATGTTTGTTGGTCCTGGATCCATTGCCCCTTCCTGTGGTAAAAGCTGAGAAAAAGCCCTTTTTTAACAGCCTGGCTTGGAAATAAAGATTGTGGCATTGTGTAGAAACCAATCCAACAAGTCTTGGAGAACATGTTCTCATGGGTGCTTACTCTGGCCATGTGCCTGCTTTCACTTTACTTTTTTTTTAAGGCAGAATTAGACTATCTTAGTCTAAGGGGTTTTTTTGTCATTTCTTTCCTGTTGTTGGATTTTGGAGTGAAGTGGGGAAATGTGCAGTTGCTTCAGGACTGACAGCATGACTATCCTCTGAACAAACAGCTTGGCTCTTCTTCCTATTAACTGGGACCCTGAGCAACTGGATCTAGTGGGAGGTGTCCGTGCCCATGGCAGGACCATTAGAAGTGGACAGCCTTCAAGGTTTCTTCCAAGCCAAACCATTCTGTGATTAAATAGCCTGTGATGACTTTGTCAGCATTGAGGAGGTGCTTGTAGTGGGATTTGGTATATGATACTGCCAGGGTGGAGTCAGTGAAAGGAGCCTCAGTGAAGCTAAGAATGTGTCCTGTTGTTCAGGAAGGGAAAATAACACATCCTGACATAAACATATGGCTAAAATTTGCATGTGCTCATCATCATAATGGCATTTTCTCTCTCTTTCTCCCTCCAGGTTACCTTGCACCCCGAAACCTTCCCAGTGCAGGCTTCTTCCCATTCCTGCAAACGGTGCTGTGTGATTCCGATGCCAGGTGTAAAGGCACACCATACACACCAGAAGATCTGCTGCCAAGACTTATTGACATCTCACCCTCCAGACTGTAAGAGAATCTGAATATTTCCAGGTGTTAGGAGCTGTAAAACAAAGCCTGTTTTGAGGGGGAGGGAGCATCCATGCATGTCTTTGTGTATGTACAAATTTGTCCACAACAGATACACCTCAACTATCTGTTCTAACAGATGTCTGACACATAGAAAAGAGAGTATCAGCTGCAACTGGACACTTCAGGAATAATCACATTAGGGACAGCTCTCAGGAATGTGTCCACTGATTCAGGTTTGAGTCTTCTACTGAAGAGAATTTTGCTCACTGAGAAAACCTCTTCAGCTCACCCAGATCAAAGCAAAGGAATTTGTTTTTGCACAACTGTGGGTCAGATCAGTGATAAGACTTGCCCCCCAGAGGAGCCCAGAATGTTGATCTGTCACTGAGAGGGACCAGTTCAGGATGCTTTGGCTGGAAGTTTGGATGTTAGTTCTGGAGCAACTGCTTTTTGAGCAGGTCCTCCAGGTGCCAGCCAGAATGGGTGTCCTCTCTGTAGGCCATCAGACATGTTGGGAAGCACATGAAAATGCAGAAATAATTTTTGCCCACGCAAGCACAGAGATTTGCAGCATGGAGCTGGCTGGGCATGTTTTGTTGGAATGTCCATTTGCTGAAATGGAAATGTTCAGTGGGACCATTTCAATTCTCCATGTTCCAGCTGAAGTCAAGTAGCATTTGCTTTGAGGCATGCCAGCCAGGGTAGTTTGTACATCTTGGCTGCCTAGTTCTGACAGTCCCCTGGGGAACATGCCACACAGAGGCCTGGCTGGTTCATGGAGAGCTAAAAATCTAGGCATCTCACAATGGCCCTGATTACTCATGTTTGCTTTCAGGTGAAAGGCTGCTCCATAATCAGTCTCAAAATTCCCCTTGGCCACAGCTTGAGAGTATGAAGAGCTAGAATAGGCCCCAGCAGAGAGCACATATGGCAGTCTTGGGGTTGGTGTCTCCTTAAGGATCCTCCTTAGTGCAGAGGGAATCATTTCCAGGTTAATTCAGTGGTCAAAATCTCTCCATGAATGGGAAGGAAGACTAAGGATGTGGGCAACTGAAGCTGCACAAGGGGAATCCAAATCAAATTCATGGCCATGCAGCAGAAGAGAGGAGGGAAGGCAAAGCCACCTGGAGATTGGATGCCTGGATTCACAACTCTGTTCCTCAGTGTCATTGTTTTTCCCTAGCATGTTAAACAATGGTTCCTTTAGGGTATTGAAATTAAGAAATAGGAGCTTCTAGTGCCAAAGCTGGAGGTCTTCCATGGGTTTGAATAGCTACAAATCCTCCTTGCTTTCTGCTTTTGGTTTCTGAAAAGCTGTTTAGGAAATAAGTGGGTTTTCCTTCCAAATGAAAACCGAAGGATTTGGCCAAATATTATATCAAGAACATGAGTTGTTCACAAGCATCTTGACCACTCTTGATGCTCGAGGTTGTCTGTGGGAAGTATCATTATAGATATGTGTCCATACCACCCCTTGCATGGTCAGTGTCAGCCTTGGTGTGTTCTATAAGGAAAACCACCAACTATTAAGTAGCCACAGCAAAACTAGCAGGATGCAGCAGAGTCTAAAACCTCAGGAAAAGATTCCTTGGGAAGGGGAAGGTTCCAGATGAAGAGGTGCAGCTCTGCCTCAGGGGTGCAGGATCCCCACTGGTGAGTTCGTCACAAAGTGTTTGAGCTGTGGCCCTTCACTACCTGCCTATATTGTTTTGTAACATTCAGCTCATCCAGGTTGTTTTTCTTTCTCCTCTCCCATTGTGCAACTCACTGAAGCTCTTGTTAAGCTGTTTTATAACTTGCCCTAAAACTATGTATAACCAGAGGTCAGCAGAGAAAATGAGCATGGTTCTCCCCTTTGATTCTGTTCCTTAGAGGCATTTACCAAGGTGTGCGTGGTAAGATTGCTTGAAATTTCTCTTAATAAAAGGGAACCAAGTCTAAAAATCAAGCTCAGCAACCTTTTCTCCTGTAGTGGAATGTATGGGAAGGATGAGTAAGGTCCTGTTGTCTGGAAGGATTTCTTGGTAGGCCATGCACTTTATAGCCATGGAGTTCTGTACTTTTGTTTCCCCAAGATACATGCCAGGCCTCCAGAAGGAACCAGGTTTTTGCATAACTCAGATTTCAACACATCTGCCATGAAATCCAGCCATTGACACATTCTGAATTAAAGCAGTAAGTTAATTATAAGAAATTCTGGCAATTGTTACAGGTGTCTCATTTTTTCCTTTTTTCTTCTTTTCTTTTTTCCCCCAGCAAGCGCAGGAGCTCATCCAGTGTAGCCAAGGACAGGCAGCCATCACCATGGAGTGCAGAGGTTCCTGAAAGCAGGAATGCTTCACTGGGTAGGTTACTCACTGCTCCAGGAAGTTCTAAACTTTGAAGGCAGATCTTTTGAAGATCTCTGGACAGAGCTGCAATTCTTAGAGCGCTGCTGAAATTATTTATGTGTTTCATAGAGGCACGTGACCATGGCCATGACATTTGTGTAAATTCTTGGGAGCAAGTACAAGTAGCTGTAGAGAAGACTTTGGAATTTGGCCAAGAAACCAGGATTAAATGGTTGTGTTTCACAGGAGCAATGCAAGATCACAGATTGATTGGACATTAATTAGAGACCTGGCTATTTATGGAATATTGCCCTTTTACTACCCACAAATTCTCCATAAACAGCTTATGATTTTTTTTTCAAAAGGGTTTTTATCCATGGTTATCCAGCAAATAAGTTGTCTTCTGTGCCAGAGTGGATATTTATTGTTGGTGATGTTCTCCTCTGATGTGATTCTCTTTCCTGAAGGAACTTTCAGTCTGAAAGTTTCCATAAAATCATTACAATTATTATTTATTGATGGTAATGGCTGGTACAATCTGCAAGCCATCATGATAGATAGCCCTTTCTGCAGGGAGCTCACGATGAAATGAATGATTACAGATTTGCATTTTCCTGTTCTGCTCCAGCCATTCACTGTTCCAATTAGCATTCCTGCCAGCACCCTCCGTGGTGCACAGACAGAAAAATGCAGAATGCAAAAGGGACCAAGTGTAAAGGCGTGGGGAGGGGAAAAGTAAATCAATGAACAGTTATGGGAACTATTGACTCGTGCTAATGGTCAAGGAGGAACTCAGCTCTACGTTTTATTAAAGAAAAAATTTTAAATGATAGGTCATGGCCCCATATAAAAAATTACAGTGTCATCCAGAATTTAATTGTATCAGAGAAAAACCCTAAAGTACTTACAGGTAGCCATTGGCTGTACCTTTGGAAGCAGATTGATAATGTTGTAGGTAGCTGTCCTGTGTCCTGGTTTTATGTAGCAAAGAGGTTTTAAAAGCCATAAGTAAAATACAGTGTTTCAAACTGTTATTGCAGCATTTGGAGATTTGGTATCTCATGGAGAAAAAAACCTTCAGAATGTTTCATCACCATCCAACTTGACTTCCAGCACCCACACGTTCAACAAGATCTTCAATTTTGAGAAGGTAAGTCTGTATTTGCATAATACCTGAGCATGAACATTTATGTATCCTCATATTTAAAGAATTAGAAGCTCAAAGTACCAACACACAGCTTTTATTGGTTATGTGAATGAGCTTGATTTTGGAAACACAGTGATTGTGGGTGGATTTTTAAGCTTTGTGGTTTTTTATCCTCTAGGCAGAAACCAGGCAAACCTTGAGACATAATACCATGAAATGTAAAATATAGTCACACACAAGAAATACCCTGAGATACTTTGTTCAGAACTTTGTTTAAGATGTTTGCAGTATATTTTCTTTCTTATGAAATTAAAGATATGCTACAGGCTTTGACATTCAAGTTTTGATTTGCCCATGGTAGTCCTGCAGTGGCATCAGAGGCACTGTGTGTTTATTTTATAGGTATTTAATATTTATAGAATCTATTCCTTTGTAATAAAAATTTGTTACAATGTAGTGGACACTGCTTTTGTGGTTTGGTGTCAAGGCCTACAAACACTTTTGCACACATTTCTCTTTGTAATAGATGAGGAATTTGAAGGGTTTTAGTGACGTTGTTCAGCTGTTAGAATTCTGTCTACGCTGTGACCACAATGCTTTTCAGATGTCACTGATATCCCTTAAAAAAAGTCTCATCACTGCATTTAGCACTGTCCCAAACACAGTGTTGCTTTACAGCCCCCCTGAAGGTGTTGTTGTTCTTTCAGAACCAGCCCCAGTACTCCACTGCAGGGAACCTCAGGGCCCTGCTGTGCCAAGTCTTGTCGCGGTACCTGGCGCATCCCAGTGCCACGGGAGGAACCATGGCAGCCAATATCCACCACACCTTCTGCTTCACCAACTCCTCGCTTCTGGAGTCCTGTGCCCAGGAGTTCAGGACCCAGCTCTCCCAGGTGAGTGCCTAGGACCTTCCCTGGGGGCTGCAGCTGGGAGCTGTGGCAGTTCACACCCTCAAGCAGGGTTTGGAGCTACAACACGGCCCCTCGTGGGCAGGAGTTGCTCATCTCTGTTCCCAAGTGCAAGCAGGGCACAGTGAGGCTGAATTAATTCTTGTGCATGGGGTTAGCCCAAGGACCTCCAAGCTGAGTACATGGCTTGGAAAGCCAAGGGTCATCCAGCCATCAGCTCATGGCTACTGAGGGTTCTCACCACGCCTGGGCCTGGCTTCTCGTCTTTGCCCTGCAGGGGCAGGTCAGTAGAACAGCATGAGGATGTGGTGTAAATAGGAATTTTTAAACCTTGGGAAAGCAATAAATTTAATTGTCTATTACCTCAGCAGTATAACTTCATCCAGTGACTCCTGCATCTCATCCAACAATTCATGATTGAAGCAGTACTTGTCTTTGGGAAAGCAATATAATTAAAGCAAATTAATCCTTTAAAGATAAAGCCTTTTTTTTTTTCTGTGCCAAGGTTAGGATTGATATTAATTTTCTTGTATTCCTAGTCTTTGGACTCTTTAGCTCATTGTGAATTGTTGGGCTTGTCTGAACAGAGAACTTATTGTACAACCTGGAGTGTGAAGGTAAAACACAGTCACACTCTCAGTTACTGCCTGTCCTTTGAATGTATTGTTTTCAGACTTGCATGCAAGCGCAGTACCAGATGAAAAACATAAAAGCAGCAAGGATTCTGGTTATTAAATAGTTTCTTCTGGTTCTTAAATAATTTCTTACATTTTTATTTTTTAAGGTGCAGCACAACGCAGAGTACCAGGAGACCTTCGTCAATGAAATGGTCTCATTTCTGACACTGGTCTCCCAAGTGCAGAATGATACCTCCCTGTGGCACCTGCTTTTGCTGGCCCCAGATGTGTTTCAGGACAACATGCAGCTGCAAGACATAATTCATTTCCTTCAGAATCCAAGCAGGTAAAACAGAGAGCCTGGCAGGAGAAGAACTGAAAGTTGGTGGTTTGTATACTGACCTCTAAGGACATCACCTATCCTCCTGAAAGAAGGGTGTTCCCTTAAAAGCATGATTTGTTTGGGGAATGATGCACCTCCATGCTAATGCAACTCTAAAGGTGTCTGTGGACTTTGAGCTGTGTGTTGTTTTTCAGTGACTCTTGTGTCAGTCTTTTAATGGGAACTTGATATAAACTCCTGAGTTTTCTCCCAGCTTTTTTAGAGGCATTGTCATACCCTTGTACAGATAGAGAAGCTGGTGAGTCACAGGCACTGCCTTTGGTGGAAGAAAAACCCTCCTGGCTGGATGAAGAAAGCAGCAGGCTGCTTCTTTCCAGAAAAGCACAGAGCCAAATTCAGGTTGCTTTGGAACACCTCAAGCACTAGTAGGGGAGCCATAATGTTGTTTTTTAAAACTGATTACCCAATGTACTGCTGGGTTAATCTTTCAAGACTGGTCCCAAGAAAGCAGAGAAGAGAGAGAGCCTGGTTTTCTTCCATATGGGCTTTAACACGTCTGACTTGCAGAAGAAAGTGCCAGTTATGTATCTGCTCAGTGGTTAAATGAAAAACAGAGCTGGCTTAACTGCATTATTTAACTGTACTGAAATATTTGATGCAGTTTGCACCTAAGGCAATACAAATTTCTGAAATGGGATTAGCCTTGAAATCTGTTTCCTGGGCTGTAGTTTGGTTAAACTCTCCCTGGTGTCCAGAAGACCTGAGTTACTCAAGATTAAGGGACTCTGTTCCAAATCATCTTCTGGATGTGTGACTGACCCTTCTATAGAATATTCTGGATAGTCCCATTTTTACAGTACATGGAGGATATCAAGAAACTGAGTGTCTTCAGACTGCTTTTTGGTTTTATCTTGCATGCATGAGCAGTTGTTTTAAGAAGCCAAAAGAAGTTGTAGAAGCTTTGCCACTTTGATTGCACCCAGGCTTAGAAGGACTCACTTTTGACCACTGGTGTGTTGCTGAGGCACTTAGAAACCTGTACATTTAATATCAAGGTAATTTTCCATGCTGCACTGTGACACCCATGTGTAAGGATAATGTCCTTATCCTTAAAGGAGTCAGCAGCAGTGTGGCAAGAATTGTAGTTTTATTCAGAAGCATTTTGTTCATGCTGCTGTTTCTGTCACAGGATTATTACATTTGTTTGCGTTTACTGGCTTGCAGAATCCAGCCTGAGAACCAGCCCTGTTGGAGTGCCCAGGGAGAATTAATATTTACTGTGCTGCTCTGCTTTGCTCTCCAGCTGCAGAGCTGGGGGAAGTTATCATAGGCACGACAAAGAGGCACATAGAATTTCATCACCAGAACTGTGCAGTGCTTTTATGCCTGGCATCTGGCACTGTAAATGCATGAGTAAAGAGTTATTGCAAAGAGATTGCACAAATAGTACTTTTAATGATGCTTACAATAGCACATCTTAGCGAGCCTGGCCATGTCTCTTACTCAGGCAGGACTGAACTGCTAAAGAAATGCTTTACAGGGAGGTTTTTTGGGTTTTTTTGTTTGTTTTTTTTTTTTTTTTGTGGTAGAAATATGAAGGTATAGAAGAGAAGAACTTTTGCTCATTGTTGTAACCATATGAACCAAGTGATAAACACCACCAGTGTGAAACAGTAACTTCCAAGTCATGAATCCTACAGAAAGTTTTGTGGCAAATTTTATTACTCACAAAAACCTGGTTTGCAGACTGATTTCACAAATGTTCCTGTTCCTTGCTCTAAGATAGTTTTTCAGCTGAGCACGTAAGCTGAGCTTTTTCTTCACAGCCAAAGTCTGCAGAAACCCTGCAAGACTGAAATAAAAGGGCAGCAGCATCACTTGTTTCCATGTTTGCTGCCTTGTGATATGCATGATACGCATCCATTTTTGGCAAGCCTGTGCCTGCCTCCTCCTTGGCTCTGCCATTGCTCAGCTAAATATGTCATTTATAACTGGGTTTCTTCCCCTCTAAGACTCTTACAAGCACATCTGCAGAATGAAAATGATGAGCACCAAGCCCACAAAACCTGTATGGAGACATTATGTTAAATTAGGAGAGAAGAGATTCCCAGTGCTCTGTTCTCACTAGCAGTCTGTTCCCACAGATCAGGATGTATTTATTCATGCCACTGAGATCAGCCCAGCCAGGTTCTTTGTGTATCACCTGCAGAACTTGAGGCAGGTGAGAGATGGTGTATTTCAGTGACCCCACAGCTACAGTGAAGGCTGCTCTTTGTACAGGAGAAGAAAAAGGGACTAATAATCACAGTGAAGTTTTCAGTAACCTGCACACCTGAGCAGGCAGATCTTTAAATTAGTTCCTCTGTGATACAATATGCCTGATTATCAGCTTGTTCCTTCCTAAGAGTGAAAAATATTCCTTGCTTCCCTGTCAGCCTACCTATTACAACATGGAAAAGGAAAGAAGGAGAAATGGAAATGGCAACAGTTATCTGTGATTGCTTCTTCCTTCCACAGACGTTTTCCCCCCTGGGATCCCTGCTCTCCCTGGAGCCTTGTCTCCTTGGCTCTTAGGGTTTTTTAGGAGGAAATTCCCTTACAGCAGTGAATCACATGACTGGTGTGTCACCTGGGTGTTTCCTGAGACCTGCTGGCTGGATTTTAGTGTCCTGTAGATTTTACATAACTCTCTGAAAAAGTGCACCTAATGAGTGCCACACGTGTGTTTGTGCTAATACACCGCCATGACTTTCCCATCAAAGCCCCTGGTGTTTGTATCTTGTGCATGATCAAACAAATAATTAAAAATAGGGATGATATCCTGTCTGTCCAACATTTTAAGAATGATAGGCTGTATTCCAGCTATTTCCTATTAAAGCACATAAACCTTTAACCACAATGTATTTTCTTTTCTTTCCCCTCCTTCAGTGTTGTGCTGGCAGCTCAGAATATCTCTGCCTCTCTTGTGGGCGATGATAGATTCAAAACTGTTCAGAATGAGGTTACAGATTCTCCACATTTCCTGAACTGCTTGGAGCAAGGTAAGACTCCTCCATTGAGTCATATCTCTGCTGAAAACCTGTGGTGCTGAGGAGAAGCAAACTGCAGGCTAATAAATAACCATACAGATTTCACACTGTTCAGGGCTCAGCATAATGGGTTCTTCCTTCAGCTTTTTACAGATGCAAATAAAATGCCTAATTTCAAATGGAAAGGTAAAAAGGCATGGGTTTGTCAGTAGACAATGAATTAACATGAGTTTGCAGCCTCAGTGGAAATGGGGAGCAGTGATGTTTTACCTTGATTTGCTTTTTTGGGGGGGTGATGTCAAAATCTGCTTCTGAGTGTGGACTCTGTCTAACTCAGCTTGGTGCAGTAAGGCAGGGGCTGGGCCTGGGCTGCACAATGAGCTGTTTAAATCCAGATGAGCCATTCCTTCAAATCCCTGTCCCTTCCAGCAGAGATATCTCTAACTGGGGATCTGGGAGCAGGCAAGGGAAAGGAACTAAATGTTACAAGGGACAGATGGGGATTGCAGTCCCTTCTCTACTTGTTTCGTGGAGATTGTGGAAGTTGAGGTGGTAAAAAGAAAGATGAGGTATGCAAGAAGGGAAGACATGGAAAATGGCTGACGAGAGGATTGGACACATGGGGATATCAAGATGAGTGCAAATGGCTGTGAGAGACATAAATGATGCTGCAGACAAAGCTTATGTGTGTGCAGTAAAATAGCAGCCCTAAATGAAAGAAAATGTACCATAATAAATACTTGGCCACCTTACTCTGCACTACTGACAGCAAAGTGCTCCTAAAGCAGGAGACCTTTGTTAGCATCCAGATCCCAGGAACGTTGAATTGTTCCTGAATTATTTCAGCACAGAAAGTCACTTCTAGGATGCCATTCTCACTTCCCTTGAAAGACCAGGAAGATTTACACCCCAAAAGAACACTCAGATTTGTACCCAGGATATTGTGGCTTGTGGTAGGAGCCTAACTTCTTATGTGAATCTGAATAGATTTGCCATTATAGCACTTCTCAGCTTCCAGAATTACGTGATCTTTACTAATATGCTCTTCACATTTTTATTGTAGATAAAGAAAGAAGTTGGGTGACCAGATCTATTTGTAATTCCTTTGCTCACTGGAAAGACAATCACACTTTAGTATCTGAATTGGAGGAAGTTCTAAGGTGAGACATTAGCTAAAGGGATATTACTAACAGTGTAATTCAAATATAAGATCTTTGCTCTAAATCACCGTACATTTCCACTTGCATTGATTTCATATTCACTAAAACGCTTTTTTGTTCCCCTCCAGAAAAATAAAATCACCAGGGATTGGTGGAAAGCACTCCAAGAGGTCCATTAATTCAGATGATTTAGAAGCCATACAACACCATCTACATCGTTTAAAAGGCTTTGAGGAAAAAATGAATAGAAGTGAATTAAAAAGCTTAAATCTATTCAGAAATTTGAAGAATGAAACATTACAGAAATTGTATGCATTTCTTGAACTGGGAATGAATCCACATCATGATTATAAATTAAAGGAACCATATAATAAGGAAATAATTGATGAAATCTATAACATCACATCACTGCCATTACAGAGTGACTTTAATGGGACTTCCATTTTCAATACAATGACCCAGTGGAAAGAAATTCAGAGGGCTTTAAAATTAGCTACAATGCTTTGGAATCCAGCTCTCCTAAGTAATTCCAATTTTAGTACATTGAAAACTAAGGATGCTCTCAAAATGTTCTCCACAAACATGCCATCACTTCTGGAAAGCCTCAGAGACCATTTGAGTGGATTGCAAGAAATCCCATCTGTGTTTTCTGATGATCTGCTTGAGCCTGAGTCTTCCAGAAACTTCCCAGAGCAGCTCCTGGCTCTTGAGAAGTTGATTTTTAGAACGATAGGCACAAATGTAGGTTATCAGTACCTCCTGCTGCCTGTGTTTGAGCTGATGAGGGCCGTAGAGAAGTCCATGGGTGAGGCCTGGTGGGATGAGTTGAATGTCTACTGGCGCATCGGGGAGAAGCTGAGGTCCATGAGGTGGAATAACACAGCTATCGTCGCGTATGGGCAGTTTTTGGAGGTGTTAAACAGCCATTTTCAAAAGCTGAATAATAAATCAAGTGGTGTCTTCAGTGAAGAGTTGGATCAGCTGTCAGAATTCATAACAGCTGTGTTTAAAGAGTTTGGGGAAAGCTCTGGAGTAGCCAATATCTCACAAGTCATTCAAGCCATTCAAAAGACACTGTACATCTTAAAAGACTTACAGCTGAATTATAATGTCAGTACATTAAAATCTATAGATCTTTTCTTTAATTTTAACAGTAAAACCCTGGAGAGCTTGTCTGAACTTCTGAGAACAGGAATGAAAATCCTTCATTATACAAGTGCCAGTGAACGTTCCAGTGATGGCATAATTAACTCTATCTATAATTTAACACATCTTCTACTGCAAGAGTTCAGCCAATCTCCCTCGCAACACAGTACCTCACTACAGGCAAAAATTTGGGAGTTCCTTCATTTAACCTTGGACCCTTTCCTTGAGCACAGCAACAATGGCTATAGGACACTCCAGAACTGCTCCTTTGAAGATCTGCTCAATGTAGGCCTTGAGGTGCTGTTTGAAAATGCCACTCTGAGGGAGTCCTCAGCCAGGAGCCCCTGCAAGCCCCTCTTGGATTCCTTGGGCGTGGAGGGTGGGACAGGGAGCAATGACACCTTTACCAGGGTGTTCCAGCTGGCCATAAGCAACCTGAAACTGTCCCCAGAGTTTGCTGCTGCCTACAACAACAGCAGGGAGAGCTTTTTCAAGGAGCTGTCGTGCCTCACCCAAGCTCTGCGTTTGTCTCTGAGCTTCCTTTCCAAGTTAAACGTTGTCTCCGAGCTGGGAAACTCGTGGCTCCAGGAGAAGGTGAGAGCTCTGAGTGCAGCCACGGAGGGGCTGGTGCAGGGTGATGCCTCGTGCCCCATCCCAGCCCAGGATGTGGGTGATGTGTCCCCATCCCAGCTTTTGAACACGCTCCTTTCTGCCCTGCTGAACGAAACAGTGCTGAGCTCCCTGAATTCCTCAGGCAGCTCAGCAGACTGGGATGAGCTGCCTGTGTTTTCTCACCTGTCACCACCTGCTTCCATGAGGAACAGCAGTCTCTACGAGCTGCTGCAGGTGGGCAAAGCTGCTTCCAGCCAGCCTGAGTGGGGACACTTCTCCCGGCTGTGGCATGCCACTGGCAGCCTGCTGACCTCCAAATGGAGCCTAACAGAAGTGGGTGAATATGTGGAACTCCTGCAAATTATGAAGAAAGCTCTAATCCTCGTGGACTTTGGGGTAGCTCCTGGAAAAGCATTGATGCTTCAGATCTTTCATAATTCTACTGAAGCAATTGAATCCTCAGATCTGAGTGATTTGCATAGTTCATTAAAACTGTTTTTCAGTTTAACTTCTGCCACAGATAGCACACTGGACTTGGAAAGAATATTTCAAGAAATACTTCCTCTGTATGATGGGGGTGGTGAAGGACTGTTCTACTCTAATCCCTATGGAAAAGAAAATCAAGATGTTCTCACTATGGCTGCAATGATTTGGAATGAGATCATTTTAAATAGGCCTAATTTTAATACAGAGAATGCATGGGAGGTTATTAAAATGCTTGCACTCGATGCAATCTCGCTTGAAGACATTGCAAATTATCTCAACACAAATGAAAATGTGTCATCATTATTTTCTGACTTCTTGTTGACCCCTGGAACTTCTGAAAATTTTGTGGAACACTTTCTGTCCCTTGAGCAGCTTCTTGGTGCCATGGCAAAGGTGAATACCAGTGATCATTATCTGCTGATCTCTTCTTTGTCTCAGCTAATGCAGAGACTCCCTCCTGGAAGGCAGAAAAATGAACGTGATGCTTTCTGGCACATTGCTGACGGCCTTCAGTCATTGAACTGGAATAGTACAGACAGTCTCACTGCCCAGTCACTTCTAGACATGCTGCAAAATCTGCTAAATACAATGAAGAATGACTCCAGTCTTCCTTTCAGTAAGGAGCTGAAGCAGGTGCTAAACTTTGCATCCTCCATCTTTGAGCTGTATGATGAAGATGACTCCAGGGGAAAGAACATCTCCATGTACTTGCAGGCCATGCAGAGGGGTATCTTAACTTTGAAAGGTTTGCAGAAAACGTATAACCTAAGTGAGCTTGAATCTCTCAGCCTGTTACTTGATTCTTACAGTAACTATACCCAGAGACTGATGGAAATGTGGGGAGCAGGAATGAAAGTTCTTCATGACACCAACTTAAACAAAACATTTGAGGAAAAAATGGACGTTGTCTATAATTTCTCACATTTGCTGCTGCAGGAGTTCAGCCAGTCTCCCTCACAGCACAATACCTCACTACAGGCAAAAATTTGGGAGTTCTTGCGATTAGCCTTGGGTCCTTTCCTTGAGCACAGCAGCAATGGCTATAGGACACTCCAGAACTGCTCCTTTGAAGATCTGCTCAATGTAGGCCTTGAGATGCTGTTTGAAAATGCCACTCTGAGGGAGTCCTCAGCCAGGAGCCCCTGCAAGCCCCTCTTGGATTCCTTGGGTGTGGAGGGTGGGACGGGGAGCAATGACACCTTTACCAGGGTGTTCCAGCTGGCCATAAGCAACCTGAAACTGTCCCCAGAGTTTGCTGCTGCCTACAACAACAGCAGGGAGAGCTTTTTCAAGGAGCTGTCGTGCCTCACCCGAGCTCTGCGTTTGTCTCTGAGCTTCCTTTCCAAGTTAAACGTTGTCTCCGAGCTGGGAAACTCATGGCTCCAGGAGAAGGTGAGAGCTCTGAGTGCAGCCACGGAGGGGCTGGTGCAGGGTGATGCCTCGTGCCCCATCCCAGCCCAGGATGTGGGTGATGTGTCCCCATCCCAGCTTTTGAACACGCTCCTTTCTGCCCTGCTGAACGAAACAGTGCTGAGTTCCCTGAATTTCTCTGACAATGCAGCAGGCTGGACTAACCTGACCACACTCTCCAGAGTGGCAGAGGATGAGCTCCAGAACCTGCTGCAGAGGCTCCAGGGTGCCTTCAGCCTCACCAAAGGCAGTTACTACACAAGTGTCTGGGATGTGTTTAACAGCTTCCTCAGCACCAAAGGGAATCCAGCTGAAGGAGCTTCCCTTGCAAGGCTGATGGAAGCAGTGGCAAGTGACTCTGCCAACGATCTGTCAGCTCTAGAAATCACAGAAGCCACCTTCTACATTCTCAATGGGCTGAACATCTCTGGCCTGCTAAACGAATTCAATATAAGTTCCAGCTCAGCTTTTCTCTCCAACAAAACCAGCTTTGACAGTGTGATTGATATTGTTGCTCATCACTTCACTGTCGTGGCAGAAACCCTTTACAACAAGACCCTGCCTTGGACTCTGAGTGACCACACACTGTCCCCAACCAGCTTGATCACACAGTGAGTTTGGGCTTTGGGTATTGTAACTCTATAGATTGTTTTTGACCACCATTCTCATTCCAGCATGAGAAATACGGAATTTTCTTCCAGTGGAACAACCTAAGCCTGCAATCACTAATTTAGGACACAATGTATAATGTGGGTTAAATTGCAGAAGAGTTAACTTCTCCTAGAGCTGAATGTACAGCTGAAAGTCAGACTTAGAGAAAATTTTGTGTGTTAGCATGTATCAATGCACAGTGGAACAGAGTCCTGAAGGAGTGTCACCACCAGTGGTAGGCTCTTTGGAAAACCTTCCTTTGTGGGATGACTGTCTAATTTTTGATCCTCAGTCTCCCTTAGGTGTGCCTTTCCATCTATATAATGCATCTATCACATAGATGTGAACTTTTCAAGTGTGTTTTCTTATTTTGAGAGTGAATGACAGCTTTGGGAAATAACAGCAAAAAGAAATGATGGAATAAAACTTCAGGGGTACCCACTTAGGAGAGATGGCTTTCATCTGGAATTCTTATTTACTCTGCTGAGGAACAGCATCCACAGCTGACAGGTCGCTCACTAATATATACCTTGGTTTTTTGTTTTTTTTTTTGAAGGAGAAGCTCATTTAAATTCCCATCTTATTTTTCAGATTTCTGTTTTTAGAATTTCAAAACACCATCTTGCAGGTGACAGCGAATAACAGCTATAACCCTTACCTGATGTGTTTAATAAATTCCGAGGAAGCTGAAGACGGGGAATTGACAGGTGATCATGATTTCATTAATGCTTAGGGCCTCAGCTGGAATGTGTTTTGCCTAATGGTGGGAAGTAATGGTGCTACATGGTTTTGTCTGCTGGCAATTAATTGGAGCTGTGAGATCTGGGGAAGCCAGACTGGGGTTTTGTTTGAGTTATGTTATGTTGGGATTATGAGTTTCCATCCCAGTCTCTCCAGAAGGTACATTTCTTCTTTTTGGTGTGATGACAGGTTGCTGATACTCAGACAAAGCAATCTTACAAATAGCAACATCTTTCCCTTCACAGCTTTATGTAGCTGTAATATGACAGCAGTTATTTCTGAGAATTAACATGATATTTCACATAGATACTCATCATTTGTGCTTATTGTAACAGCCAAGAGGTTTTACCTGTGCACCTATTACCAGGATGGGGTGGATTTCACTAGGAACAGAGCATCTACTTGAACTCAATCCCTTATAACCCAGATTACAACTTAGGCCTTGCTCTGTGATTTCAGAGGTCCTCAGCTGTGGGAGTTTGGTGGAAAATAGCTCAGTTGGCCTCAGAATAAAAGTGATCATGTTCCCATCTGTGAAGTTTTTGGCATTTTTGTCTGGACTAACGATTGTTTTTTAACCCTGCACAGAAAACATCACACTGCTTTTGAAACAAACTCATCTGAAAAAGAACTCTTTTATGAAAAATAATACCTCTGAGAAACATTCATCCATACCAGAGCTCTTGAAGCTAAAAGTGAGTCTGCTTAAAATGCTTACTTGAAGGACATCCCACAGTGATACATGAATGTGCAATGATGGTTTTGAAAAACAGCATATGGAAAAAAGTTTTGTTAAGAGAACAGCTGATAAAAGCTAGGACTGAAACTTTGTTCTGCCTGCTGCCTATATTTGAAGGTCACCTGTAAACTGGGTTGAGGAACTTGTTCTTTTATCTGTCCCTATGGGTGTATACCCATTTTTCAGAGAAGGTAGAGGTGTTCCTGTCCTCCCATGTGCTGGATAGGATGGCTGTGTTTTCTACCAGCTGTCCCAGAAGAATGAGCACTGCAGAGATGGCCAGTGGCAGCATATTCCTCAGTGCACCATTAGTTTTAAAATTCAGTATATTGAGACTTCCTGAAGCGCCTTGTAGAGCTGAGATCATTCTAGGATGCCTCAGCTTCACTTGAGGAGGAGGTAGGGAGGAGTTCTCTGAGGCACAGATGGGGATTAGATACCTCTGCCCTGCTGAAAATCCGTGGAACTGTGCACTCCTAATTGGCAGTTAGCAGCATGACTAACTGGGTTACTGCTGTGCCTAAGGAGCTATACCAACACCAGCGTGGCTGGAGTCAAGTCCCCACATGCTCCTCTGCCCCCAGATGTCTCACAACAGCAGAATGGCTTCTGAGATTAAGCACCAGTATTGATTCATGGAGTTCCCTCACCAGCTTTGGGTTTGGCAATGCCTCATTTGAATAAAATGCTTCTTAGCCCATGCATTCATGACTGCACTAATAGCATGCATGCACTTCAGTCTATTGCTCCATATGAGAAATAGCATTTAAAAGTCCTTTTTAAAAATACAGCAGTATGCAATGTTGTTGCTTGCTGTGTAATATATCTGTAACAATAATATGATGAGCCTCAGTGTGACAGGTACTTAAAGGCATAAAGCTGAAAATAATTCTTCCCATAAGAGCCTGATAATGTAAATAATGATGTCAGACAAGAGGAAAGCCCATAATAGCAAAGGACTATAATTTTACACGAGTTGGCAGATGGGGAAGCTCTGACTTCTGGCCAAATCCCTTTCCTGTGCTGCAGTAGATGACCAGGTGGTATCTGAAAGGCTAAACCTGTTGTGCAAGGTAGATTTATTTGGTCTCTGAGAAGATTAATTAGTAAATAGGTAAGTCAAATGGAGTATTGATGTGTAAGTGTGTTGGGCAGGGGAAATGACATGTTAAGGTTTGCAAGGTTTATTAGATCCAGCCAGGTCTGCCTGAAGTTCACACAATGATTGTCACAAGCTGTTCTACTGGAGACTTTTTGAATGAACTAAATATATATATATATATATATATATATATATATATTTAAAAATCTTAGTCCTAAGGAGAGACAGAAAGGGACAGCTAGTCTTTAAAGCTTGCCTTTTATAATTCTGTCATCTCACTGGTGTTTGTGCATTTGTCTTCCTTTTTTCAAAATGTCTTTTGAAGATCTCTCGCCTCCAGGATCTGACAGCACTTCTGTGTGATTATGAGAGCTTTAAGTCCATCCAGCAGCTCTGCCACCTCCCTGAGGTTCCCTTTGGGGAGCTGTGTGAGCAAGGCCAGACTCAGGAGCAGCTCCTCCGTGCTGCTGAGCTGAGCAGCCAGCTTGTGACCAATGTGCTAAGTCACAGGAGGATCTCCCAGGAACTCCAAAATGTACTCATTGGGGATGCCACAGACATCCAGGCACAGCTGACATGGTGAGGCTCTCCCTCTGAGCTAGACTGTTTTAGTATTCTGTTTATGAAATGACTTCTTGCCTCCTTTTTATATTCTCAGTTTTGTTTGTTATTTTGTTTTTCCAATTCAGGCTTCAAGAAAATGTACCAGAAATTGCTTTCTTTCAAGAGATTCCTCAGTATATGGCTACTTTGAATTCCATGTTGAACATCACTGAGGGTTTAACAAACTTGAGCAAGCAAGGTACTCTTCTGTATTTTCTTTACAATGTTGGTAAATGTCACCACTGGTACCACACTTTCTGCTGGAAATCCCAGAATTGCCTAGCTGCCAGGAAGAATTGGTATTAATGAAATAACCGTACACCATGACCTTGGGGTCCTGTATCTGGGGTACTTCTAGAGCCTGCTCAAGACCACTTGGTGCTTTCTTGGTAAAGAAAACAAAGTGTTTTCTTTACCAAGAAAGCACCAAGTCTTTCCATCTGAGCAAATTTTGCTGTCTGAGATATCCTGATAACTTCAGCCCACAAACCAGACTGTAAAGCATAGGAAGTAATGACTGTATGTTCCAAGTTTTTTTGGACTTTTTTCTTATCAGCAGTGAGGTACCACACTCCCATACTTCACATAAAGTCTTCTCCATGTGCTTGATTTGTTGTGTGTCTGGAGAAAGCTGTAATATCAATTGTTCTTCGACTGTTATTCCAGAAAAGTTGAGAGATGTATTTAAAAATGTGGACCAGCTCAAAGAGGACCTCAGAAACACAATAGGAATGTCCACAGCCAGCATTGACGCTCTTCTGGAAGCATCTTTCCCAGAAAACAGCAGTCAGGTAAGTTTGCTGTTATCCTTTTGGGAGATCTTTGCTTTCTACTGCTCAAACCATTAGAACTATAATTTGTTACTGAATGCAGCTGAGCAGGTCACTGGGTGTATGACAGCACAGAGGACCCCACAGGCATAGATAGCACAGCATTCTGTGGATTGGGGTAGCCACCAGGAATGCAGTAGGAGCATCACTGGTGTCAGTCCAGCCATTGGAGACTGGGAGCCATATGGTCCCTGTGGCTGTCACCAGGTCAGCCAGGCACTGCCTGGAGAGGGATGGTTCTATCTGGAGCAGGGCACAACTCTCTGGGACACATTAATGGGGGCTGAGCAGGGTCTTCAGTTGGTCCTGGTCCCTGAGAAGTTGTCCCAGTCCAGGGACTGGGACTGGTCCCTGAGAAGTTGTCCCAGTCCAGGTGAAAAAGTACATTTATAACCACAGTGTGTGAGAGCAGTCAGGGTCCAAAAATACCCTCCCAGAAAGAGAGATGAGCTTCCCTTCTTCAGCCTCCTGCTCCTGCAAGCAGAGCTCCAGATGCTTTTCCCCTTCCCAGCCATCTTGTCTGGACTAGGCCCCAAAGAGCGTGCTCTTTTCCAAACTTCACATGCATCAGTCAATGAGAAACTGAAGGCACAAAAGCTTTTACTGCTGTGCAAGCTGGGTAGTAAAACACAGTCCTTAGAATTTGTCCCTGGGAGCAGGAGTAATGGGCAGGCATTTTCTGGTTCTTGGGTGGTTGAAATATGACACTGTGGAAAGAACAACAGCCAGGCAAGATTAATCCAGGCATGGTGGAGCATGCAGTGCACCTCTAACAATTCTCTTTTCCCTTTGTGCACACCCAGCTCCTCTCTCAGGTGCTGCAGCTGGAGTCCTGCGGCTCCCGTCCCGAGGACCCACAGCTGCAAGTGATGGTGCAGGAGCTGTGCAGCCTCCCTCTGCCAGAGAGAACTCGCAGGACCTACCTCCTTGGGGTCACCCTGTTGAGACACTTAGACATTTACAATTTCTTATACAAGGTTAGTGCTGGATTTTTAGAGTGGTTTCTACAGTCCTTGCTGCACGCGGTGGCTGAAAGGTTATAAAATATCATTGCAGTGGCCAGAAGCTACACTGATTTACACAAGCCAAAGATCAGGCTTTGCTCATGCAGCAATTTTTATTGCGTGTCCATGCTGTGACAGCATGGGTATAAATGAGAATCCCAGCTGGTGTAAAGCAGTAAACCTCATCTAAAAGCACTGGACCTACTTTAAATGCCTCCCTATCTGCCAGTATCCTTTATGTGCTGTCACAACCTCTCGAACACTCCCAGCTGACCCAAAAATACAGTACTGAGCTAAATTTTTTGATTCCTTGAAAAGGGAAGCCCTGAAAAAATTCCTGTAAAGTATCTTTTTCCTATCTATTTGGAACTAGAAAGTTACTAAATTATTCAAATTTCCACACCCTCCCCCCCCCCACCCCAAGCTATAGAAACAGCATCTTAGAAAACATTCAAGGAGAAGTTTGTATTTAAAAATACAGGAGTGATCCTGGGCAAAAAAAGTAGTTAAATGATAATGCCAGTGGATTTGGGCTCAGGTCAAAAGTCACTCATAGTGTTTGACACCTGTGTTGTGTGAAATGAGAGATTTGATCATATCCCAGCCAGTACATGACAGATATTTCCCAACTGTAGGTGTTTGGAAACACACTGTTAGGTTATGTAATGTTCAGGGGAATGGTTTGCAAAAGTGCTTGGGGATTTAGGAATACAAATCCCATTCATTTCCCATGGGACACCCACTCTGTAAAGCCTCCTTGCAGTTTTGAAAATCCCACAGAGCTCATGTTTGAGTTAACACAATATGGGTGTGTGCATGCCTGTGCACGCAGATTCCTGGTCTTCATAATTGATTTCCTTCCTGCCTCTTGCAGATGTTTTTCCCCAAGGACCTTCAGAAACCCATGGACAAGATGTTAGGCCTTCTGACAAAAATGGAGTATTTCAGACACCAGGTTGAATCTGGCATTGATCCATTGCTACAAGCTATTCATTCCCTGAAAAAGCTCCAACAGTCCAGGAAAATGCCACTGACTAAGGTATGTGTAGTCTGCATGTGCTTTTGAGGCAAAATGCCACTGAAATGGTTTCCACAGTAATTTCTTACCCTAGAAGCTACAGGTGCATTAAACCATAGATGCTGTTTCAAAGCAACAGTGTTCTGAGAAGAAGCTCTATCAAACTTATCTCTGGAAGTGTTCAAGGCCAGGGTGGATCAGGCTTCTGGCAGGTGTCCCTGCCCTTGGCAGAAGGTTGGAATGAGATGAGCTTTGGGGTCTCTTCCAACCCAAACCATTCTGTGATTCTGTGTTACCTTCCTAGGAGAGTTTTGATTTGGAGCAGTGGGACCATCATGTGCTCATGTGTGGGGAACACATGCTGTGGGAGAAACACTTGGAGCAAGAATGTCTTAAAGGAGAGAGGATTTCTAGCAAAGTACAGGAAGGATCAGCTGGTGAAAATAGCTGGAGAACTGTCCACTAAAGGCAAACCCACCAAAGTCAGCAGCAAAAAACTGCCTTAGCTTTAGTGTGCATTAGATCACACCAAAGCCTCGAGACTGCCCAAAACATTCAGTACAAACCCATTACTGCTCTGACAGCTGCAGTAACTCCAGGGTGCACTGCCTGCATCCAGCACAGTGTCCAATCCATCTCTGATCCACAGTCCAGGAGAGCACAAGTGACAGAAATTGTGCCTGGTCATCATTCTGCCTGCACATTGCAGAGCCACGTGCAGCCATGGACTAGATGGGGACAGTGATGTGCATATCCATGTGACAAATCTGTGTTGTAACCCAGGTGTGCAAATGTCACCAGGCACACATTATAGGGAATTTCTCTACACACATTGTAGGCACTTCCCACACTGGCTGTCTTACCTGGAAATAAATGTGCCACCACTGTCATAACCAAAAACTATATGATTTCCATAGAACGTTCTTATTTTTGTAAGTGCAGACCTCTCATAAGAAAGCAGTATGAAAATGTTCAGTCCTTTCCTTCTCATTCTGTTATTTCTCTCCAAGTGGGGTGCTTTCAGCATGCAGGATTTATTTGTGTTTTGTCTTTTCTGCAGGCATTATTTAAACCAAACAACTTTGGGATAACACGTGGCACTTTTAAATCCATGTCAAAAGTCCTCTGCAACCAGGAGATCACACCCCTGTTTTTTGAGTCTTTGCTTCCAGACTTTGGAGACCCCGTAAGCAACAGTTCTCATGCAGAGGATGTCTACGTCCAAAAGCTGATGAGGAAATATGGGATTCCTCAGGATTCCAGTAAGTCTGGCTTTTCCCTAGGGTACAAACATTTCGGAGCTGAACTCTGCTATTTCCAGACAGATCTAGTGCTGAGCTATTCTCCATATGTCTCTTGAGGGCTGTAAGTGCTCATTATTTATGGTAGCTGAAGATCTTCACTGCCCGAATTATTGGTGGTTTATTTCCATAAATGTTCAAAGGGAAAATTGCCTGTGCAGCAGAGCAGTGCTTGACACTGCACTGTCTCCCATTTGTTGATGATCTGGTCCTAGGGCTCGACAGGTCACTGCTTTTTCTTGATGTGTAGTTTTTCTGACTGTACTGACATTATTAGCTCCTCTGAGTTCACAAAACTCCATTTAACCTTCAAGCAGATAATGCTGGCTTGAACATCGAGACTCTTGTTGTCTTGAGTTCAGCAACAGGAGATGTTGGGGGTGGATTGCTTTTGTCAAGATGCATTAGATCAGTCAGTGAAGAGGGCCCTGAAGTCATTCACTGGCCACAGCAAGAAACTGGGCAGATGGGAGGAAAAACACACTGGTAGCTTTCTTGTGTCTTGTCTGTTTGTTCTCTGTGCAATTTTTTGCTTTTCTCCCCTTGCAGCCCCATTTTGCTTATCCTTTTACCTGGACCTGGTCAAGACCCCCACTGGAGCTTTGATTTGGTCTTTCTTAAAACCAATGGTGCTTGGGAAGATCCTTTTCACACCAGATACCCCAGAAACTCGAGCAATCATGGGAAAGGTATGGCTCTGTTCCAGGACATCAGGATACACCCACTCCAAAAGGTTGTAATTTATCTAGCACAGGCTTGTTTCCCTGGGAAGCAGAGGGCTGCTTTCTCACTGTTTGGAGTATTAATCAAATTATCTTTCCCTATTTGCCTTGCTGGCCTTATGAGTCATCTTTTGTCTTTGTTTGAATCTTCTCTCCAGAAGCTGCTGTTGGTCTAATATTTATAGGACAGTTGTTTAAGGCCTTCAGTTTATGAAGGTTCATCCCCATATTTTCAGCCAGTAGGAGAGATGTGTCTCCCAGGACAAATGCTGTAACCAGTGCTTGTTCACAGGCAGACCAGAGGCTGAAGGAAAGCAGATATTCAACACATGCTCTAAATAAATATAGTAGTACTTGCATAAATTCAGTGTGTTAAAAGGCATTTTGCCAAACCATAAGAGGATGATAGGAAAAATCCTAAGGAAAACAAATCTGGTCTCAACTGTTTTATTGATTTATTTATTGGTTAAAATCTGTAAGGTAATGAATAAATTAACCCTTTCATGTTGCGGGCTTCTTTTGTAGTCAAATGCAACCCTGGAGCAGATGGCTGAGTTAGCCCTGAAGTCCCAGGAGTGGCTGGACCAGTCTCCTGTCATCATGAATTCACTGACTAAGTTAAACCAGACAGTTCCAATGATCAAGGTATGACTTCCTACCTCCCCTCTGCCTCGTGCCAGGAGGGAGGATGGATTTATTCACTGACGTAAAGTGGGGTTCCAGGGACATCTTAAGTCAGCTGGGGACACCCCTCTGAGGGTGTCCTGGACTTCACAGTTTCTGTGCCTGCCTGTTCCCTTAACAGAGATGCTCCTGACTCACCTTTCCCTGCAAATTCTCTTTCTCAAATGAACTGTTTGTAATATGCTCCCTGACCCTGGCCATGCTGGGGCCTGCTGGAGGGCTAAGATGAGCAGAAAACACTCTTCAGTTTGTAAATTAACTTTCTGCTTGATGGAGTGATCCAGCCAGCCAAGACCAGGCAAGAAATGACTTTTTCAGAAAATGAAACAGTATCTACAATAAGCATGTAGTTCTGGGTACACACATAAGAGCTAGAAGATGTTTTGTACCTCACTGGATGTAAATAAAATTTCTTTTTCCCCCTCCTAAGAAGCCTAGCCTTGCTTGGATACAGAAAGCAGTAGACTGTAATGTTACACACACTTGTTTCCTATTCTCTGTAGTAAAAATTGTCTCCTTTTCTTGCAAAAATGAGATCCCCGGAACACAAAAGCATTAGCAGTTAATTTTAGGGGCTGGAATTCATTCTAATTTCCACGTCACCAAGAGAAAATCCAGAGTGGAATATGCAAAAGTGAAATTAAATATTCTCTGCTGGTTGCAGTCATTGGTGGAATAATGAAGTATTCAGCCAAACCTGAAAACCTGTGCTGATCTCCAAGTTAAGTTTTGGTTGCCTACACATCGTGTGCTGGTTGTGTTCACAGGACTTAAAATAGACCAAGGGAAATTTACTTTTACAATAACTAAAATTATCCATTATTTTTTTTGATTGGACTCTAGTGTCTGGTGGAGACTGAGTAGGCATCCTTTCTTGACTTAAAGAAGACTGACTTGGACTCAGAGAGCTCTCTGTGACATTCTCATTGCTGGCATTTCCCCATCCTGATGCAGAGTGAAGGGAGTAGGGAGATGACTGTACAAATGCCTAGCAAAGGCAGCTCCTCTGTTGTAGTTCAGAATTACACAGTGAGTGAGCTCAAGAAGCTTCTGGTCAAACTGATGCTTTGTCTTTCTCTGCTTATTGATAGAATGCCCTGCAGAACCCCTTCGTGCAGGTTTTTATCAAGCTGATGGTGAATTTGAATGCAGCTGAGCTCCTGAGTCAGATAAATGAACTGGGTAAGTGTGTCCATGATGTGCTGCCCTCTTCCTTACTTGTTCTTCAGGTCTGGGAGCTCCAGAGTCCGCCAGTTGCAGCCGTCCCCTAGTCTGCTCTTCTCTGGCCCATGTTGGAGGCTCCAGGGCAAGGCAGTCCAGCTGTGATCCAGAAATCTTGCAGGAAAAGTCTTAGAGAGCAAAGTGCTGGTGTGAAGAGATGTTTCTCCTGGGTGCTAAGGGGTGGAGGGATGGGAGGCTCTGCCGCGGTGTGTGGCCACTGGAGGACACTGTTTAGCTGTAATTATGACTTCAAATGAGCTACCTGGGACTCTGCTGGAAAATGGTGTGGAGAGCTCCCTTGCATCGCAGCGAGGCTCAGATGAAAAGTTCTCCAGAGCAGAAAAGCCAGGGATCAGATAAATATACCCAGGCTGATGGAGACAGAGGCATCAGTGCAGGAGATGCTGTGCTGCAGTTTGCTCTTCTCTGGTGGCCCTGCAAGACCCTCCAAGGTGTAATTTGCTGCTGTGCACTGTGAGAATCACTGGCAACACTGGTGGTGGTACATCCCCTGTGAGTGCACAGCGTGGGGATCACAGCCCCTTCCTGCCTGGCCTTGCTGTCCCTACCTGCCTTTGCAGTGAGTGGCCAGGCATGTCACCATAAATCTGGACTGTGCCAGCAAAGTCCAGCAGCAGCCAAGAGTCATTATGGTCTGTTGCAGTCATTTCATCCAGTTGGTGATGACCCTTGTGTTATTCATGAGCAACAACTCCTGCCTTAACTCCCCATAAAGCCACGATGCCTGCAGCAGCTGTTCCATATAGTTACCTTGCATTATGCAGCCACCTTTGAAACCTGCCAGCAAACAGCAGCATCTTTATTAACTGCAGCATTAGGTTCAGTCCACACATCAGCACTGCACACACAGCTCTGCCTTGATGTGCTTGGATAAAGCATGTCCTCCCCTGAGACAGGGCAGCTCAACAGGCAAATTGATTGCATCCTAAACCAGAGGGTGTGGAAGGAATGGTGAGCACCATGTGCTTGTCTAAAGCCTCAGCAGGTTAGTGGGGACTTCTGATTTGGGATGGCTGTCACATCCCATTGCTGGCATCCTCCCAAAGACAAACTCACGAGCATATTACAAATGATTAACATAAAAACTGGGTCAACAGCATGCCTTCATTGCATTGCTGAGTGCAGAAATGTATTTCACACTTCATATTTAGCATGATGGGCTTTGTTTTATTTTCTTTCCTCCTTTCTGGTGTCACCGTCAGCATGAAGGAGTGGAATGATGGAGTGGTTTTTTTGCTGGGTGTAGTGATGCTGGAAGGTTTGTTTGTTTGTTTGTGGGGTTTTTCCCTAGATGATATCCGGCTGGAACTGCAGAACAACACCGACGTTGTCGACCAGCTGAACACTTTGGCTGCCCTGGCTGTGAACGTCTCCTCCTGTGTCTCCTTCAACCGCATTCGGGCAGTGCAGGACTTGGACGAGATGGAAGCGGTGGCCAAGGAGCTCTTCCTGAAGAATGAGCTGTTTGCAAGTGTGTGACAGTCCCAAATCCCCCTGACAATTAAATTTCGCCTGATAGACTGTGGGAGTGCAGCATAAAATATTTGGCTTTTCACCAGCAACTGTTGTGGTCACAGCTCCCACCACACTGCAGTTGATTTGGAGCAAGTGTGTGTGGGACCTGCACATTGAGACCTCCTTTTCATACCTCCTCTTCCCTTCCACCTCCCCTGTCTGGTCAGCTGGTGATTTCTCTTGGTTAATTCTCAGTTTGAATAAAATCCCACAGCCCCAAGGTGATCTTTGTGCAGCCATTTCCTTTCAAGCTGCCACGAGAAAAGGTGCTTTAGTCAACAAAGGTATCACAGAATCATTCAGGTTGGAAAGACCTTTAAGATCCTCAAGTCCAAATATAAGACAATTCAATTTATTAGACGGTCATAAGTCACTTGAGATATTCCAGCCAAGCGCCGTAATGGTGTACTGGGTCTTGTAAGTCACACTTTTCACTTTTGTGGGATTGGATTGTGGGATCAGACTGCAGAGAGGGGTGGAGGGAGCAGGAAATAGGAAGTTACATTTGTATCATTAATGCATCTTAATATTTAAAGAAAGCCCTCAATTAGGATTCACTCATAAATCCTGTAACCTGTTTGGTTTTATACTTCATAATTGAGGGACAGATAGAAACTTCTCTTGGAACTCCAAACCCTGGTAATGTTTGTCCTTTCCCATAGTAGCAGTTTTCTTCTCTGTTCATCCTCTATTCTATCATATGTTTTATATATAGAATAATCAGGAAAAATGTTCTAGATAGAAAAATTTCTGTGAAGAAGCCTTGTAAAAATGAGTTCCTACATGTCTGTGTGTGCTGTCAACTCCAAAGGAAAGCCTTTTCCCTTTCTTTTCCTAGGTATAATTTTCAAGTTGCCTTCAAGGGCTGGACACTCAGTTCATGGGGGCCTGTCCCTCCCTCCTGTGCTCAACTACACCATCCGAATGAGCAGCAGGATAACTCAAACCACCAACAGGATCCGGGAGCGCATCTGGACCGTGGGCCCGCACAACTCCACCTCCCAGAGCCAGATTTACAGCCGGGCCTTCATTTACATCCAGGACAGCATTGAAAGGGCCATTATTGAGCTGCAGACTGGCAAGAAACCAGAGGAAATAGCTGTTCAGGTCCAGGCCATGCCTTACCCCTGCTACAACAAGGATATGTAGGTTTGGGTGGCTTTTGCCTTCATGTTGTGTGTCAACTCATCTTGTAAGACTGGGGGAGTTTACCATTCCTTAATACCATACTCACATAGCATAAAAATAATTTAATTCTGTTCAGTTGGGTTTTCTTCTCAAGGGGCTGAAAAAAAAGAGGGAAATTTTGACCCTAAGATGGTTCTGTTTGGTTTGCCTTATCTTTTGGTTTTGGTGCTCTTTTTATACCTGGATTGTGGTGGTAACTGTGGGTTTTACAGCAGGTAAAACTCCCTGTCACTGTTTTACTACACACAGTGGGGTTGAGAGTTGGCAGAACTTGGGTCAAATATGAGTCTTGTCTTGTTCTGCAGGTATTCACATACAGACAATGCAGCAGAACTTAGAAAATTGATTTTTTTGGGGGGAAAAAAAGGGTGCCTAGGTTTATGAGCTCTACAGCGGCCAAACTGAGTGGAAAAGTCACAGGGAAGGGCTTTCAGTGTCCATCAGGGAGCACTGGAGGATGTGCAGCAAGAAGTATTGATGTGAGATGTGAGGATCACTGTGCCCTGACTGAGGGTCTCCCTTGGAGCAAAGGGATAGGCTGGACCTAGGAGCTTTTCCTACTGAAAAACCTCTATGCCAAGTGCATGAGCCAGAAGTTTTTGTGGGACCTATAAGATTTAATTTGGGAGCCACAGCAGAGCTGTTCATCTCCTGTGTCAGCTGTCACTGAAGAGAGCTGAGCACCTCCTCAGGACAGCAGCATGTGGGGTGCCCAGAACACAGGCAGGAAGCATCCAAACCCAGTACTGCAGCACATTCCTGGGTTATTGCTGACAGTTTTGTGCAGTGAGTAACTGGCTCTGGAAGCACTGACTCCAGTGCTGTCTGCTCCTTTTTGTTCTTGGACTGCTGGGAAAATCACTTGCCTTTGCATTTCCCTCGCCAGCCCAGCTTCAGAAGGATGTGTTTGCTCAATTATTAAAATACCTCAAGGCTTTGGATTTGCATCCAGCTGAAGTAATCACAAAATGCCTGCTTATTGATTGTTATTGCACAGTTGTCATCCTGGAGAGAAAAGGGGGGAGAATATATATAAATATATAAATACAAATATGTATATATATATATATCAGTACACAAAAGGTGTTGGGCTATGCTGAATTTTTAGGAGCCTTTCTTGGTTCTTTGTAAATAAGGCTTTGTTTGCATGGAAGCATTTCCTAAAATGCTGGTTTATAGGAAATTTTCAGCTTTACAGGTAAAAAAAGTTTGAAAACAAATGTAGTGTTCATTTCTCACTGTTATTGTACATTATTTCAGGAATAACGGTGATTATGGGTTTTAAGTCAAGTTTAGAAATTAAGGAGAAAAACATAAACCCTGCAGATGCAGCGAAGGGGATTCCCTGCTGTAAAAACTTGCTTTCCATGTAAAAAGGAGAAATTTATTGTTGGCCATTGTTTTTTGTTTTGTTTTGTTTTTTTTTCTTCACACATTTGTCACTGGGAGAAGGTTTTAACTAAAATGAGGAGCTAAGAAATGCGTCTGGGTCTGCCTGTTCTGTGGGGTGCTAGGACAGACAACCTGTAGGAAAGCACCCACATCCAGACTCCCACACCAGGAAATCTGGCCTGATCATGAAATTTGGCCATTATATCTGAGAACAGAACTGGGAATTATGGCTGGTTGCTGTCGTGTTTCCAAATGGAATACAGCCCATCAGAGAGCCAGGAGATGCCACTGCCCATGGTGCTTTCTGCTCCTGCCAGTGGTGCTGCTGAGCAAGGAAAACCCTCTGTAACATAAAAAAAAATATATATATATTCTGAGCAGTCAGGAGTTTGATGAATAGAAAATCCAATGCAATGGCAAAGGAGTATTTTTTTTGTAATTATTAATTTTACTCCACATTTTGAAATATAAGCATGTCTGTTCCTGTGCCAGAGTATTGTTCTGAAAAATATATTCTTGTATAAAGCCTTAATCCCCAGAACATTTTGTATTCAGCTAAAGCCTGCTTTTGCCTTTTACAGGTTCTTAACCAGCGTGACCTACTCTCTTCCATTTGCTCTGATGGCTGCCTGGGTGCTGTTTATAGCTGATTTTGTTAAAACACTTGTTCAGGAGAAAGATCTGAGGCTTTATGAGGTACGGGGAAACTTTCTGGGGCGTGCAGAATTATAAACAGATTTTCCTTATTCGTGGTTAGCGTGTCTGATGTTCAATATTAAATGGAGCAAAACAAGCATTAATGAAAATATTCCAGATACCTATTGTTTGACCTGCAGTGTGTGAATTATGCCATTATAACCAAGCTCAAAGCTGTGGAAATGCAGGGTGTTTGCCCTTCAAGTGGAGGGAATATTGCTTTGCAATGCTGAACACAGGAAACATGGGCACCTCACAAAATTACAGGGTTTCTGAAGATTTAAAGCTCTCTAAAAATTGACTTTGAGTCATACCTACTGGGGACAAAGACATGAAAAGTGACTTATTTCCTATCCTTGAAGTTATTATACTTAATATTTCAGAAGGTGCTACATATTACATCAGCTCCTCTGAAATGAAGTTCTTCATTCAGGCTGCCTGTTGGAAAAGAAATGACATTGAGACATTGGGAATTTATTAAATTAACTCAGGTTTTCAGTGTGATCACTGTCAACAGAGATGAGCAGCAAAGAACTTTTGTCAAACTAAGCTTCAGCAAGCAACAAAAGCTTTGAGCAGATTTGTTTTTTTATCCAACACCATGGAAACAAATACTGATTCACCAAAAACACTTCCAAGAAAGGACACTCTGACCTATGATGAGATGGAAAATGAATGAACCCCAGTGTGTGCTCCCTGGCAGGCCTCTACTCTAATTTAGGCAAACATTTTCACTGTCTCCAAGGACCAGGGCATCACTAATCTTTCTAACTGTGTAATAATCCACAAGAAGACACCAGCACCTGTAGTTTCTTCTGGATTTATCAATACAAATTTACAGTTTTATGCAACTACGGAGACTTAATCATCAGCTAATATAAATTAATATTTCTTCCTCCTAATGATAGTAATTTAGCTGTTATTTTTTGTCTTGGGGTTGTGTGAGAAAGGTCTGATTTCAAAGACATTTGAGAGCTTTTAGAATTGGATCAATTATCATTATTTTAATAAAACAACCAAAAGGCTTTAGAAAACTTGCAAATCTAAGGCCAGAAGCTGCTTTGGAGCCTGTGGGCCATGACATTTGATCCTTGCAGGTCTTGTCTGGGCTGTTTTTTTCCAACAGACTGCTTTGCAAACCTTGGGCATTCCTGAAATGGGAGTGCGTGGTTTGTCCCTGGATAGAACGAGCACGGTCTGGTTGCAGGCCCTGTCCAGAAGCTGGAAAAACAAATCATTCAATATCAGCACAAAGATCTCTTAATTTCTCTCAAATGCCACTTGTGATTGGTTTTTTTATCTTCCTCTCTGCAGTACATGAAGATGATGGGTGTCAATGCCAGCAGCCATTTCATCGCCTGGTTCATCGAGTGTGCCATCTTCCTCCTGATTACTGTCACCTTCCTCATTGTTGTTCTGAAAGTGGGTGAGATCCTTCCCAAAACAGACACAGCACTCCTATTCCTGTACCTGATGGACTACAGCCTGTCCATCATAGCCATGAGCTACTTCATCAGTGTTTTCTTCAACAACACCAACATTGCGGCCTTGGTGGGCAGCCTCGTGTACATCCTCACCTTCTTCCCCTTCATTGTGCTGCTCGTCATCGAAAACCACTTGAGCTTCTCTGTCAAGAGCCTCCTGGTGAGTTCTGCTTCTCCATATTCCCAGGGATTATGTGGAGGCAGAGACCTCACTACACTGCAGTACACTCTTATTGTTCCTTGTGTCCCAAACACAAGGGAGTTGGGCGCCTTTCTGAATTCCATCAGTGGGTGGTGACAAGCATGGTAGGAGAGTTGGCCATGGCCCTTTTGAGGGACACCTGGAATTATCTGTGTCCTCTGACTGAAGGCACTCCTTGTGGAATTTTAGTGAGTTCCCACCTGCCAGCTGAATCACACTAGTTTGAATTATGTACTTTCCCCTTTGGAATTGCAAAGGAAAATGGGGTGCTTTCACCCACTCTGAAGAAGCAGGCTGTCTCAGTGAGGGGTTTGGGTAGCAGGGCTGGCTCTATTCATTGCTGCCTCAGATCATCCTCTGGCTTCCTGTGTCTCAAATTCCTACACATCGGAGTAGATGTAAAGCCTTGTTTCTTACCAAGGGGCAGAGTAGGTAGGTGTTAGGTTCCAGAAGCCAGACACGTCACCAAATTCAGGAAATGACATCTATTAATGCAAGTGGTAAAAGAATTAATCATATGGCTCCATGAGGTAATTCTCAAGCACTACTGTATTTCAAAAGCCTAAAATAAAGCCCTGTGTGAGGGAGGAAACTGCATCCTGGGTATGGAAACAAAAGAAAGTCAAGCCTTAAGGAGACATTTCAACCTGTCACCAGGTAACACTTCCCATCACAGGCCTGGTCCAGTGCTCCTTGTGACTGCTGGGAAAAAAACAAACCCAACACTCATTTTTCTGGCTATTGGAATAACCCAGTGAGGTACCTGGTTGACTGACCTGACTTCTCTTTGAGACGAATTCAAATGTTTCTTGCTTTCAATTTTGTTTATTCCCCAGAGTCTGTTGTCTCCAACTGCCTTCAGTTATGCAAGTCAATACATTGCTCGCTACGAGGCACAGGGCATAGGTGAGTTTATGGCTGACAAAGCCAGGCTTTGAGCTCTCCTGGGAGTGGTATTTCCCTGGCTGAGATGGGCTCTGATTGTATTTCTCAATTCCTCTCTGCAGGACTGCAGTGGGACAACATGTACAAGTCCCCAATGATTGGAGATAACACTTCCTTTGGCTGGATGTGCTGGCTCATTCTGATAGATTCCTTCATTTACTTCATCCTGGGGTGGTACATAAGGAATGTTTTCCCAGGTAAGGATGCAAAGCACTGAGGATGGTGCTTTAGCACCTCTTCTGGAGAACAGTGAACACAGAGCTGGCTGAGGCAGTGAGACAGTGCACGCACTCTGTCCCAGACAAAAGGGAGCACGACTTTGTGGGTGTCTGAGCCTATTAATGGCACTGAGAGAGAGCAGAGCATGGGAGAATTCGGGTTTCTCAGCCTATCACGTGGGTTGGTGGGTCTCCTGAAGAAGTTGAAGCCAAGGACAAAGGAGGATGTGACTGCAGTGTGGTGGGTGAGAGTGGAGCATGTTAGACTGCATTTGTCAGCTGAGTGATTTCAAGCTGTGTTACTTACATCATTTGGTTTCAAAAAGTAATTCCTGCCTTGGGGCAAGAGCCAGTACATTTGTCTTTTGCTTTTCTTCCCACCTAATGAAGCAGTCCACTGGCATACGGAAATGTACCCAGTGGAAAATGTAAAGTTCTCCTGCCCTCCAGCTATGGAGTTACTCAGAATAACAAATTAGTGAGTGCTTCCTATTGTGCCAATCAGAAAGTCTTTAACAAGTCCTGGTAGTACATGAGCTTTATCAAGAAATCTCTGTGAAGTTCATTTTTGCTATTTTGAGTGCACCCCAACAGTGGCACTTCCTGAGGAGCAGATAGCTGAACGAGACTCCTGTTCCTGCAGGTAGATATGGCATGGCTGCTCCCTGGTACTTCCCACTGCTTCCATCTTACTGGATTGAATACAACAGCTACCTGCCCTTCTGGAATGAGAAACAAAGAGGCCTGCTCTTCTCCAAGCTGATGTTAAGGAAAGAAGTCACCCTCCCCAACAAGATATGTATGTGGATACTAGAAGGGGTAGCAATAATAACTTACATTTTGGGTAAACAAAACCAAACTTGTAAAGGGGCACCATACTCAGAAAACACCATTGATTGTCATTTTGAAGCACAGGAAAAATTGAAAGCTGGTACTCACATGAATGGAGATCTGGCCCTTAAATTATATTTGTTCTTCCTATTGGCTGTGGAGAGTCAGTACTGATTTTTACACTCATATTTGTGTGTGTTGTAGTTGAGCAGTTGCCTTCCATGCCTGTCTCTCTGTGTAGAAATGCACTTTTGTTTGGGCATGCAAATACAGGTTTCTACTTGGCAAAGGGCACGTGTGCTTCTTTGCTTATCTCTTTAAATATTTAGCCTGTAAAATATTGAGATCATACATAAAAGCTTGCTGGTTCCACCTAACTGAAAATAACTCTGTAGTTTTGCCTCATGTTCTCTAATTTCTGTGCTTGTTTAGTATAAATAAACTTAGATGCTCTGAAACATCTAAATAGAAGACCTTTTCAGAAGTGATTAATGCCTGTTGTCAGGAGTTATTAAAAGCTTCAGAAGTAAAAAGGTAAAATCCCAGAGAGTTCAAAATTATACAGATCCAGTGACATGTTCTCAATATTCCTGGCTAAAAGGCACTTGCCTTTGCTGTATTTTAGTTTCCTCTGAGATGAGAAAAGTAGCACAACACCTGCTGCCCTGCAGTAACTGTCCCTGACCCTTCTCTTTGGTGTCCAAGGTGCCCCCCACCCTCACGTGGAACCGGAGCCCACCGACCTCACCTTGGGAGTCTCCCTCCACGGCATAACAAAGGTTTATGGATCCAAAGCTGCAGTGAACAACCTCAGCCTCAACTTTTATGAAGGGAATATCACTTCCCTGCTGGGACACAATGGAGCTGGGAAGACTACAACCATGTGTGTATCCTTTAAAGCAGCCCTTTTTTAATCCTGTGCGGTGTGGTTGGGTGAGCAAGAGGGCAAGTAGGGCTGTGCAGCAGTGGGAGACTGAGGAAGGTCCTTCACTAGGCCAAATCCCTCATGTAGTTTTATCTTGCTCATGGATGACCTCAGGACTTCCTTCATCTGTTAAAATTCTCTAGGTTCTAAAAGGTCCTTTTCTGCTTAGGAACATGCTTTTTTATCTGCTGAGATACCTGGGGATACATAGCACAGCAGCTGTTCAGGTGTTTTGTTCCTTGGCCTGGGGAAGCTGTGGGGAGCTCACGCACACACCAAAGCTGAAGTGATACTAGCAAGAAAACTTAATAAAGATACACTTCAGCTGTACACACTCATGTGTTGGCTGTGCTGGAATGGCAGGGGATTAATGCATTGGCCTTTCAGCCTTGCTGTTTATAAATTATTATTTGACTTGTTAGATAACAGCACTAAAACAGACCTGTAGAACTTGATTTCTCCACTGATATATATATGCATATCTCTGAAAGGAACATTAAGCTGATAAATAGAAGTCTCAGAAGAGCCAAAGTCAGTAAGACAGATGTGTGCTTCACCTCAGTTTATTATCAATTCACCTCATATTCTGTTTGCAAAGTGTAGCAAAGGTGATATGCAGAAAAGTATAAAACCTGCCTGAAACTTAGCACAGGCTTCAAATCCTGAGTAAGGTCACAAGTTACTGCTTTTAAATGATGGTTAAAAGTCCCAGGAGAGAGGGAAAAATCTGTGAAGGTGAAGGGCGGTCTGAGATGCATCTTCTCCCTTTAGTCCCTGCAGGACAGCACCAAAACTGAGCTGTAATGTGCAAGTAGTTATTCTGAGCAGAGGGAGTTTGACTCAGCTCCTGCTTGGTGGGTGATTACTTGCTTGAAGTAGATGAAAGTGCTGCCCACTGTGAGGTGTCTCATCGAGAAGTCCTCTCCCATTTCTTGTGAATAGTGGCAGTGAAATTAGGTTTCCATGCTCTGCTGTGGTTAGTCAAAGAGGTGGTTCTCAGTCTCAGCTGTGGCTACAATATGAGGCTGTGTGGGCACTCCAGGCAAACCAGAGAATAAGGAGTGACTGCATTCTCTGAATTCCCAGTAATTAAACTGGAAGTTAAGGGCATTCTGGAGTGTGTGGGATATGCAGTGGCCTGACCTAGGGAGAAGGAAGCTGTAACAGGTAAAAACAGAGGTGAGGAGTAGCCAGGGCAAGCTTGGAGCTTGCCCCTGCAATCCCACAGAGGGGAACAAGGACGTCCATGAATGTTAATTCGCCTCTGCTCTGCCAGAGCATGGCTGGGCAGCAGGACACACAGTGGGCAGTGGTGTCTGGCTGGAAGGAGTAGGAGGGGGATACAAGGAAACCTTGGAAGTGGTGATAGCTACAAGGCCACATGAAAAAAATTACCCATGGCTTCCTCCTTTTTCTAACTTCCTCTTTCTATTTATTTTCCCTTCAGATCTATTTTGACTGGGTTGTTCCCTACGTCATCAGGCACGATCTTTGTGTATGGCAAAGACATCAGGACTGACCAGGAGGTGATCAGGAAGAACATGGGGGTGTGCATGCAGCACGATGTGCTCTTCAACTACCTCACCACCAAGGAACACCTGCTGCTCTATGGCTACATCAAAGTCCCTCACTGCAGCAAACAAGAGCTCTACCAAGAAGTGAAGAGGTATAAAATCAGCAGGGCAGGAGAAAGGAGAGAAGCTGTCAAAATAGTCATCTGGTGGTGCCAGTGCCCCTGCAAAGCTCAAAATCATGGATTGGAGGTGTTGCAGCTCCAGCTGAGGGTTCAAATGGTGCCTTGCTCTGACTAGAGGAATGTATTGATATCTATACTGTAAGAAAACAATATCTCTTCTCCAAGGGGTTTAGAGGCTGCTGTGGCAATTATTTGGAGATGAATTTATAGGCCTAAGGGTCTACTCCTTGCTGCTTTACAGTTTACCCTGGGAAGAGATTTAATCAACCAGTCAGAAAGATGATGTTGCCTTTATTGGTTCTGTGAAGAAATGAAGCAACCAGAACATCCCAGGGAGTTTGGATCTTGGTGTGTCAGTAGATGGGGTTGAGCCTTTAACCTTGACTTGTCAGATTAAAATTTTGAAAACATCCTCAAAAATGTTTTACATGAAAATCCTAATGACTGAGCTGCAGGGTGATTCTACACTGACTCTGCTCAGCAGAGCAGTCCATACTTGAGCAGGTTTTCATTTCCAGTTACAGTTTTCTCAGGTATTTTCAAATTCCCTGCTTGGAAAAGATGCTTAAAGGACAACTTTTGGGGTTGTTTTCCCTCTGTTTTCCAGGACTTTGAAGGAGACTGGGCTGTACAGCCATCGTCACAAGCTGGCTGGCACCCTGTCTGGGGGGATGAAGAGGAAGTTATCCATAGCTATTGCTCTCCTGGGGGGATCCAGGGTGGTGATTCTGGATGAACCAACCACGGGAGTGGATCCGTGCTCCCGGAGGAGTATTTGGGAAATCATCTCCAAGAATAAGAAAGGTACTGTGATGAGAGGAGATGTTGCCCAGAGACAAAGGTGATTTGTGTCACTTTACAAAGACAGTACCACTGGCTTTGAATTGTGGGTTTTGGAGGCCAGAGAGAAAGAATTTTGGGAGACTGGGATTTTGCAATTCTGGAGGGTGCATCCTGGTTGGTTTCTGTGATTTAAAAAATAACTTCACCATAGAACACAGCTTACAGTACTGTAAGATTTGTCTCTCTTGTTGCCTTTCATCCAATTTCACTAATAATTACCAAAAAATGCAGTTGATTTTCACCTGATACTCCGTGCCCCCTCATTCAGTGAGGCTTTCACCTGTCTCACTGTTGAGATAAGGACAGATCTGACCAGGATGTGATAAAATAAAACGGCTGTAAACATTCATTGTATTGGTTTAACAATGTGGACTTAGTTGCCATGGGCTGATCCAGAGCAAGGGGAAGCTCTGGAACTCCTGCAATTATATTGATGATATCATTGTTTAGGGGAACACAAAAGTTTTTAAGGAAGAAAAGAAAATAAGCCAAATCCTTCTAAAATCCATTTTTGCCATAATATCAGGTGTTCATTCTGTGGTGACTGTGTTTTCCAGGCAGAACCATCATTCTCTCCACCCATCACCTGGACGAAGCAGAAGTTCTGAGTGACCGGATTGCCTTCCTAGAGCATGGAGGGCTCAAATGTTGTGGCTCACCTTTCTACCTCAAGGAAACCTTTGGGGATGGCTACCACCTGACCCTTACCAAAAAGAAGGTTTGTGTCTGAGCTGGTCCTCGAGCTCCTGGCAGCTCTGTCTCCAAGGGACTCATCAGGGCTGGTTGAGGGATGTATTAGCAGGAGCTGAGTGATCTCTATGGCCTTGTGAAAACAGGGATGTCAGGGCTCTGCTTTGTTGAAAAAGAACAGGTTCTCCTTGAAGGTTAAAGACAAGAATGCAGAATGTGAACTCTGCAGTTCAGAGGAATAAAGCAGGAAAAAGCCCATCCATAGTGTCTGGCATGGGGCAAAGTTTTCTGCTTGCAAGGAGTGGGGAATTCTGCTCTCGCTAGCATTTATTAGAGTTCTGTTGGTAGCCCCAGCACACAGGTACCATGAGAGACCAGGCCTGCTTCCAGACTGCTGACCCTGGAGTTAGAGAAAATGAAAAAAGGCCCATGAGCAAGGCCCATTTTTCATGGGAAAAGAAGTGAGTTTGTGCTGGCAGCCACATTAAGCTCTCTGCTGGCCAGGCCAGAGGGCTCTGTTGTACTACAAACCTCTAGCACTGCAAAGTGGTTGAGTCAGCCCAACCTGGTGAGGTTTTAGATGGACCAAGATGGGAAACTGTCACACATCCCTTTTTCAAGGGCCAGAAACCCACTTTCATCTGCTTTTGATATTTACTCTGACATGCTGGATAGCTGGACTGAGATCACCAGTTGTGCTCTGGGAGAGGATCTGGGCTACGTCCTGCTGGAGGAAGGTTGACCTTGCCACCCTTTCAGTGACCACAGAGTGTTTTCCTCTTTTTTCAGAACATGATAGAGGAATGTGACACCACAGCAGTGACCTCCTTGATCCAGTCCTATCTCCCAGAGGCTTATCTCAAGGAGGATATTGGTGGAGAGCTCGTGTATGTGCTTCCCCCTTTCAAGTCCACTGTGTCAGGGGCCTACCAGGCCCTTCTCAGAGCCCTGGACACCAGCTTGAATGATCTCCACCTGGGCTGCTACGGGATTTCCAACACAACTGTGGAAGAGGTATGAGCTCAGGAGCTGCTGGATTTGCTGAAATGTCTTGGAGATTAATTTCACAGCACTGTGTGGCTCTGCTCTCTGGGCATGTTAGGAATTACATGAGGGTTTCAGGCAGGGAGGATGGGGGGTTACACCTAGGTGCACATGAGTGTGTAGATGCATCTATAAATCTATACACATAATAATGCACTGTCTCACCTTGCTGACAGCCTTTTCATGTTTTATCCAGAAAATGAGGCACTGGAGTTAAACTGAGGAGAGAGTAATACAGGCACCTTTCTGCTCATGGGAAATCACTGGTCAAATAAACACATTTAATTGCATCAGAAATAAAAAGTAAATGATAAGCAGTGATGACCCATGTCTTGCAGAAGGAAGGGAGGGAGGGAGATTGTTACCTTCCTGCTCAGAATTTCTTGCTTTCTTATAAGGTGTTTTCCTAAGGCATCAAGCATCAGTTGTACATCATATGCTATGTGCAGTTGTACATCATGACCCATGTGCCATGACTGCATACTCCTGGCACGGAGGCAATGGGTTTGTCAGGAGCTAGAGAGCGAATATCCCAGGGAAATAGGTTTGAGTTTCCACTGCTGCAGCACAACAGAGACAGGAGGTGAAAAGGAGTTGGATAACAAGCTTATACAGAAAAAAAATGTTAATTTCTCTCATGGAGCACAAAGAGAATAGAAAGAGGATTATAGTACATAACTGCTGCACCAACTACATCTACAAAGCAGGAGAGTGGATTCTGGTAATTGTTTTGGTAAATGGAGTCATTTGGACAAATTTTCCTTTATATTTTCTTGCTCCATAGGTGTTCCTCAATCTGACAAAAGAGCTAGTGAAGGACCAGGCCGAAGATGCTGCACTGCCCCATCAGCTGCCTGGAGTCAGTGGTCACACTGGTGGTGACGAAATGTCTCTGAGCACAGACACCTTCACAGAAAGAGACGGTACTCAATCACCTACAGGGTTTCTTCCAGATTTACTGCATATGCAAACACTGACAGATGGACTGATTTGAGCTCCCTGTCTTCTTTCTTTGTTGAAAACCACATTTCACCCAGCCAGGAATCACAAACCCTATAAATCACTGGAAATACAGCACTCATCAGTCCTTTAGATCCCCTGCTTTGGAATAGTCTGAATCACAGGATAAATTACTGAAGGGGTTTTGTTTGCATCTGCCTTCCTTTAAATTGATCCAGGTTTTAATCTAATCAAATGCAGCATGTGGGTGAAAAAGTAAATGTGTACCTCTGAAAGTAATTGCTGTAATAGATGGTAGAGGATTATTTCCCCATAACTAGTAGAACTGGAAAGAAACTTCATGGAAATCCCTTAGCTTCATGGAAAAGCAGCACAGCTCTGAGCTGAGTCCTTAGTGCTTTTTGATGTGCCCCCGACACTGCAGTTTGGTAAAGGATCCCAAAGGAGTAGACAGCGGGGTAAATTCAGAGAAGAGCCAAGCTACACCACTATCTCTGGAGGTCTGAGACCTCCTAAAGATGGCCCAGCCCAAAAATGAGACATACCTTGCTGCATTGCTTACACTGTTTTGTACTTACAAATATACCATTTATAGTCAGGAAGGCATCCAAGGGACAACATAGAGGTATTTTTGTACTTCTCAAAGCTGACCTGCACTGTAAATGTTACTGTAAACAGTCACTCATGTAGAACAGTGTTTTGTTTCACCCTTAAAAAGGGCTGAAAAGGATTTGCTTCATGGTGTATTATACAGGTTAATATTTCATAAAGAAGAATAGCTGGCACAGGATTTGGCTCTGCTTTTAGTATACCACAAAACCTGTCCATGCAAGAGGCCCAGTGGCTTGTGCTTGTTTTCTTATTTCAGGATTAATTCTGTTATTCATTTTTCTGAGGACTTGCTTTTTAAATTATGAAAAATTTCAGCTTGCAAATCTAAAAGAAAAATATGTTTCCCCTGTAAGTTGCAGCTGGGTAGGAAGGATGTAGGAAGGAAAGATGGAAGCCTGTGTTCCTCTTGCAAGGTGTCACACTGAAGATCACTACACGTACACATTTGAAATTTAACAAAATATTGGTGTTACATGAGCTTATGACTGGAATGCCGTCCCATGCCTGGTCCTGTGTTTGCCCCACCTTAGTAGTTTGGATTTGCCATCTTGTAAATGTGTGCAGGAAGCAAAATACCATCCCAGAGTGCTCCCTAACCATCGTTGCATAAATGCTGAGCCATGACCAAATGCCGTCCTTTGTGCCCAGACCAGCTCCTGATCAGGTCCAAGAGCCTGCGGGGTTTGCCGCTGCTGCTGAAGAGAACCTCAGCCCTGTTCATCAAGAGGTTCCACCACACCCGCCGGGACGTGCGCGGCTTCATCGCCCAGGTCATCCTCCCCGTGCTCTTCGTCATGGCTGCCATGGGCCTGGGGACACTGAGGACCAAGGAGACCGAGTACCCCGAGCTGCTGCTCTCCCCCTCCCTCTATGGCACGGCCGACCAGGCAGACTTCTTTGGGTGAGTGCTGCTCCTCGGGACCCAGGGATGCCTTGAGAAGGCTGGCCCAGAACAGAAACTAGACTGAGTTAAAGAATAAAGGAGGGATTTATTAACAGGCCTCAATGGTTCCATGCTGGGCAGCACAAGAGCCCAGCCAGGGCTACACCCCAGTGAACCCAAAATGGTCACAAAATGGAGAACCGGTCACAAGGTCTTTCACTTTTATAAGTTCTGTTTCATCTGCATATTGGAGTTAATTGTCCAATTATAGCTTTAGGTTATGAAGTCCCATTCTCCTTGCTTTTCTCTCTTCATTCTGCCATTGTTTATGCTCTTGGGCCTGAGATTTGGATCATTTGTCCTTGGTCCCCTGCTAGAGAAGGAATTGTTTTGTCTCTCTACTCTGTAAAGAGAGCTCACCATCCCCTAATATGAAGCCCAGAACCACACACTAAAGCAACACAGAATCTGAAAAAAATATAAAAGCTAAAACCTGAGGCATCAGTTCATAACCCTTCAGGGTTATTTCTGAGTACAGCCGGTGTCGTACACATTGGACATGTAGTTATGTTGTGCAGACAACACAGAGAAACCCTGTTCCCAAGGGATCTCTGAGGAGATGGCTTGGCTCAGACCAGAAAGCTTCAGAAAAACCACCTCTCAGTTGGATTTAACTATGAAATGTCTGAGGAATGTTCTTGGTGTTTTCCATTGTGTCCTTCTGCCCCATAGCAGACACAGGGATTTTTTTAATATATACATATATGCTCCTCCCCCAGTGTGAAATGAGGTACTCACACCAATTGACTCCAACATTGCAATTCTGGGATCAAATTCTATCCATCCTGTGAGCATTTCCCTCCTCTCTGTTATCACAGGATGTGCTTTCCTGGCCAGGCCATGCTGGTTCAGGGCACACAGGCAATTGGAAGAGCATGTGCTTTTCTAGGGTTGTTAGGATGCCACCACTGAATTATTTCATTCTCCTTAAAAATCCTGTTACCAAAACAACTGTAATTGGTGTCATTTGATTTTCATGTTGTGAACCTATTTCTTTCTCTAGTAGTTCTCAGCTCTAAGTCAGAAATACAAAATTTAGCTCTAAGGTCATCTGCTGTAGATGTTCTTCCCAGGATTCCTCATACCTTTCCACTTCAGTCCTGCTAGATGGGGGAATGAGCCAGAGCTGCATGTCTAAGTCCTCTCTTCCTAATGTTCCCTGCTTTTCCTTTTGAATCATTGCTAGAGAGCAGGGGCAGAACCAAGGACAATCTTCTTGAATGGTCAAAACCAAGTAGATGTCACAGATGAGAGACCTGATTGAGACAGGGCTGCAAGCAGTTCCTGGAAATTGCAGGAGATTTTTCTCCCCATAAAGAGAAACTTGATTGTCCAAAAGTATCTTGCTTGGATCTAAAGGCAGCAAATCTCTGGAGTAGCTGAGGTGATGAGGGCTCCTTTCAAACTGTGTGACTGTCCTCACGTACTGCTTGTCCTTCAGCGCTGCTTCTACAAATACTCAATTATTCAACATCTTAAATCCTGTTTCATTCAAACACAGTTTTACTCTGCACAGTGGTAGTAGAAATTCTTTGAACCTTCTCCTGTTTTCTGTTTTTCTTTGTTAATTCTTAGGAATTTTAATGAAACCACAGCTGCTTTAGTTTCTTCAATGCTGGCTTTCCCTGGGACGGATAACACGTGCATGAACGAAAGCAATTCGTAAGTAGTTCTTGGGGTTTTTTTCCACTTAAACTCCAAACCTGCAAGAGAATTGGCATGACACTATTAGCCATTAGACCTTAATAACCGTCTTTGATCATCGGCAGAACTCTCATGCATTGGACTTCTGCATTATTACGAGTGATAAGGAAACAGCTTTGGTGGTGGCAGGATGCCAGGATGAAAACGAGCAATTCTCCTCTCTGGGAAGTGGTCCTTGCCGCCCCAATAATTCCAATTATAACGTGAACCCACACAGCAAGTCCTCAGCACGGTGTTTGTTACCTCTATCTAGAAGCTGTGCCATGAGGCTTGGTTTGTTTTGGGTTTTGCAGATAAATTATCAGGATGGTAAAGTCCTGGGCAGACTTGAATGCTCGTGCAGGCAAATATCTACCCTGGGTGTTTGCAGTGACTGCCCAGGCAATACAGCCCATCACAGGAGTGCCCAGGGATTGCCACAACAATATCCCTTATTTCTGGGGAGGTTTCAGATGCTTTTGGCCTCTGAGTGACAATTCCTTGCACTCTCTACTGTAGGAATGAAGTAGTGCCTGGATTCCATCTGATAGCTGAGCGAATCCAGGCACAGGGAGGAGCAGGGAGGGCTCTTTGCCAAGGGGCACAGGAAGCAGCAGGAGGCTGGGGATTCCCTGAACCACCCAGAGCTGGCAAGAAGCTCTGCTTTTCTGCTGGAGCTGCCCAACTGCCAGCCTTGCTGTCATTAAACATGACAGCAATTAGCTTCGTTTGCACACCTGAGCCCAGAGAGCCTCAGAGGAAAATGTGTTCCTTTTCAGGCAGTGTTTAACAGAGGACATGCTTGGCCAGTGGATTACCAGTGGAAACCAGAGAACTAAGTATTCTGCCTGCAACTGCACAGATGGCATCCAGGTAATTTGGATAAACCCAAAAGTGAGGGGCCTTGGGGGATAACTGGGGCCCTACCTTGTTTGTTGGGAGTGGTTTTATGGGCTGGCATGATGCTAAGGAGGACTCAGCATTCCAAGTCCTCTTGTCTCTTTTTGGCCTTGTTCAATTTGCACACTGGATAACCACTGTCTGCATCAGTCTGGGGACAGGAAAGGAAACAGCATCCTCAGAAGAATTACACCCTAACATCCCTGCCTTGCTTCCCATGGTGGGAAAAGGTTTAATGGCATTCTTGAATGTTGTATGATTGTCCCCTTTGACAGAGGTGAGTATGTGTTCAAGAGGAAGATTTCATCTTAGACAAGCACTACATAAAATCACAGCTCTTGCTCTTCAGAATTTAAATTTATGCAAAGTCTAGATCTGCTCTTTGTTCTAAATATTAATGATTAATAATACTAATTATTTGCATTACAGTGGTACCTACAGAGCCAGATATGGGTGCTGCTGGGATTTGCCTGCACATGGGGAAAAGGCAGATTCTGCCCCAAGGGTGTTTTACAGTTCAGTTTGGGGTTGAGCTCTCCTCCCTCCAGTGCTGCTCACCTGTCCTCAGTTTTTACCATAGCAAATAAACTGATGGCACAACGTGATGCCTTTTAACACAAAGGATGTACTTAGCTGAACCTTTCTAGTCGTTCTTTAAAGCACAGCTATTTTGTGCAGTTTTCTGGACATACATTTAATTTCACATCATTAAAAGTATTGGCATAATTTCTCCAGCGAGTTTGGATAATGTTCAAAGCTGATTCTCACCTCTAGCAGGCACAGGCAGGTGTTCCTCAGCATGGAGGAAGCTATTTTGTGTATTCAGATGAACAGATGCACAATGGGGGAGTCCAGGGCTTCTGTTATGGATGGGCTGAAGGAAGAAGCCAACATGCTGTCTGGGAGGACACTTCAACCTCATGAAATACTGATGTGACTGGCCCTCAGCATGTTAAATTACATATTCAGGATTAATTCAAGGTTTCTCTGAAGCCCAGGAAAACATTTCTAGTGACTGACAGTAAAGCAGAAATGTAGAGTGTAGCTGCTGAGAAATGGAAGATGAGAGTTTGAGGCCACCACAGAGTTTTCTGCTCTGTGAGTTGTTTTGCCCTCTGCAGTTGTCTGTGCAGTCACTCTGCTAAGTAGGATCAGCCTTAATTCAGACAAAATCTTCCTATATAGCATGAAGCACATTTCAAGGTCCCACTGATGCCAGGAGAACTGAAGGGTAGATTTAAGCAGAGGTTGTTTTTAAGCATATCCCTGGATGTGTTGGGGACCGTGTGCAGGGATATGTGCTGTGTGTCTGTGCACTCTGGCTTGGGAAGGAGCAGCCTCTGCAGGAGTGGGGCTCAGCACCAGACTGCTGCCATGGCAAGCTCTCAATCTTGTCCTAATGTGGTGGTTTTTAGTTAAAACACAAACAATAAAGCTTTTCTTTGTCTCTCCTCAGACGTGTCCGCAGACAAACTACACTCCCCCTCACAGGAGGACCTTCTCCACACGGACACTTTACAACCTGACAGGGCACAATGTGGAGACCTACATCCTGGCAACCACCAAAGACTTCCTGCAGAAACGGTAGGGCACAAACGCCCCCTCCTCTCTGCTGAGTGGCACTGGGAGCAAGGCAGGACATCCCAGACCTGCCACATCCCCTCTGCCTGAAGAGCTGGCAGTGCAGTAGGGGTTTAGAATCTGGTGAGAGGAGCTGAAGTGTCCTGCAATCATGGATAAAAGATAAAGGCTCGTGCAAGTGCTCTGCTTGATATAGCAAATCATAGCCTGGGGATAATATGTCAATCACCTGGCATATTTGGGCTGGATCTACAGACAAGCCTTTGTCTGACTCAAATCTTTAAAAAGAGGAAAATCTGACACAGCCTGTCATGAAGTAAACCCTGGGGAGAGATTTTCCCCCATATTTGACTCTCTGAAGAGTCTCTGTGTGTGCTTCACTTGGAGGAACGGATCCATTCCAGCAAGAGCAGAGTCTGAGCATTTCCTTGTGCTGTGGGGTAGGTCTGGGCTCTGCCAGGCAGCTGCACAGCAGGGCTTGGGGCAGAGGTCACCTGCCACTAAGGCTGGCAGGAGATGTGTCCATCTGCCACTGATGAACTGAGCTGCTCATCTCCTGCGTCAGAAGCAGCATCTCACCCTGGAGTGGCAGGCACACAGCTCAGGAGTCCACTGGGCTCCAGGATCTTCCTCAAAGGGAGGCTTTCAGCCATTTTGTGACAAGGTTACCAAGCTTCTGGGGTTTTTCCCCCCCCACAGAAAGGCTCCCAGGGGAGAGGTGTCTAGGCCCCATGCTGGAATAAGCTCTCTGAAGTCAAGCTGGAATTGCCTGGGGGGGCAGTGGCATGTTGGCCCATCCAAAGGAATCAGAGCTTTGGGATGAGGGCAGCAATTCATTTCCCTCTGGTTTTCACTCAGGTACGGTGGCTGGAGCTTTGGGCTGCCTTTGACAGCAGATCTACAGTTTGATATCAAGCCAGTGCCCCCCAACAGAACACTGACTAAGGTAACCAACCTCCACCTGCTCATCCTGGCATGGGAAGTGGGGGACTCGGGAGAAACTATGTCAAGTTCATGGGTATTACAAATAAGAAAGCAAAACCCTCTGAAATCTGCAGCTTGGCATGACAAAGATGACTTGCAGTTCATTTTCTTTTCCCTCCCCGTTCTTCTTTCTTGGTCTCACTTCTCTTGCTAGCAGGAGGCAATTTTTCTGCTGTCATAATTTTATTATACAGAGGTGAAAAGATCAATTAGTAGCACCTTTATCTCATGAGGGGATGTATGTACCATAACAAGGACTGACTGGTGCATTCTGATATGCCAGTTTCTCTGGTTCAGCTCAGTGAAAATGTTGTAAAGCACCAGGGCTAAAATGTGAGGTAGTTTGTACAAGTGAAACAGGACAAACCAACATATTATCAATAATAACTCCCAAATTGTTTCAATTTCTCAATTGTGTACAGGTGTGGTACAATCCTGAGGGTTATCACAGCCTCCCAGCCTATCTCAACAGCTTGAACAACTTCATTCTTCGAGCCAACTTGCCAAAAAATGAGACTTCCAGATATGGTAAGTGTCCCTTTACACAAGTAGATAACTTCTCCCCTTTGGAGGGATATCCCAGTTCTGCTGAAATCAATGACAACACTTCACTTCAATGAGGCCTTTTCTTTATTCACTGTTGCAATTCCTTTCAAAACAGAATTGAAAAGCATAAATTACAAAGTTCATTTGTCTTAGAGGCTCAGGGGAGCTGGACAGGGAGGACCCCAGCTCCTACGTAAAACGCTTCATCCGAGAAATGCCAGCGGTTGCTGATTGATTTATTGCCTCTCATGGCAAGGGCTGGCTCTTGATAGGTGCCCATTAGTTATGCAGAGAAAAGCTCCTCTAGGTCATCTCCAGGGGTGGGTTAGGTTAGGAAATTTGAATATGTCACCCTTCTGCTGAAAGCAGCCCAGGGTGTGTGGGCATCTGTGTGTCTGGGTTTGAGTGAGAGTGGGAAGGGCAGGATAAAATGAGAAACATAATTTTCAGCTGTGTTTCTGCTCTGACACCTGACATACACAGTTCCAAGGAGTGCTGATGGCCCATTTGGGGTCCTCATAGCTTCTCCTCCATAACACACTGCAGCAACCCAAATTCCTGCTGGTAAGCCAGGGCACCTTTCCCTTTGCAATTTAGCCCCTTTCAAAGTGCAATGTGGGCACAAAGCTGTCTGCAGGTGTGTCTGCCTCCAGAGAGGGCCAGGGTGCAGAGACAAGAGAGAGATTTATCTTGAGAAATCTTACACAGAGATGTCTGGGCTCTGCTCTGCCAAGAGCAGCAATTGTGTGCAGAAACACAAAAACCCTCCTGACTGACTTTCTTGGACCAGCAATGTCCTTCCAGCCATGTCCTGGCCAGGCCCTGCTCATCTCACAGGGCTGCTGTCCCTGGTGACACAAGGACGGGTGGCAGTGTCTCTTGGCTCACAGGATATGTCTGAATTGAGCTATAATGGAACCAGGCATCTGGCCTGAAGCTTTGAGTGTGACACCCTGAATTCCAGCAGCAGCAGATGCTGATCACAAGTGGCCCCAGCGTGTGCTGCTTCCCAGCTCACTCCACTGCACCAAGACTCCCCTCCCAGCCAGCTCAGCTCACAGGGAGTGACACCAGAGCCTTGTCCTGGCCACCCCTCAAACAGGGCCTGGCTGTCCCCTCTGGGGTTTGCAGTGTGCCCTCAGCTCACACATCACACAGCGGCCCAGAGGGGAGACCCCTGCCAGGTGCTTCCAGCAACAGATGAATTATTAAGCAGTGAAGCTCCTTGCTCTGTCTCTCTATTCCCAACATATGCTGTAGCAAGAGCAAAGGCAGGAAACTCCTGTGAACAGCCAGAAAGTTTTCACAGGGAAAGTTTTATACCAGCAAAATAGCAATGTTCAGGGGGAAAGAATAGCAGCAGTTTTTGTTCCATCTGTTCCACTGCTTACTTGTTTTTGGAAAGAAATGCTAAGTAGTAAATGACCAGACAGACAATTCTCTGCTTCCCACTAATCATCCAAGCCAGAGAAGGGGAGAAATGAAATGAGTGGATGAGGCTGGTTCCCTTGAGGTGTAGTAAATCCAGTCTGAAATACAACTGAAGGCACGTTCCGTGGGGTGCGCTCCTGGCAGCTCAATCGAGGTGTTGTTGTGACAAATAAATGATGGTTTAAGAGCCATTGAAATGGCCAGATAAAAGTGTGTTGTCACTTCAGCAGTCAGAAAGAGGTGCCAGTCCTGCTTTAGAGGTTTGACTTAGAATGGGTATGTTTAAAAAAAAATACATTAAAAGCTTTTTACCCTGTCACTAAGCAAGCCATAATAGCTTTTGACTTCTGTATATTGTGCTTTCTCTTCTCTCAATCCCAGCTAACAAAAAAGGAGGAAGCATTGAAATGGAAATTTTGACTTCTAGCCTGAGCTCCAGTAAAGGAAAATGGCTTTATAGTGAGGTATTAACAGATTAGACAGACGGTATCTTTCTTTCTCTCTCTCCCTTTTGGAGAAGGGAAGCATTTCCTGGCTGTTTGTATGGCTTTATCAGCAGTCCAAGATTTTAATCCCATTTCTCTCACTGATGACAAGACTGGGGTTTAGTAGGGCTTTTTTTTTTCTCCAAAATTAATTTATTATTAAATCCTCCCTTCCAAATTTATTTGCTCAGTATGACATTTGGTCAGCTAAACCCTCAGGCTCCTCCCTTCTGGTCCCCCTGTCAGAGTGCCCATTCTTAGGGAAAATTACCCAGAATAATTCTTCATCACGTCATTCTTAAGGTCTGCCATCTGGCTGTAAGGAGTTTAAATTCCACAGGTGGCATGGTATAGAAAATCTCTGGCTTTAAGAGCAGCTGGAGGTCCCACAGCACTCCCTGAGGCATTTTCTTAAGTGTCAAAATATGAACTGAGAACCTCATTTTTAGGCACATAAACATGGGAGCCCTTTCTCAGGCTCTGGAGTCTTAGAGACTGGGCTGTCATCCTGGTGGGGCCAAGGCAGAGACCTGCACTGGAGGTTGGAAGTGGCCCAGCAGAGCCCCACTGCTCCTCCTTTTGCTTTTTTGGGCACAAATTGCCTCCAGATATGGCAAAAGCACTGTGGTGAACAATACTGGTGTCTTTTGGGCTAGGTGTTCTCCTTGGAGAAGGAGTACTTAAACCTCATCTGAAGACAGCTGCACATAAGCAGAGCAGTTCTCAGTTGCAGTTTGGGCCTGATACAAACCCATTTTTAATGGATTTTTTTTTAACATTACAGGGGACTTAGCAGTGTGATAATTAGATTTTTGCTAGTACCTTTGATCAAAATACTCTTTTTAGTTTTTTCCCCTAGCTTTTTAAGACAGAATAGTTCAGAATTAACTCACTGCCACACTGGGGGCAAAAGTGTCTGTATATTACCTGGGTTTCTGCTCTCACCTCCACAGATCCCATATAGACAGACATCCATCCCAGACAGGTAGCAGTTGTGGAGGAGGGCAGCAGGGAAAGACTTGTTCCTGGTGATAAAAGAACAAATGGAATGAGGTGGGATCACCAGACTGCAGCTTTGAAACAGAATATTGATCAGTTGGAAGGTGTCAGTGGTGAGGGATCTAAGCTGGAATACACAGCCCCACAGGCCTGTGCCTGATTTGAGGTGTGGGAAGGGAATGGTGCTGGCAGCCAGGCAGGTGTAGGAACAGGACCTAAGGTTTGAATTTCAGATCTGCTGTGCAGCCAAGTGAAGGCCTAGGAAAAAGGAGGATGCTCAAAATTCTGCCCAAGATCACACAGAGATGACAGAGCAGAAACACACTTTTGATCTGCTTTTCTATTTTCTCTCAGTTTTCTATGTTATTTCTATGTCAATATCAGGAGCTGGTGAAGGAAGCTTTAATTTGGATACATTTTCAATTTTTTTTTCCCATAGGTATTTTCCTATCAGCCCACCCATATCCTGGAGGACAGAGTCAAGAACAAGTAATGTAAGAAGATTCATTTGGCTGATGCCTGAATTTTTTAGCTTTAAAAGGGGCAAACCAGCTTATTTCAAACCATAAACCAGCCTAAATTACTGGATATCTTTCTCTAAATGATGAAACTGTTCTCACTTGTATTCATTCCCCCTATATATGAATAGTATCCTACTTGCCACCAGAGCTGGGGATTCCTGTGGAGGTTTTTGGCAGAATCTCATGGAGATCTGGAAGTCACAGTTGCAGTCTCACACATCTGTGTGCTTGGGCATAATAATACTACTATTACTACTACTAATAGTAATGACATCATTTTCCTTTTGGCCCTTCCACTCCATGCTGGGGTCCAGCACTGAAGCTCAGTCCTGTGAGTCCCTTTGGGAAATCATTGTTTTGATAATTGCCATCAGCAAAGGGAGCAAAGAAAGCAAGAAATTCTCCTCTGTGAGGGTGGTGAGGCCATCTCTGGAAGTGTCCAAGGCAAGGCTGAACAGGGCTTGGAGCAACCTGGGATAGTGGGAGGTGTCCCTGCCCATGGCAGGGGGTGGAGTGGGATGAGACCCCTTCCAGCCCCAAACCATTCCAGGATTATAAAAGATGCTGTCCCAGAATCAGGACCTTATTGCTTCTGAGCTCTAACTAAGCCTCACAGTGAGGGAAATCTACCACTTTCGCTCACCAAATGCATCTTTCTCCCCTTTTTTCCCAGGCTCAACAGCTTACTGGACATCATAGTATCCATGTCTGTTTTGGTTGGCTACTCCATCACCACAGCAAGCTTTGTGCTCTACATGGTCAAGGAGCACCAAACCAAAGCCAAGCAGCTGCAGCACATTTCAGGCATTGGGATGACAACCTACTGGGTGACCAACTTGGTTTATGATCTGGTAAATAATTCACATTCCTAAATGCACCAGGGGGAGCATTACACAGCATGGGGGGGAAAAAGGTTCTTTATTTAAAGTTCTTCTTATTGCTATCAAGAGTGTTGTATAGTAATTGTTTTCCAAGGCACTGGGGAGGATCAAATGTGAACTGCAGCACTGGATTCTGCTAAGCAAAAGCATTCCTGCTCTCTGGAGTGTGTGTAAAGCACCCAGCACATTTATACAGGAGCAGCACAGAACAGGCTGCAGCTTGATTTCCACCCCAGCACCCAGCTGCTGCTCTGACAGCTTGCAGGGCTGGATCTGCTGTCACCCAGGCTCCACAAATCTGGGGTGAGGCTCTGGGGCTTGAGGGAACCCTGGCTGGGACAGCAGCAGGCATCCCACAGCTGACACAGCCCTGCTGGCAAAAACCCATCTCTGGCTTGAATGCTGTCTGTGAGAGTCTATGTTAGAAAGCTTTTAAGTCAAGGAAAGCTATAAATGCAACCTTGCAGGATCTGAGCAGTTCCTTTTCACAGTGCTGCATAGATGGACCTTGTTGAACACTGTGCTGCATTCCCTGGCATAGGTGTGCTCTTGTTCCTCCTGAAGTTAAGTTTTCTCCTGGTGCAGAGAGAGGGTTCATGGCACTGATGGAAAGCATTGCTGGGCCCAAGGGAAAAATGTTTGTAGTGTCTGTAGGCTGAAGTGCTTTGTGTCTTCTGTGGTGCAGGGTGTCAGACCCTCACACAGGGAATGGGCAGTGCAGCCAAACTCAGCTCCTGAGCCTGGGCATTGCCAGCTGGGCTGCAGTGGTGACCAGCTCCCCCTATCCCACAAATTTCTGCTGATGCAGATCGGCAAGTGCCTGAAATCCCAGTGATTCCATCGCTTCCTGAAACCAGGAAATCTTCAAGGGCATTTAGGTTGACCTGGCCTTCTTGGGTGCAGGGAGGACCATGGGCTGGAATCCCATGGAAGTGCCTGCCTGGAGGGGGCTGATGAGTGCAGGCAGCAGCACAAGGATCCCCTGCCCTGCAGGAGGGATCCCAAGGCAGCAGCACAAGGATCCCCTTCCCTGCAGGAGGGATCCCAAGGCAGCAGCACAAGGATCCCCTGCCCTGCAGGAGGGCTGGAAGCGGTCCCAAGGCAGCGTGGCCCCAGCCTGGCTGGGTAATGCACAGCAGGGAGGGTGGAGCCGGTCCGTGCCTGCCTGCCTGCCTGCCCCGGGCCGTCTCTCCCGCACTGCATATTTGTAAGTCAGCCTGTGGAAAAACCCCGGAGTCCTTGCACAGTCGGTATTCAGTGGGCTGAAACTAATCCAGCGCTCTCGGCAACTTGATATTTCTCAGTGAATCCCTGCCAGTAAATTCTGCTAAATCCCAAAGCTGGGGAGGAGAGGGAGCTCTCCAGGCAGACATTTGGTAGGTCTCTGGCTTGACTCAACACTATAAAGACTAGATTTACAGGGCACAATGAAGTGGTCAGACTGCAAGGCTAACAGAAAACCCAAAGGGGTATTTTTCATTCGCAACCTTTTTTTTAAGGTACTTTCTGCCCACACTCCTCAGTGCTGAGGCTTTGCCTATTCAAAGAGGCTTTGTGGGAATTCATCTGCAATTCATCTGGGGAGAATTGAGAACCCACCTGTGTTTGGTTTCCCTAGAAAAACCATTCCCTTAGAAAAACCAAACCAAAGTGCATTTGTGGGACCAGATTCAGTCTTGGCATTGTTTATTCAGTATGGTTGTAGGAAGGTGTTTCAGAACTGTTGTCCTAGTAACACCTTTTTAATATCATTTTGCAGGTACTTTTTATGGTCCCTATTGGGCTCTCAGTAGGAGTTATTTCAGCCTTCCAGATACCAGCTTTCTGCAACAACAGTAACTTAGTGGCAGTATTTCTTCTGCTGTTGCTCTTTGGGTAAGTGTGGAGCTTAGTTATTTAAATATCACTGCACAGGGTAAGGAACTGGATCTTGCAAGCTCCTGCAGTATTCCAGGGGGGAATACATGGACTTTTCTCTTCAACATGCGCTTCACAAACAGTGACTAAGTTGCTCCTTCCAGGAGCAGGGAGGTGAAGCATTATTGTCATGCCTGCTTTATTCAAAGGAATCCCTACGTGAGATATAGAACTATTCAAGGTCCCAGAAACAGCCCAAGCTATAAGCAAATGCTTGCTGACCTCTTGCAAAGTTCAAGAGCATTTTAATATCAGAGAGCAAAATAAACAGCAGTAGCACAATTCTGGAAAACGTAGGCAAACTCTTCTTGGCTTTGAATCCTCCAGGCTCAGTCTCTTTGTTTTCAGGTGGGGTTCCATGTGCAAAGTATTTATCATAAACCTTTTCTCCAAGTTCTAACAGACACAAAGGCATTTTTCCTTTCTTTAAGCTCTGTAATGTGGAAATGTAGTTACATGCCAAAACAGAACTGTTGTGTTCCAACTCTGGGGGTGTTCAAAGCCAGGTTGGACAGGGCTTGGAGCAATCTGATCTAGTGGCAGGTGTCCCTGCTCATGGCAGGGGGTGGAACTGGACAGGCTTTAAGCTCTCTTCCAACTCAAACCATTCAACGATTCTGTATTGTTTGATGTCTTCAATGGTTTGTTTTCAAAGTAGCCTTTGAGTTACCATGGTTTTCTCTGCCCTGTTGGTATTTATAGATATGCATCATTTTCCTGGATGTACCTGCTGGCTGGGCTTTTCAAGGAAACAGGGATGGCCTTCATTGTTTATGTCTGTGTCAACCTGTTCTTTGGCATCAACACCATTATCACTCACTCCGTTGTGTTCCTGCTCTCCCAGGAAAAGGCCACGGACCAGGTAGGAGCCCCACAAGTACTGACCCTGTGGTGACACTGCAGGAGGCTTCTTGTGGGCTTGGTGGCTTTGATCAGGTCCATAGCAGCTGGACACAGTCACAAGATTTCATGGAGTACCCTACAGACAGGACATGAGTCACATGGATCTTGCTTGTCTGTAAATCTGCACGCCCAGCAAAGAAGATGATGGTCACCGAGGGGAGGACATGGAAAGAAAGGGAGAAAACTGAGGACTCTTTTATAACCACTCTGGTGATGTGAGCCAGGAGGTGGTGGAGATGCTTGATAAGAAGATGTTGATGGACACTTCAAACCATTTCTGAGTTTTTGCAGCACGAGCTGTGGGGAGTGACAACTGAATATCACTGCCCTGAGTCTGACATGTGCTGCAGTTAACCCAGCACCAGCTGTCTGTCATTTCAGACTGTAATGCAGTCATCTTCTCCCTGCAAGGATGAAAAACAACCCAGAGACAGTGATGATTCCCTGAAGTAAAGCCCTCTCTTAAACTGAGGGAATGGCTGGGATAAAATGCACACCTTACACTTAGATTTCTTTTTTTATGGAGGGAAATTACAATAGCTGGGCTGGATTTTTTTCTCTCAATCTGAACAGAGTTTGTTCAGCAACCCCTTGGATTTTAGTGAGATGCAATTATGATCACCTTTCATCCCTCTGTGCCCCAGTGGCAGGGAGTCAGTTCCCTTCCATGCTAATTTAGTGCCTCTCCAGTTTGCTTTGTGCACTAATCCTTTCTTCTGCTAGAAATGTACCAGAATTCTTTACTGTGAGACTGCACTGGGCTGTTCTGCAGTGAATTAGCTGGAAAAGCCCTTCTATGTCTAGAAAAGCCAAATCTTTTGATTTATGGAGATGTTTGTCCAAGGAAAACAGACAGGGCAGTGCTCCAGGGGAGCAGGCTGTGCTGCACAGATTAGGGGGCACAGTGGCAGGACTCAGCTCTCACTCTTGGGTGTATTCTGGGTGCTGGAGCAGCAGCAGGGACCATCCTGGGCTGCTGTTTACTATGGGTGATCACAACCTCAGAGCTGCCTGTTGACTTTTATAACCTTGTGCCTGTGAAACGAGCTGTCTGCAGAGCTCTTTGCTCTCAATTTATCTCTGCTGAGACACAGGCAAATCCCAATGTAATTGTTACACTTCAGTCCCACAGTAAAGCCTATAAATTTATTCCATGAATAAAAGCAGTGACTGACTGTGCTGCTCTTTGTTTTTTTTCCAGGGCCTGCATGATCTTGCTGAAAATTTAAGGCATGTGTTCCTTCTGTTCCCACAATTCTGCTTTGGCTATGGCTTGATTGAACTGTCTCAGGATCAGGCACTGCTGGGCTTCTTAAGGGCCTATGGAGTGGACTACCCTGACAAAACCTTTGAGCTGGACAAGACCACATCCAAACTGCTGGCCATGTTCATCCAGGGCACCGTGTTCTTTGCCATTCGACTCATAGTTCACGACAGGATGGTTCAGAGAGTCTGGAACAACGTCCTGGAGTAAGTAACATCTGGGGCCTGCCTGGAAACAGCCCCAGCCACAGCTCCCTGGTTTCATTCCGGGCTCCTGCACCATCACTGGCAATTATGCAGCCCATCAATTTCCAGGACAATTTGTGAATGTGGAGTGAGTTTTCTCTGGCAGAAGTCCTGGTAATTAGAATATTAACTAACAGAGGTGTAGTTTACAGAGTCCCCTGGTAGCTGGTGCTGGCTGGCACCGCAGCCCTGGGCTCAGGGTTTGGTGGGTGGATGCTCAGCTGTTGGTGAGGGCAGTCATTCCACTGACAAACTCCTCTCCTTGGCTCTCCCCATCTCCTCTGCCCTGGGTGCACACAGAGAGGAGTGCAAACATTCCTGTCACCTGCATTAGGAGCCTGTCCACAAGGCAGGACCTGCTCCAGCCCAGAATATCTGCTGAAAAAAGAGGAGAAAAATACAGGCAGGAAGAGAACACTGGCTGGAGCAGATACCAAGAGAGAACAGAAACTGTATATCTGAGTATTGTGTGCTTGTCCTGGGATCTCACTGGGAGGCTCCCTGGGATCTGTGCCAGCTGCTGGCTGGTGCTGGAGGATAAGTCCCTCCCTGCCCTCCCCCAGGTTCCTGTTTGACAGAGTCCACGGCAAAGCCTCCCTTCTGCCCCCCGCGGCCGTGGAGGATGGGGATGTCCAGGCTGAGAGGAGCCGGGTGGAGTCTGGCAAAGCTGACTTCGACGTGGTGCAGCTCCAGAACCTCACCAAGATCTACCACCTCCCTCACAAACGCATCACAGCAGTGAAGAACATCAGCCTTGGGATCCCTGCTGGGGAGGTGAGCGAGGGGAGAAGGCTGCAGGCACCTTCCCATGTCACTGTCATCTTCTGTAATGGTTTGTTCTGCTCTGCCCTCTTCCTTTCTTTGCCTCATTTATTGATTCTTGTGGTTACAGCAGTGACAAAATGTTCCTGGTAGATTTGGGACGTCAAGTGACAGTTTGAAGGCCCTAGAAGGAGGGAAAGTGGATGGGAATTGATGGAGCTCTGTATTCAGAGCAAAATGTCTGCATGCTCTGTTTGTACAGTGCAGTCTTGGGGGGGGTCACTGGGGATCACCAGGTGGTGAAGACAGCAGAACGTGTCCAGCTGAAATTATTCACCTGAACTGCATGGGAGATGGTGAGTCAGGCTTATCTGCTTGTGTTATCCCATCAGGGGAAGACAAATCACTTTAGCTGAACACACATTTTCATTAATCAGGACCTAAAATTAACTCAAAAAAAAAAAAAAAAAAAACAACAAAACAAACCACTTTGGTCATGTAGTGCAGTTGCCTCCCTGAGAAGTGAAAAGACAGGAGCTCACAGAGCACCTCTGAGATCCAGAGGAAACTGGAGAGCAGATTTTACCTCAGGCTGTGCACCTGACTTGTGGGGAAGCTTGGAATTAATCCTTGGCACCTGGTTTATTTTAATTGCCTGGGTCCCAGAGAGATGAAAGGACAGTATCCTCACATGGACACTGTGCTATTCTTTATGGCTGAGATTTTTTTAAAAGCCAGGACTGGCATCGAGTGACTTCTAGCAAAATTCACTTTGATGCTGGTGGGATTCAGGGCACCATTCCCCACCTGTTAGCAGAAGCTGTGGCCTTGCACTGCAGACTGTGCACAGATCCTGTTCCTGCATGCACCAAGGTGGGGAAGAGCCATGAATTGCTGTGCATCCCTAGCACAGGAGGACTTTCACATCAGCTGGTCTGTACTAATGATGGCCAAATAACAGTAATTATCAGCACAATGGAGATGGCTGATGCAACACACAACTGCCTATATCCAGCCTTAGCAATAAAATGTGGATTTTATCATGACATGCTGGAACTACACTACAGGAAGACAATTCTTCATCTTATTAAGGTAGTGCTGTGGTGATACTACATGAAAAAAACCTTGTGTTGATCAAGGGCTTAACCAGTGCCAGCCCAAACCTCACTCGCCCCATTCCCAGGAGCAGCTCTGTCCCTGTCAAGGGGAGGCTTGGCACAGATGATCTGATGGGGATTTGGCCTGAGCTCCTGCAGAAATGCAGTAAAAGGACTGACTCTACTGAGTGGAGACACATCCTTGATTCTTCACCATATTAAACAAATGGTGCTAATATAAGCTGGAGTATATTGCACCATAAACAACCTCCATTATAACACTGGGATGCTCTGAGTTCCTCTGGCAATTCATCTTGTGCAAGGCAGTGGAAAAAGAAGGGGCAAGGTGCACTGAGCACCCACCTTAGAGCAATATTTCTGCATTATAAATACAGCATGTTTACATTTTGACTTTTCTTTCCCAGTGCTTTGGCTTGCTTGGTGTGAATGGAGCTGGAAAGACAACAATCTTTAAGATGCTGACAGGGGATATTGGAGCATCCAGCGGAAGGCTGCGGGTCCAGGATCATTCTGGGTATGATTTCTGGGGAAGCAAATCAACCTGAGAGCAGCTTTTAAGGCTGGGTGGCAAAGGAAAAGAAATGTAAAAGTCTGAAATAAACCACTCAAACCAGAGTAAAAGTAAATAAGCCACGGAATTCATCCTTTGAAGGTGGCATGGTTGCTTCTTAGGGAGTTGCATTTTGCTGCTCAGAGGTGTTTGTTCCACTTCAGGCCATTGCAAATGGGATCAGGCTCAAGATCCTCAGCAGTGTGATCCCACTTCTAAGCCAGATCTGGAGACGAGCAGGTTCACCTGAAAGCTTTCTTTAACAGGTGTAGGCTTGGTGGCAGTGACGTACTGTCAGTAACTGGAGAGCTACATACTGGCCACAGCTTCTGCAGAACTGGGGCCCTCAAAGCTGGAGCTCTGCACACACTGCATTTTCCTTCAAGGAAAATGGGAAGGGGGTAGGGAGTAGGAGAAAGGGGTTTTCTCCCTCCTGTTTGATTCCAGAGTGTGCTGGCAATTCATTGTGTTTACAGTGACATACAACCTCCTTCCACAGCTCCTTGAATGACATCAGTGAGGCTCACTGGTCACTCTTTGGCTACTGTCCTCAAGAAGATGCCTTGGATGACCTGCTGACCGTGGAAGAGCACATGTATTACTACGCTCGGCTGCACGGCATCCCGGAGGGGGACATCAAGGGAGTGAGTAACAAGGGGTTTGACTTGCAGCATTTTTGTCATTTGGAGCTTTTAAATTAGTCTTTCAGTAGACACGTGTGTGGTAATCCATGGCCTGGATGTGTTGTGGAAGCAGAACTCTTGCTCCCTAGGTTGTACTCCAGCTCCTCTACCGGCTGAACCTGATGGCCTACAAGGACAGAGTCACCTCTATGTGCAGCTATGGCACCAACAGGAAATTGTCAACTGCTCTGGCTCTCATTGGCAATCCATCCATTCTGCTGCTGGTGAGAAATGGGGGTCTTGTTGAGGGAAGAGGAGTGGGTCCTTGGGCTGGCAGGAGAACTTGGACAGTCTCATAAAACCTCCTCAGGCACAGCTTAAGGGACACTCCCCACGTGCCCATGCTTGACCTGACAACAGAAACCATCACAGGAGAGTTCAGGTTCCAGTAAACACTCATCTTTTCTTTGAGGGCATAAGAGAGTGACAAGTCTTTCAGTTTCTCTGGCAGCATCTTCCAGAAGTCAAAAATAGACCATATATTCCCCAGTTAAACTCCCCTAGTTCCCAGCTCTGTCGTGTTTTTTATTTCTATCAACTTACCTGCACGGCCTTGCAAGAAAAACAGCAGCCAAGGCTCCAAAACTGTCCCTTGTCCAAACTCCTATTGAGCCCAGCACTGCTGCCTTTACTTCTGACCACCTGCCAGTGCTCTTGCCGCTCTGTGAGATAAAAAAATCTCAATAAAAACAGGAGGGGGGGATTCCCTCTGTACTAACTGTTGCCTGAGCCCAGGGTTGTTTATTTTTTGAGTGCAAATTTCCATCCAGTCCTGTCTTTCCCAATAGGATGAGCCAAGCTCTGGAATGGACCCGAATGCCAAACGCCACCTTTGGAAAATCATCAGTGAGGAAGTGCAGAACAAATGCTCGGTGATACTCACATCACACAGGTAGGGCTGGGCTGCTCTGCCTCCCTTTTTGGGGTCAGCAGAAGTGTGGAGAGACCCATCCCTCACTGGTCTTTGCACAGTTTCAGAGCACCAAGCTGTGACAGGTTTGGGGATTTGTTGTGGCTGAATGTGGTGTCCACAGACACGCTCTTTAGGGAAGATCAGTGGTGTCCTCCAGTTACTTAACCATATTTTTTATACCTTCTCAATGATTTACGCAAGTTTCTTGGTTGGTTTTGCAGCATGGAGGAGTGTGAAGCCCTCTGTACCAGGCTGGCCATCATGGTGAATGGGAGTTTCCAATGCATTGGCTCTTTGCAGCACATCAAGAGCAGGTCAGTAAAATGAACCTATTTCACTTTTACTGAACAGCCTCTGGAGTTACTGACCTTCAGCTTTGAGTGCTCAGAACATGAGACCTGTGTTATCAAAACAATGACTTTTCCTTGTTCATGTCCCTTATACACACCACTGAAATTCTGTGTTAACTGATGCACTTTCTACTCCCTCACAGTCTGTCTTCCCAGAATGTGTGTCCCAAAGTAATCTGTTCACTGCTGCAAATGAGAAATGCGTATTAGGGTTGAACTTTGGTTTTATTAGTTATAACAATAGCTCAGCTTCTTACTAAGTTTCACTCCAGGTTAACAACCCTGACCCCATTCAAGCTGCAGTGTGCCTGGATTAGATTTCCCCAAAGAAGCTGTGCAGCACCCTCAAAGGAGTTTCTTCATCTGTTTTTCTCTTTTCTACAGTGTAATTGTGATTTTCTTTTTACCCCAGATTTGGAAGAGGATTCACTGTGAAGATGCACTTAAACAGCAGCACAGTTTGCACTGAGAAGCTGACAGAGTTCATGAAGTCACACTTCCCAAATACATGCCTGAAGGTAAGCAAGGCAAAGGCTTTCAGGAGAGGCTTTCAAAATCCTTTCAAACTGAGCTAGAAGATCCTTGCAAGGTGGACATCTTGTGACATACTGTGCATGTAGATCTGAGCTCTCAGAGCCACACTTGTCACTGCTTTCAGCTACACTTTCCAAGGGCTGGAGCACTCCAGTTCCTGGTGGCTGAGGTGACATCAGCCAGACAGCTGCAGTGACCCTGTAAGGCAGCTGTTAGGTGACCCTCTGCCCTGGGAATGCTCTTCCCACTGAAGCCTGGAATGGATGGAAACCCCCTTTAGGTTCAGTGGGTATTGAGATGCTTCCAGTACTTCCACTAACTGAGTAATTGTAAAACCAGAGTAACTGAGTCACAAATCCCATCCATTGTCTGTAACCCAATCTCTGCATGAATCAAAACTGCACACCTGGAGCAGGAAAATGCTATGGCCACCCTGGAGCCTCCAGTCTTGCAGTTGAGTTGTGCTCCCCCAGTCACAAACCCCACAAGAACTCCTGGTGGGTAAACACTGGTTACTACCAGACAATAACATTCAGAAAGCACTACAGCCCCTGCCCCTTCATCCTCCTGTGGTCCAGCTGTTGGATCTGTTGGCTCTTGGCTTTCCCTCACCACTGCTGTCCCCACAGGATCAGCATTTCAAGATGGTGGAGTACCACGTCCCGGTCTCTGCAGGAGGAGTAGCGAATATATTTGATCTCCTGGAAGGCAGCAAAGCAGCCTTTGACATCAGGCACTTCTCTGTGAGTCAGACAACGTTGGAGGAGGTAAGGAATTAAAATGTGAGGCCATCCATTTAAAACTGCTAACAGGGGAGCAGAATGATGGTTGCACATAATGGACTGCTGCACACAATAGACTACAGTTTGAAAGGGATTTCCATCTATATTCCTCCTGGGGGTACTTTATCAGCACTGCTGCCTCCAGGTACCTCTGCTGGTGCTAGGGAAACACACAGAGAAAGCTGCCTGCAGCATAAAGGATCTGTTCTTCCCTCTGTCACTGCTGATTTAAGGAACCTCGTGGGTGTGGGTGAAGGGCAGGACTATGAATCACCCCCAAGTCCAGGGCTAGGCTTTCTACTGGTACTGAAAATATGCTTAATTTCACTTTTCGGGTTGGAAGTTCATTTAGCATTGCTCCAGACTTAGCTTTGGGGTTCATTCCATTATCCCTTCGAAGAACATTCCCAATGGCAACAAAATCTCATAGGGAGCACATTAGTTGAAGGGATTGCTACAAGAACGATCCAGAAGAAATCCCCCTGTTGTGCATCAGCACCTGGAATATTAGTTTGCCCCAGACAGAGGAGCAGAGCTGCAGCCCTGTAGTGCTGTGGATTGTGACACAGCAGTCTGGGAGGGGATTTCCTCAGTGCTGCTCCAGTAAGCGGCAGTGGCTGGGAGAGAAACAGGCAGGCAAAGCGCAGGAAGCCCCAGCTCAAATTCTGTGGGAGGACAGCTTGGCTCTGTGAATATGCAAATGTGATTGCAGGGCGTGTTCTCATAAGAGTCCTTTCTGTATTCATTAGCTGCTGTTGAAAGGAAGGCTGTTAGGTGTGATTTTATACACCTCTCTCTACACTCTGCAGTTGTGCGTGCACAGATGTCAATTACACAGAGACAGATGGGTTTATGAAGTAATCATGGGACTGTATTACAGTGTGATTGAAACGAGCCACTGCATGGGCATTGCCTCGCTGGCTCCTGGGGAGCCTGAGCTGTGGGACAGTGAGCTTCCACGCAGGAATGTCTGCCTTTGGATCCTGGGTGGCGGTTCTGCAGTACGGGAGTACACATCTATTTATTTGCACGAGCCCATAGAAGCCCAACAATTTGCAATTCTCAAATTCAGCGTGAATCCATCCCCGAGCGAGCTCTCCAGGCTCACAGTCAAATGAGCAGCCATGCCTTTTTTATATTCATTTGTGCCATAAATTATTTATGCTGTCACATACTGAGTGTTTTCCTTTAAACTTCCAGGTTTTCATCAACTTTGCTAAGGATCAAGCAGATCCTGATGGGGCGGACACGGGTCCTGATGTGACGCCGGACAGCTCTGACACAAGTAGCCAGGCTAGCACCATCAGCTCCATCTATTGAAGGGATCCACCCACACGGGATCATAGAAGCTGGGGAAAAGACCTGACAGCCCCTCCAACCCTGTTTGAAGTCATTTTAGGGTGATGGGGATAAGCAGTCCCATTTTCTTAAAGTACTTTGTTTTTTGATATACGCTTAATTAATGTCACTAGGAACATGGTAGGTGTTTGAGACTGGCACTTGGTTACAAATCAGATTGGTCTTTCACAGGTTCTTTCCCCCCCACCCCCAATTCTTGTTTCATGATCACTGTAGTGGCTGTGAGGATTTAAACAGCAGCACCTGCTGCTCGTGGCTGTTTGCTTACAGCACACGGCAGTGTTGGAGCAGAGGAGCTGTGGGCAGTGCAGGGTGTCTGACCACAGAGGAAAGCCCACGCTCCACTCCCTGCTCAGCAGCAGACTTCCTGGGTGACTGAGTGAAAGTGGCTCTGTTCTGACAGGCTCCCCCTGGGAAAATGGGGCTCATGGCCTTGCCCCTCCTCACAGGGGGGTTGTGAGGATGCAGGTGTTACAGTGGCAAAGGCCACTGGTGGGGGCCATCTTTGGTAATGACACAGAGCTTATCTGGTTATGTCAGCACAAATATAACTATTTTATGAGTTAGTGCTTCCAGTGGTTTTGGTTTGTTCCTGTAGCTTATTCCAGCTCTGTGTAACTCCTCGAGTGAGTCCTCTGGTCCCAGGCAGTTCCTGGCTCTTGGTACCCAGGGGAAGATGATTCCCCCACGAGCCCCTTTCTCCTTCTGGCTGGAGTTCAGGGCTGCTCTGGAGCAGCCGAGCAGTGGTACAGGGCAGGTCTGTTGGCTGAATGCTCTGACAGAAAAAGCTCTTTGCTTCATAAGATTGTATTTCCCTGAGCACAGTAGAAGCAAGGAGCATCCCCCTTGCTCATAAACCCTCCATCTCCAGCAGCTTTGCCTCTCTGTGTCCTCTCCAGTAACCTTCCTCCTCAACCCCACGTGCTGGCTGCCCCGTTACTCTGGAGCTGTGTTTTCCCACATAACAAGGCATCATTAGCTCCTGCTTCAAAGACTCTGCCTGCTGGCTTTAAAGGAGTGCTCTGCCCACTTCTGAGAGTAGCCCCCAGCAGCTGAGTTCAGCACACCACCACACACATCCTGCTCTCTTCCCCCAGAATGATTAATAGATAGAATAGTTTAATATGATTCTTTATTATATGTATCAGCATAAGGCCCCAAAGACTTGGGTTTGGGTCAAGGCATTGATGTACCTTCGAGCACAAAATGAACTTAAACTCCAAGCTCAATAAACTTGCTGTTGCTGGTAAAACAGATTGGAGATAAAGCCTTACCTTGTGAGACCTGGGGTGGCCCATACAACTTACCTGGGTTCACCCACACAATTCCAGCCAGGTGGTTTCTTCTTCCTTTTTTTTTTTCGTCCCCCAAACTAATTTGAGTCAAAGGAACCTTTGATGAAATGCAATGACACATCTTTGTTACCCTGACCATGAGTTTGACTAGTTCAGCTCCTAAGGAGTAGGTACTTTGTAAAATCCCAAACACCCTTGATATTCAGTGGGATACTGAAGTTCAAGGTTTAGCTGCTGCAAGGAGGTCACATCCTTTCTTTGGTCTTGGTGTAAACTTCTTACTGATAGCAGGAGGAGTTTTATTATGGATTGAAAGTATTATCGAGCTTTGAATTATGCCTCAACCTGCTGACTGTAATTAAAACTGGGACTCAGCTTCTTTCCAGAATGCATTCGACACCTGCAGTTTATAAGTGACTGAAAAAGCTGCCCAGACATCCATTGTAGATTCTATTATTATGTCTCCAGCTCTGCAAAAGCTCTTTTTTCTCATTTTCATTGCACATCTTACACAGATCACAGTATAAAATTAAGCTTTTCTCTAATGGAGGGCTTGTGCTCCCTGCAAAGGACTTGGAGCATGAATGCCAATGATTTAAATGCAGCCTTGTAATACCAATCAGAGTATTATTTTATTATGTTCATGGCTTTGCAACTGCCAGTGAAAGATGGATCTTCAGACTCTGTCCAGATGTACTTTACATGTAATTGAGGGAGACTGATACAAAACTATTCTTTTGTCCCTTTAGAGCCTACTAATCAAACAGGGAAAAAAAAAAAAGAAGGAAGTGATTCATTGGAATACTTCAGCAAGTTGCAATTTAATTGTGTAAAATAGAGTTTTGAGGAGAAAAAAAGCCAAAAGCATCCTTTGAATTCCCACCCAATTCTGGCATTAATAGAAACATCTGCTCCATGTGAAATGTGTCACGGCCATGATCTACGCTCCCCGTTCTCACTGGCAGGTAAAAATAAACCATCTGCTCTTGCAATCAAGTCTGTGGGTATTGGTCCAAGCAAGCCAGAGTTTATATACTGGGGGAATTTAACTGAGGCCCGTGGAGAAGCAGTTACATCCGTTTGGGGGCTGGAAGCATCTGGCAGGGAGGTTGTATATAACGTCACTGGGGGCTGAATTACCATCCACGCAACACTTTCCAATCATCCCCGTTCCCTGCAGAGCCTCAGCTCCATCCTGTCCCTTTCAGAGGTAGGACACGCTCCAAGCTCAATTCCGAGGCAAAACCTTGGAAGCCAGCACTCTCCTGCCTCTGAGCATCGGCTCCATGCCTGCCATCACCTCTTTGTCTCCCTGAGAAGGTTCCAGGGGTGGCCGGGAATGCGGAGCACTGACTGAGAAACCACTGAGGAGGATCTGAAAGATTTTGAGCAGGGTCTACAAGGCAGGGGAAGGATGGGTGTCACGCTGGGTGTCCCCCACTGCCAGCACTCTCTGAATTCCCTCAGAAATTTTGGCTTTACATGACTCTGCTTCCAAAATGAGCCACCAGGCAGCCTCCTTCCTCTGGCCTGAGCAGGGAGCTGAGATTGCTGCCCTGGAGTGCTGCGTACACATCACCTCTCCAGGAGCCAGAGAGGAGTGCTGCAGGGCAGGGAAAACAGCTTTTCATCTTCCTCCTTTATGCAGCATCACCTCAGTCACCCCAACATCCCCCGAGGAGGCAGCAGTGCCAGGGTGAGCCCTCCCAGCGAGGTCACACAGCCCCGGGGCGCTCACTGGCAGCGGCCTCACCCCAGCTTCATTTAAAATGCATTTGACACAAGGGACAGGCAGTGCAGTCTCTAAGCAGGGCCAGGGCCAGGCAGTCAAGGAGGAATTGCAGAATTGGTTCTGTGCATTGCCAGGCAGATTGAAGGTTGGCAATTTGAGTTGTGGACTTGGAGACAATGATTCAAATCTCCATCCTGGCTCTCCATGTATCGCTTTGTGCTGTTGATGAGAGCACGGTGCTGCTCCAGCCTGATCCTTACTTAGCTCCATGCTCGGTGCAAATAGCCACTGAGGGCTGGTTTGGCAAGGTCACAAAGAGTCTGGCAGGGGCTGGGGAAAACTGTTTCAGAGGAGTCAGTGTTAAGTAAAATATTGTAAATATAAATTCAAGGTATCTAATGAGATTTTTTTGGTCCTTTCATGAGAGCTGCAGGAGTGGTTTTGTTACTGGGTTCATTCAGAAAACGTGTACAGCTCAGATGAACACATCCAGGTAAACAAAATTTGGTGTCTACTGAAGCTTAGGGCTGGTGGTGCCCAAAGACCTGCAGCCTGTGAGGAGTCACTCCTGGGATCCAGAATTTGTGGGATCCATCCTCATAACAGGCTCGGGATGGGGCTTAGCCTGTTGTAGGAGCTTCAACTTCCTTCCATTGCTGCACTTTCGCTGAAGTTGCTGTGAAGCTTTTTGGCTTTTACAAGCCAAGAAAAATATCTGTCTCTTCAGTTAATAGTGGAAGGGTTATTTTGTGAGCTGGTGGAGAAAGAAAAATGGGTTTTGGATGGCAACAGCACATAGCATGATTTTACCCTTTTTTTTTTTGTGGACAACAGCTGTGATCTTGCATACTCTTAACAAAGTATCAACAGCATATTAAAATGAGCACAACACAGAAAAGCAGCAGTGGGGAATGACAAAAAAAAATTGAATTCACCAGAATTATTATTCCATGTCAGTATTTAAATTTTAAAAAAAATCACTCTAATTAATTTAGTTGTTCAGGGAGAGGATAGAAAGAAGGAAGATGGCATTGAAACAATAAGAACAACATTAGTAAGGGACACAGCCAGCTCTTGCTGTTGGCTCTGCTCCTCATGCTACTCACATACACAGCACTGGGAAGGAGGGAGCATGATGGGCCAGACCTGATTCCTCAAAGTATCTGTAGAATGCACAAGATCACCCCAGGGAGTATCAGAGTTCTGGGGCTGGAGGCTGCCCCTTGCCATGGTACAATCCTGCAGCACCTGGATAGTGGCACATGCCAGAATGGAAGAGTCCCACTGGTTAAGTCTGGGATGAAGGACACATCCTTGTGCCTACAACACATGGAGCAACACTTGGAACCAGTTCCCTCTCCCAAGGGCTCATCCTGGGGGATGCAGCCCCCACTTCATTGCTCATGGCTGCTGGAACACCCTTCTGGAAACAAGGCATCCACCAGGGAGAGCAATCCTGAGGGCCCCGTGCTGGGGCTGAGACAAGGAAATGGCAGCGCTCCACGAGCTGTAAGGCTCAAAGGAACAGCCCCACTGCTGAGTGCCAGGGAGGTGCTTTGGTTTTAAGCAGTGAGGCTTTCACTAGAGCAGCAAGTTGGGTAGAAATGAAGCATCTCTTGGAAAGAGTTCAGGTCTTCAGTGACTTCACTGACAAAGAAAAAAACAAAGAACGGCCACAACAATTTATGGTAATGCACATAAGATAAAATCCAAGTGAAGACAGGGTGATATTTGAGGCTCTTGACCTCCATTAGCAGGTCAAGGTGAACCCTCAGGCCTCTACTCTCCATGTCCTGGGTGTCAGGGGAAGGCATTTTTCCCAGCCCTCTGCTTGAGTGTGCACTGCCTATTTCCCAGCCAAAGACAATCAAATTGAAGTATATCTAGCATGGGACAGGGAGGAGGAAGCAGGATGATCTGCCTCTTCCTAACCAGACCCAGCTGGGTTATTCCTGCACAAGACAGCAATGAATTTAAGTTAAAATGATACCAACCAGATTGAAATGCAATTAAAGGAATCCCCTTAGGGTTGTGCATCCAATTAGTAGCATACCTTTAATTACAGCAGTGCAGTTCTAAAGAGACACATGTGAGAGGGCCAGCAGCACAGAGCTGAAGCCTGCCTGGTGACCCATATCCATGAGGTCCCAGAGGAGGTACACATGGGTTTGCATCACCAACAGTGGCCTGCTCCTCTCCTGGGAAAAAGCCCCCACAGGGTGGCCCAGCCTGGCCTGGGAGCAAGGTAGAGGAGAAACACCTTTTTCAGCTTTGTAAGAGCAATTTTCTCCAATGAACAATTGCTGGAAAACAAGATCCAGGTGCTTCTAAAAGGTAAGACATTTTCCACAATTTTTTGTACATGACATTTCCCTCTTGAAGTGCCAGAATGTACCCCGCCTCCATGAACCATGAAAGTTAAAGCAACAGAGTTGACTTTGATAAGAAAACTCATTAAAAAATTAGCAATGCAAACATTAGGAATTGTTAGAAACACCAGAGCACTTCTAGCTGTCCCTCGACCATCTCTGTGGAGTTATTTGAGGTAAAAGCACTTTAACCTTGAGCATAATGCCATCCCCAAAGCAGCCAGCTGTTAGTCTGGAGTATGGCCCTTGGTCTGGAGCCTTAGCTGAAGTCCCTGTCAAAGCCTGTAGTCAGGCTGCTCTGGATAGCAGCAGGCTGTGCAACCACACCTTGCTCCCCCAGATTCTTATTTAAAATCCTGTCAAAGAGAGAAAATGAAGTTGAAGGAGACTCTCCTTTGCCCATTGTGCCATGAAGCCTGAGGGCTGGCATGTGTTGATAACTCAGGTACCCCGTTTTATTGTAGACTCACATCAACTTGCACCACGTTGAGCCCTGGGATCAATTCTGAGAGGTGCATAGAAGCAGGTGCTTCATCCATCTTCACGTGCTCCTCCTCAGGTGTTTCTTTAAGTACCTTCAATGTCAGTAAAACGAGCAAAAGTTGAGAGCATAGGCTTAATCAGATTAACAATTATAATCATTCCCATCCATCACCACAAAGCAGCTGCAGTGCCACTGAGTCCGTTCTGCTCCAGGAACCTGGGGAATCGGAGCTATACCTGATTAGCCAGGCAAGGGCAGCTCGAGGCTTGCCATAAAGAGGAAGAGAGGCATTGCTCAGCCTGACTCTTTTATTCATTTTTTTATGAGCCTCCAGAGCATCCTCAGAAATTATTAAAGCCTCTCTGAGAAGCGCAGTGCCACAAAGGGAGTGATTCCTCCTGGGCTGGCGCTCACGCTGCGATAACTCCCTGTGAGAACATACCGGGGTGTGGGCAGTGAGGCCTCTCCTTCCACCTGTTTTCTGTAATTCAGCATTTGACCATCCTCATTACAGACCCAGCAAGAGGCTTCCCCCCCCATCCCCCCCAATCAGCTCTTTGCCACACATGGGTGGATGGCAGCAAAGGCAAAGCTGGGATGTTATCAACCACCCTGGCCGCCCATTTGAGGGACCCTCCTGCTCCTCAGCGTTGGGTTATAAACTGGGATGTGTGAAATCAAACAGGAATAGGGAATACCACGACATTGCAGCAATGGGGACCTTCACTGGGAGGATCTGGGCTGAAGACCAGGCACTGTACAAGCAAGTCCTCCCTTTAAAGGTTCTAGGGGGCTGGGCTCCCAGAAGCCTGCCGAGGATGGAGATGCTCCATGCCTGCTGCCCTGCCTTTCCTAACAGTGGAGGCAGCAGAGCAGAGGGATGCAGCTTCAGATTGAGTTTGTATTTCAACTATTCTGGGAATCCCATGTGCCAGAACCACATAACTCTGCTGGCCTACAGGAAAATGCCAGTCCTGGGTGAATATCAGTGACCTGTGAGAGCAAGAAACCTTCACAGCTCCCTTGGAGAGTCTTGCTGTTGTAAGGGGTCATTTTTCCACTGTGAATATCCTACATGGGGTGATTTCAGGGCTTGAAATCAGCTCATATATGATGCTAATATAGTGCTCCTGTGAATAATATAGCACCACTTCTCACAGCAAGTGAAGTGGAGAGACAAGTGTCCCCCCTGGACTTCTAAGTTGCTGTATTAGACACCAGCCTCACCTGATAAATCAAAGCTGCTGTGTCATACTTCCCTCCCAGCCCCTTTGGCATTCTTGAGCTCTGGCTCAAGCAGGAATTACAGGGTGAGCTGGCTTGGGCTGTGTAAGGGAGCACTCCAGACTGTGATTATACAAGTCCTTGAAATCACCTTAGGATGTGGGAAGCTGTTTTCCCATCCACCCAGGCTGTGACAAGCAGAGGTGCTCAGCACCCATCTAGTGAAAACAGGAGGGTCTGTGCCAGGGCTTTCCCACCTCCATGGGCCTGCTTGCAGAGTGGGGCAGGCAAAAGGTGCCTGTCTAAAGGGTTTGGATGGCTCAGGGCTGGGGTGTCCCAGCGGCAGCATGGGGCAGCGTGGGTGCAGGGCTGGGGATGTGCACTGGCTCTGGGAGGGCAGAGGAGCTCACAAAATATCCTGCTTCCCTCAGGTGGATCAAAAGGAGGGATTACAGCAAAACCAGAGCAAAAAAATAGGGGTTGTGCTTGCAGCATGGCACATTTGAGTAACAGACCCTGATAACCCAGAGGGGAGGGTGTGATGGTGTCATCCACTGTCATGGTTTGGCTCTCTTCCCCTCAGAGGCTGGAGAAGCCAGACCTGCTCCCAGGCCAGAGGGAAACAGCCCCCATGGCTCACAGGTCAGACCACTGTTTCTTCTGGAAGTTTATGGCAATCCTATTTGTGGATTTAAATGCAACTGCCGAAGCTGCTGGCACAGGATTTACAACGTGGCCTCAAAACACAGGAGAGAAGGAAAGCTGAACTCTCCTTTGATGTTTGCAAGTGTAAACTGCAGGCCTGCGCTGAACACACTGTAAATAAGAATCATTAATCATCAGCTAAGTGCCGTGCAGTTGCTGTTATTTACTATAACAACATAAATCATCAGGACCTGCTATCATGTTAATTTGGATTTAGTATGGATTAGTATGGAAAAAATAATATCCTCACCTATTTACAGAATACATAACACATACAGATGTGCTGTGGCTTTTGTTCCTTAGTTTCCTCCAGCCAGGATGCAAGTCAGGAAAACACTCTGGGAGATCTCCATGTGAGGGATTGCCAACAGTTCAGGCCAAGCTGCAGCCCAACAAATTCTGTCTGGTGCTGACACAGTAAATCAGCACCCAGGGGGAAAGCAAGACCGGGAGGTCTTGGACTTGTTTTGCCCCCCGAGCCCTCCCTCCAGCCCCAGTGCAGAGCACTTCCCAGCTACTGCATTGCATCCATGGATCTCTGCAGTAACTCCACGGGTTTTCTTGTTTTTTTTATCTGCAGCTCAACTCTGGCTTTCACATTTAAAAAGCACCAGGCATGGGTTTTGTGGGATGCTGCAGCCTGCTGCTCCTCCCTTTGGAGGGAAGGTTTAGCAGGGAAGGAGCATTTCATCTTAAATTAAGGGAGCATTACCCACATATTTAATATTCTCCAGAAATTCCAGCTGTACTCCTTGCTGATGTATTATTTTTCCCCCTGACTTGACTTTATTCAAGACACTCATGCACCAGAGCAAGGCTGGCAGGGCACCAACATGACCGTTGGTGTTTTGGGTGTGGAGCTCATGCCAGATTGGCTCCATCCCTCCACAGATAATTTCTAAATTTGGTGGTGACACAGCTTCACTGCCCAGGGATCCTCAGTCTTGATGTTTGGGCACAGCATCTGTCTCTGCCCTCAAGTACTCAGACAAAGTGGGGGTGTCTTCTCTACTCCCCAAAATAACTCGAATTTTTTAAAGTGAGGAGAGTTTGTTGTTAAGAAATCACAGCACATTTCTCTCCAAAGTCAGCCCAGCACTCACAGTCCTGGTTATCTGCTTTATCCCGGTGGAACTGGAGGTGCTGAGCCCTGACTGAAGGTGTGGAGATCCCTGACTGACCCCATGGAGGTCACCAGTACTGCTTTAGCTGGAGGTTAGTTCTGATTAAGAATTAGGCCTTGATATCTGGGAAATAATTATGGTTTGTATTTTTAAAATGTAACTGGAATGGGAATTAAAAGAATTTGGTTTTTCGGGGTGGCCCAAAGATTTCCCTTAGGTTTCAATCTGCAATTATACATTTAAAAACAGTCACAGGTAAAAAGAAAAAAAGTGATGTTGCACCTGCACTTTGACTCCACCAGGTCTAAAAATGCAAGTAATTGCCTTTAATGGTTTCTGTTATTTTTAACCTGTGTTTTGTGTGTGCCAAATGAACAGACATCAAACCAGGGTGAATCTCTCCAAGCGTTGAGCCAGAGCTGAGGTTTGCATAAATTAAAACTAGGTTAATTATAATAATTCTATTGCAATAGGGATAGTATAATAAGATTAATTAGAAGGGGGCTAATAAGAGGGTTCAAGCCACAGCAATACAAAACCTGCACCCAGGTTCTTCAGTGGTTTTCTTGGACTTGTCTCCCACTCAGCTCAAGGGCAATCCAACATCTAAAAGCCACTGCAGAGCCTTGACTGTGTTTTCCCAAGCATCCAGGCTCGCCTCACACCAACCATATGTCTGTCTCTGTCTGCTAGCAGATTGCACCAAATATTTTTCTTTTTCATGGTGGCTGAGCAAACAAACACCATCTGTGGGGCTCGCCAAGGGAAATCCTGGCCCCTCAGCGCCAACAGGAAGGCAGCCACACGTGTCCATGGGGTTGACATTTCTGACATCCACAGCCCGAAACAAGAACTTCCCTCTGCTCCTCATCTCTGCCCATCCGTCCACTTGAGTCAGAACCTGGAATTTCGCAGATTTAAATTCAGATTTTATTGAAGGAAGGCTGGGTCCCATCAAAGCGAACTGCCTAGCCTGACCCAGGTTAGTGGGACTGCCTTGAGGTGGTGGTAGGTGGAAGAGGGCAAGAAGGCTGTTTTTCAAGTGGCTCTGTCTTGGATGTACCCACCCTGCTGGGGGCTTTGGGCATTTTCCAGCCATGCTGAAATCCCTCAAATCCCAGGACTGATGGGGATTTTTGGTCTTGCTTGACCTGCCTAGAACCTGAGGTCTTGGAGGGCAGCTGATGTGGGATGCAAATTATTCCCTGTTCAAACCTTTTTTCCTTTGAAGTTAAAAGGACACCTGGGAGACACCCCCACTCTGGGGGACACCGCTTGGTAGGCAGGGTCTGTGCCATCTATCCATGCACCCCAGCACTGGAGCAGGGGAGCATTAGCAGTTACTGCAGCAAAGGTGTGAACATGGTCCCCAGCTGGGCACAGGGTTTTTTTGTGCTTTGCTGTTCTCTGTTACTTGCCTCTGCAGGAAATCCCTTTTCTGGTCAAATCAGAAGGGTAATTTAAATTTTGTAAAATCCCCCACAGTTTTGACCCATGTGGGCATTGACAGAGATGTCCTGCTGGGCGATGGGCAGGTGGAAATTACCTGTCACCTCTATTGCTTTTCCACTTGTGCTTCTGCAGTGCTGGGCCCAGAGCTTGTGCTCTGACCAAATCTTTTGTACAAGTGCCCTTTGGATTTAGCAATTGGCACGGTGAAAGCAGAACCAATGAACCACAGGCTTCTCTGCTGCTGCCTTTAATTAAAAATGCCATGTCTAACACCAGCAGATGTTCCTGCTATCGAGACTTGAGGAATAATTTAATGCCGTGTAATGCAATGCTGACTGTGCTGCTTAGTCTGAAAGTGTAATAGACTTTTTTATTTTATTATTGTTATTATTTCCTTTCAGGGATCTAATCCCTCAATATTTGAAAATCTTGAAACTTGGTAGTTTAATAGTGCTAATCAATTCCTGCACAGAATGATCTCAGCAGCCCCATGTCTGTCAAACGAGCACTGCAGCCCATGATGCTTCTGCGACCACAGTGAGCTTGAAGGGCCTTGGGTGTGGAGCAAAATTGGCTCCAGAGGGGTGGCCTGAGGAGCAGACTAAGCCTGTTAAAGCCTGTGATTCAGACATTTGGGAAGACAGGGAATTCAAAGATGAGGCTGTGCCTCCTCCAATTTTTTCTGCAGTCTTCTGATGAAGAGGATCCATCCGGTTGCTTGCTGTGGGTTCGCAGCACATCGAGCTGAGCACCCTTTCCTGGCAGGGTGCAGAAGTTTCAGGATGTGCTCTGTATTCAGGTGGATCAGAGCAGAGCATGTCCTCTTCACAGAGCTTTGGCTCTTTTAGCCCCTAGGAAAACAACTGATTTACAAAACTCAATGGAACTGCTTCCCTCTGCACGCTCCTTCCTGTTACACGAAGAATCACATAATAATTGTATATTTGTTGAGAAACAGCTGGGGAACTTCACTAAATGAATAAAATATCAGGTAGCAGTGTATTTCCATAAAAAGGTCTTTACCAGATGGGCAATGCTTTGAAATGAAGCATGACGTAGGTGAGGATTTTTTCCCTCCCTCATCAGCCAGGGAGCTAAGCCATCCTTCAGATGGGTTTGGCTCTGGAGCCCAGCGTTGTTTGGAAATCCCATTTCCAGCCCAGCACGGTGAGGATGAGCACTGCCTCAGCGGGGTGCTGAGCCGCTGATTCATTCACACACCAAACGCTGCTGCCTCACTGTATCACACCACTGCTGAAACCCTGTCACTGCCTTTCTGTCATGCAACAAATTTATTTTAAAGTGTGAGGTCCTTATACTGCCTGGAATGGCTTTACTTGTACTTTAAATACTGCATAAACCAAATTTAGAGATATATTTCTTGCTTCCCTCTGTTCCCACCCATCTTTTTTTTTTTTTTTTTTTTTGCTTCTGACTGTCCAGTTGGTTGCAGTAACTCACTGCTGAAGAAGACATTTCTTAGATTTCCAAGAGCGCCAGCTCCTTAACCTTTATAAAATTAAGGAGAATGAATCATTTGTGACTTTTACATCTTTCTTGAACGCAAGTATTTGTTAGATGCAGGCTGCCCAGGGCAATGCTTTACCTCGGTTTAACTTAGTTGTAAATGTTTGTAAATTCCCACATAATGTCTCAGCACAACGGAAACTATTGCATCTGTGGATTTATTGAGAGGGATGTGAAACATATTTCAGCTGGAGGAAAGGAAGAGGAGGCACTTATCTGCTTCACCGTGCTATACAGTATATATCAGCATCTCCTATTTTGTGAACATAAATGCCAGGTTGACTCAAGAGATCTATGGATCAAGTGTTGTTTGTAACCTGCCCCGAATGCTTCAAATTGTGTTAAAGTTTCATCTCAGCAGCGAGGCTTTTTGCCATCTTTCAGGATCCCTGGTGCACTGGGAGCTGCTGGGAGTTGGGTGTTCGGAGCACAGGATGAGCCAAGTAACAGGGAGTAGGATGTAAAGGTTGCACCTGGCAACTCTGCATTCTTAAGGGAAAAATGACAGGCTTCGCTTATGTTGTGAGTTTATCCTGGTTTTGGCGATGTGAGGGAGCAAATCCCTGTCCCAGCTCCACCCCTGCCAAGGAAAGGAGTGAGTGTGCCGATGTCCTTGCTGTCATCCCGCTCCTGCATCCAGCTCTGTCGGTGCGTGCACCCAGGGTGGGAAGAGGCACCGACAGAGCCTCGAAGAGGACAAACTCCTCTTTGAGCAGCACAGGCGCACCTTTACCTGCCCCTTTCCCTCCCCCAAGGCGGAAAAGGAGGATGCTGTGCCCCGAAGCAGCTCGTTGCACCCAGATCCTGTCAGACACTCGTCCTAGCCCGCCTGCCGGCCGCGAGCAGCCGAGAGCCACACGCGTCCCTCACATGGTGCGCTTTGTAACACCGAGTGCTTTTTGTTGCGTCCCACGCTCGCTCCAGCTCTTCCCCCAGCGCCGCTTCCCTGGCGGCTCCGCACCGCGTCATTACCGCAGCGGGGCTTCCCTGAGCGCCGGGAAACTGCAGCCCATTACGGAGACACAGCCGCACTTCTCACAGCAGGCGGCTCCTGCCAACAGCCCCGCGCCGGGGAAACCAGCGAGGGCGGCCCGGCGTGCCGGCATCCATCCCGCCCTCCCCAGCTTCTCTGAGGGCAGCGCCGCCTGCAAAGGCTGCTGTGGGACCCTTCAGCCCCTCCGTGGATTCCTCTCGCACGCACAGGGACTGCCGGTTACCACGAGTGCTGCTTCGCCTTCTGACGTGTCGGCTTTGCCCCAGGCGACAGCAGCAAACGTTCTCCGAAGTGCTGAGGGATTTCACAATTCCACATCCTGTGTGGGGCCCACTCCCCTGCACCTCTGCATCATAGTGGTAAAAAAGATAAATATTTAGCCTTCCCTAAATAAAGGGGAAAAAATGTCATAATTTAGTCCATCCCTAGTGTTCAGGAGCCATGGAGGGAACAAGCTCAGAAAGCAGAGGAGTGCAACCCTTGAAAACTGGAGGACCTCCCTCTTGGAAGACATTAATAACGTATTAAGAAATATTTTCAGCCCTGATTTAACACCCATTTAAGTAAAACTCCTTCTGTCCAGATAGGGTAAGGCTGGGACACCCCTCTGATCGCTGCTTTCTACAACTGTCACAAACCAAATTTTGCAGCTCCATGCCGCCATGTCCTTTTATGATGAAGTTCCCCCAAAGAATAACTCGCTCACTTTAATCATGTTTTCTCTGAGATTTATAGCTTGATGCTTATTCACTGGCGGAGCTTCTCCACGTGAAATGTCAGTAAGCCCGTTATAAATTGCTCCTGGCATTCCTGCTCTATCTTTTACTTGGCCAGGAGTATTTCTACCTGAAAGTGATAAATTCCTGCTATAACTACTTTATGTGCTCCAGTAATTACGCTGTAGAGGGATGGCGGGGGCTGCATCTCTGTGCAGGTACCACACCTAAAAAAACATCAGCCTGCAAAAGTGGGAGATTGGGCTGTGGCTGGGATGCTGCAGGACGCACAGGCTGAGGGAAAAAAACCATCCTGGAAACCCAAAATAACAGTGACCGGTGTGGCATCTCTGTCAGATATTTATATTTATGCTGTGTTAGACATGTTTGTCATAGATACACAGACACTGGGAAGACGTACATAGGAGCATCAGGTTTGGGTACGAGATTGATTTGGATGCTGTTATGGCATCTAGACAGGCTGAGACCAACAGCATGAAGTTCAAGAAGGCTAAGTGGGTCCTGCACTTCGGCCACGGTAACCCCCTGCAGCTCCAGGCTGGGCTAGAGCAGCTGGAAAGCTGGGAAGGGCTCCAGAGGCAGCAGCTGAACATGAGCCCAGGTAGGCAAGAAGGCCAATGGCACCCGGCCTGTGTCAGGAATAATGTGGCCACAGGAGCAGGGAAGTGATTCTCCCCCAGTGCTGGGCACTGGTGAGGCCACACCTCAAGTGTTGTGTCCAGCTCTGGGCACTTCAGGGCACAATGGATGTTGAGGGGCTGGAGCAGGTCAGAAGAAGGGCAGCGGAGCTGGGAAGGGGCTGGAGCCCCGGGAGCGGCTGAGGGAGCTGGGAAGGGGCTCAGCCTGGAGAAAAGGAGGCTCAGGGGGACCTTGTGGCTCTGCACAGCTCCTGCCAGGAGGGGACAGCCGGGGGGATCGGGATCTGCTCCAGGAACAGGGATGGGACATGGGAAAATGGCTTTGAGCTGCTTGAACATGAATCGTCATTTGTCCCTAAAGTTCCGAAGTTCAGACACTCTGGGTTCTGCAATAGACTTAACAGACTTGTGCAGACCCATTTCTCCTATGTGAAAAACGCCAATCACTTGGTTTTTAAAATTTGAAAAGTTTAATAATAATAAAATGGTTATAAAAATAATAATACAATTACAGTAATAAAGTTTAGAGTTAGGACAATTACAAGACAATAAAAAGCAAAGAATTACGCACGTCCGGATGCTCTCAGACACTAAGTCACGAAAAGCATGCCTTGTGAACAAAGGAATAACCTTAAACCAATGCACTTGTTGCATATTCATACATCCTTCATGGTTATGCATACATTCTATTCTAAACAAGAAACTCTGTTGTATGTCAACTGTTTCCTCTAATTCCCCCTAGCGTCTTCCAAGTCTGAGCCAGGCCTGAAGAAATTTGCTTCTTCTGATAAGAAGCCATAAATTCCTCTCCTTTGGAAGATTTAGGTGTTCCTCAGAGCGAGTATCTCATTCCTAAAAAAAAAACTTCCCCCACATACATAGTCTCTATTTTAACATTATGTTGTAACCTAAAACTACATTTAACACACTATGTAAGAGAATTAATACAGCATAACTTTCTAACATTACACATATAATATTCATTGTAATATTTGCGAAAAGCCAATCATAAAATATGCATTTTTCACACCTATTATCCTAAAGTTCAGAAGTTTAAACTGTCTGGGTCTTGCAACAAACTTAAAGACGCATTTTTCCTCCCTGTCAAGTCATTCTTTCAGACCTAGTCGTTGCTGAAGACATTAAAGTCTATTTTCTTTGTAATTACTGAAGAATCCCACCCATGGAGTCGCAGGTGAAGACACTTAGCACCCAATTTTCCTGCCACACACGCGCCTGCGATCCCCGCCCCGAATTTCACCCAGCCCGCCATTTCCCCGGCGCTCCCCTCACGGGCGGCGCGCGGGAAACGCTGAGGGCGGGGAGCGCGCGCGCGGCCCCCGCGCCTGCGCAGCGGCGGCGGATTCGGAGCGGCGGCGGGAAGCGCTGAGGGAAGCGAGGGCTGAGCTCGGAGCCGATGAGGGAACCGCTGTGAGGGAAGCGATGAGGGAGGCGCTGCGCGGACGCTCGGGCAACCAGCCGGCCCCAGGCAGCCCCTTTCACCCCGCCGCCCCCTCCATGGCGCCGCCCGGGCCTCCCTGGTCCCACACCCGCGCCGCGCTGGGGCGGCTGGAGAGGGCACTGAGCTGCTCCCGCTGGTAATGGATGCCCTCCTTCCCCCTTTCCCCCACCCCATCCCGTCTTCCCCCAGGCGTCCTGCCGTGTGTGTTAAAAGTGGCGCGCTTCTCTTTGCCCACAGCGGCGGTGTGCTGCGGGAGCCCGTGTCGCTGGGGCAGTGCGAGCACGTCTTCTGCCTGTGAGTACCGGGGCTCGCCTGCCTGCCGTGGGGAAGGACCGGGAGGTGGGCGCCGCTGGGGCCGGCCGGGGAGCTGGTGGGGAGAGGGCAGCGGGAGCTGCTCTTCCCCTGGGGGTCCTAGCCAGGAGTGCTGGTTTAGGCTTCAGGATGCCGGCCAGGTGTGAAGGGAACTTTCAGTGTGGCGGAAGGAATTGTCTGCTTGTAGTGTAGAATTGGAAAACAACCTGCAGTTCGCATCATCCTCAACTCCCTCCGCTTTCTCCCCACATAAAGAAAAAAGAGCAGCTTGGGAAGGCGTTTCCTGTTTCCAACCTCTGCCGCCAGAGGGTTGGGTGGTGCTTGTTATTGGTTGGGTCTTCTACCAATACTTTGCTCTTTCAGTTCTGCCTCCCTGCCTGTTGCTGTTTTCACACGCATCCAAGCACGTTGGAAGGCTTACCTGTGCTTAGAGTTGGTCAAATAATCTGAGTGCTTCAAAAAAAACTGACTTAAATTAGAAACATTCTGCCAACAAGGCGCTTCTGAGGTGGCGGTGGTGGTTGCGTTGCCTGTTGTGGGACAACTCACTGCATTGTCACTACAAACAGAGGCTGAAATGTTTGTGCCCCGGAACTGCCTCTGGCTGGGCTGGGGGAGCCTTTTGGCCACCGTGTGTGTCACTGCTCCTCACGGCATGTACATACAAACACGGGGAGTTAAAGGGTCTGTGGTGTATCTTAAAGAGGTTCTCTGCACAGCACAGGTGGAAGCAGTCTGATAAAATCCTGCCTTTGTTAGGGTGAGGAAGAAAGATACTGTCTAATCTCTACTTGTAAACCAGCATAGATACTCAGCTTTATGTCTTGTTAATCTATAGCCAGTGTGTCAGTATAAGCTGAAGAAACCCTCCCTCATGGATGTGTATCTGCTACCCATCTTCAGCTGCACTTTTCTAATACGAGTTTTCAGTGTTGAAGGCCTGAAAGGTAAAACACCAGTAGAATATTTAGTGGCTTTTTAAGGAGTGACTGATTATGGGACTCTTTCAGCATATCTTCCCCCCAGTATGCACATCCTGAAAGGTGCACAGGTGATTAATTTCTCTCCAGACACGTGTTCTTTCCCAGCTGTGGCCATTAATTGCTGTAGAAGATTCTCAAAGAGAGGGACCTTTTACAGGAGCACACAGGGACAAGAATGGGGGAATGGCTTCACGCTGAAAGAGAGCAGGTTTACCTTGGATATCAGGAAGAAATTCTTCCCTGTGAGAGCAGTGATACCCTGGCACAGGGTGCCCAGAGCAGCTGTGGCTGCCCCTGGATCCCTGGAAGTTTCCATGGCCCAGCTGGATGGGGCTTGGAGTACCCTGGGCTAGTGGAAGGTGTCCCTGCCCATGGCAGGGGGTGGAATGAGATGGGCTTTAGGGTCCCTCCCAACCAGAATCATTCTGTGTTTATACTGTTTGAAGGAAATATTTAAATTACTTATTTCATTTATACAGCCTATCTAAGGATTATTTTGTAAAATAACCCCCAGAAACTTGTCAAAACTTTTTAGAAACATGAACATGTGGTTTAATAAATGTAATTGTTCAGCTGCTGGGCATCTAAGGCCTTGTGGTTTTATTTTGTTTCTAGGTCATAGATTTAAATCACCCACTCTTAGTTAAAGTTATAAAGTTTAAAGTTAAAGTTTTATGGGGTTTTTAAAGAATTTTCCAAATATCAGTGCAGTTTTGTATTGATGAGGCTGGAAAGAACAGCTAATAGGAGTTTTAAGCACTCATTAGCAGCTATTTCTTGCTCCAGAAAAAGGAGTTTATTTGCTATTATCCGAGTTATTGTTGTGCCTGATCTTTTCTCTTGTATGCATCAACTTTTAGCAGCAACTTCATCTGTCCTGGGCAGTGGCTATTTTTTAAAATAAACCTAAGGAAATTCAGATTAATTTATTTAAAGCAAATTAGGTATTTTCAATAATATTTGCAGCTACTATGAATAATTCTCAAAACTAAATTACATAAAACCACAATGTATTTGCCACACCTTTATAATCTCTCCAGTAAGTCCAGGTTGCTGCTATATCATTTAGGACTCAGGTGTTTGCCTGCATATTGTCCATTGATGTTACAAGACAAACTTCCAGTATGTTTTTTGTTACTCTGGAGTCAAAATTAGTTCAAATCTATTCTATCTGGAACTTTTAAAGGAACACTCTCAACTCTGACTTTAGTTTTGTTACATTTACGTGATGTTAGGTTTATGTTCTGTTAAGATGAAGTTCTGTTAATGTTGGGGAAGATGAAATAGGAAAGCCTTATAAATATGATTGCCTGGCAAAAAATTTAGAAAATACAGAGGTCAAGTGTCCTCACATGTTATGTTTAAGTTCAGCTGGGTTTAGGTTCTGTTAAGATTGATTTCTGTCAAGTTTGTGTGTTGAGAACTGATTCAGGTCCACTGCTGAGGACAGACGTTTATTAACACACCTGGGGAGGATTGGGGCGAGTGGTTGGAGCTGGCTCCTGAAATATGGAGTGAAAGATCTGACACTAATGAACTGCAGCACTCAGGTCACACATAAAACAACCGGTTCTCCCTCGCCATGGTTTTGTCATGGACAGGGGTATTTATGAAGATCAGTTTCTGCAGTTTACCTGTGCTAGGTTACCTGCAGTCATTACCAGTTGACTACAAAACCCTGCAAGTAATTAAGAGATGTTGTGGTATGAAGATCGTTCTGCATTTCCTTTGCAGGACCATTTACGGGGGTGAGAAGCCTGAGGCCAGCTTCCCTAGAGAACGAGTCCTGGTTGGCCCTTCCCTTTGCTCCCAAGGGATTTGTCAAATGTCATCTAGGATATGTTGGAGCAAGAGCTGTGCTTCAGTCTGCCAAACACAGAAGTGCCTCAGCCACAAGGGTCTCTGCCTGTTTAAAGCACAAAACATACCTAGCAGCAGTTTTTCCATAAGTAGTGGTCAGGTAACTGAGACTGTTCAAATCGATTCACTTTTGGCTGTGTGGAACTACAACCTCTATTTAATAGGATCGATGGGAAATGTAAATGGCCCTTGAATGTTGCAGTTCAGATGGCAAATCATAAGGTCTTCTCACTGGCCTAATCAAAATAAAACAAGATTTTGGGCTGATCTGGGGAGAGTAGTATTACTGAGTAAATCTATTTCCCCACCTATCCCACCATGATCATCTGACATAAATGCTATAAAAGAGAGCAGTGATAAAATACTCTTCATACAAAGAAATGTTCACATAGATGAAACTTTCACAGCATCAAGCATATTTTAACTAGGAAAAAGTGGAAATTGTAGTTTACTGTGGGTTGGCTTTCTGGCACTTGTTTAAAAATGGAAGGCTGCAGAATAGCAGGTGTAAAAGAATTTGTAGTTTTAACAGTGAAGCCTAATTGTTATTAGTCAAACAGCAGTGGTGCTTTTGAAAATTTGAGTCAACTTGTGAGGCACTGTGTTTTTTATGACTGTCCTGACAAGGCTTTGGAAGTGGGTTGCTTAATTTTATGTTCAGCTTGTCACTTGCCACGATAAATACATCCTGTCCTGTGTTTGTGACTAACGTGTGTGGGCTTTCCTATGGCCGTTTGTCAGTGCTAAGGTAAGAAATCCATGCTGGGCTGTAAAATGGTTGCTGGTGCATGCAGTAGGTAACTTGCATGGGATAATGGGCTTTCCCTTTGCCTTTCAGGTCCTGTGTGGGTGACTGTGTTGGCACCGAGTGCCCCGTGTGCCACATGCCAGCCTGGGTGCAGGACGCACAGATCAACCGGCAGCTGGACAACATGATCCAGCTCTGCTGCAAGCTGCGGCAGCTCCTGGGCGCCGACGCCTCAGGTGAGACTCACCCGGCTCCCCGGTGCCTGCAGAGTCCAGGCCACCCTGTTTCATCTCACAAGGCTTTACAGGGAATGAGCAGTGCAGCCCTGCTTAAAATTCTGGCAGGCTGTTCCAAATCATGTTTAGAAAATTTGATTTGAAGAGAACTGTTTGTATGTGTATGGATTGCTCGTTCTTTGAATCTGTTTTACTAAGAAATCCGCGTGAGCGGGTTAGTCCATAATTCATTAGAATCCGTTCTCTGAAATTAGATGAAAGTGGGAGAGATTGCTGAGTCACATGGCACAAAGAGGGGCACAGGTTGTCATATCTTATGGGAGCCCCAGTGTGTAAAGTTCTGCATTGTATTAGAGGGGCCCTTTTAAAGAATTAATGCATGTCTTCTCCTGCCTCTGGGTTGCTGTGCACTGAGTCGTGCCTGCTGTCCCAGTAATTTTCAGTTCAGGGTTTTTGCACATGGGAAAAATGATCTATGTTCTTTGCCTAAAAAGGAGAAAGAAGCAAGTCTTAACCTATTTATTTTCTGATCCCTAACAATCAGCTAATCTGCTGCAGTGAAGTTTTGTCATTGCTTACTGTGCTAGGAGATCACAGAGAACATACGTTGGGAATTAATCTCTATCAAATTCTAGGTTGTTTGTCAAAGTAGGAAAAACTGTAGTGAAATAAACATAGGTGATTGTGTGGGTTTTTTTTGCAAGCTCAGAGAGGAGCATTTATGTAATACCAAGTTTTAGAAAACATTCATTTAGTTGTCAGATACAGAATAGGTAATTCTTCCTTCATTGTTGCTTCCTAATGTGTTTGTCTAAGTTAAAGATTCATTTTCTATGTCTAATCCCATCAACACCTTCATTCATTTATGGACTAGCTCTTTATTGACACCAAAATGGATTTTAAGTGATGAGGCTTGAAGCCAGTGTCCAAGTGTAAAGGAATACATTTTATATAGGTATAAAATCCTATGGTGATTAAATTTTCTGGAGCATAGAAAACAGATGATGGCTTAAATAGGATTTCAGGGAAACATTTTAAGTGATGAAGACTTTTAAAAGCACACTCGGAAGAGAATCATTCTGAGAGGAACTATTAGTGATGCTATAAATAAAGCATTTAAAATACAACATGGTAGCATTAGTGATACTGTTTAGATGTTTTGGAGAAATCTTAGAGATGGATTAACTCTTAAAAATTGGTCTGACATTTAACTGTACTAAAAATTGGATAGTACATTAAATCCCATAGTTCTTCTAAAATGAAATCTGTGTGGTGTGGCTAGGCCACAGAACTAAATGATGGTCTTTTTATCATCCCTTGTTCTGACTTAAAAACAGACACAAAATAGGAGTTTACAAGAATGTCTAATATGAAATTATTTGGGAGATGCCTTTCTATCACTTGTAATCTTTGCAGTGTGTTAAGGATTAGCACCGTGGCCTTTTGGATGTGTGATACTGAGAAAATCCTCCTGAGCTGGTAATAGTTCACTGTCAGGAACAGCTTGAATGCATAAGTAAATGAGCACACTTCTAAGAACAACCAATTACATGTTGGGGGAAAAAAAAGTATATGGCTGAAAATTACAGGATATTGTAGCTTTAGAGATTTTAAGAGTAAATTCTTCAGGCTGTTTTGTCCCTCATCTCTGGCAAATCCCTCACCTCCCATTGATGTCTGGATACATTAAGTTCTGCCTTGAACTTAATGTAGCTAAAGAGAAATCATGGGTTCTCTTCTCTTGTTAAGAACTTGCTTTCATGTTCTTACAGCACCGTACTTCTGTCAACAATATTTTCTTCTCTTTTGTGTTAGAAGCTCAAAAATTGTGCTTTATGTTCCAGTGAAGGAAATAGACCGAAAAATCAATCTTTTGGTGCAGGAAAGGAAGAGAAGCAGTTGAAAAAAATAACATTTCCATATATTTGTTTTATGTCTCTTTCGCATATTTGCTGTGTATGCCTTGTTTTGAGGCAGTTGTGGCTTCTCTTAAATCTTGTTGGAGATCCTCGTTGACACTGAAATTTTTAAGTGCATCCTACTAGTAATTTTTTTTGTCTCTGCCAGAGCTAGTGCATGCAGTAAGTTGTGTGTGTTTCTTTTAAAAAGCCCCATGGAACTGCTGTGACTGAAAAGGATAGGGTTAAGCTCACACTGAATATTTCAAATACAAAAATCCATGTACCCTGAGGTTCCACAGTAGACATTGAGAGGGATCTCACTTTGTATTCCATTGGGATAAAAATAGCTTCTGCCAGACAGCATGTGCATTGTAAGCAGCAGCAGCAGCAAATAATTCAGGAAAGACTGCACAAAACAGCTAATACTTCCCTTTTAAGTTAGAGGGGAGCACGGCAAATGACACTCCTGGGGTGACTGAAGATGAATTGACAAACAAACCTGAAACTGGCTGGAAAATGCAAATCATAGGTGGGAAATTCAAGCTATAGGTAGGAAATGCTGAGCCTCCAAATTAATTCACTTTAGAGATTTCCTATGCTTAGTCTATAGCAAGATGAGGAGAGGTGCCTGACTTTTTGGCTGCCCTGTGCTGTACCTTCCTAAGGGAAAAGGGAAGCTGGCTGGCAGGCACCACAGGTAGGATGTCTGCACTCAAACTCTTTAGCTCTAATGTTGCAGTGTGAAGGACATCTAGGGTACTGACATTGGTGGGATGATGGGCTCCACAGATTGGTAATTCCTGAGGACTTGTGGAGTCATGGGCATAGAGTACATAAAACACTAGATTCATTGATTTAGAGTTTTCTGTGTAATGCTCTTTAAAAATAAGAGATTGCTGTAAATTTTCAGAACTATCGTCAACCATTTATAGTTGATTTTATGTTATTCTTTGTAGCAATGTGCTTCACTCTTACAAATCAAACAGAAAGCCTTCCCTCCTCTTCTCATGCAGAGTTACACCTTGCAGGAGTTGGTCAAAGCTTCCCAAGCTGGTGCTGATGCTGGTGGACAGTCAGCCAGATCAATAAGCCTTTACAGTATTGTGACTTTGTTTCACATTAACTGTATGTGGAACTCCTGTTGTAACAGATTACATTGCATTTCATGGATCTATGACATTTCTCATAACATCTAAAGATTAAGTTTTGAATAGCTGGAATTTCTCCCTTTCCCCTTCGGTGTTGAATACTTAACTTGCAAAATAATCACTCTTCAGTGAAGGCACTAATGTTGCACAGATGGTACCAAAGCTCTTCCCTTTGATTTTTAATAAGGGACTAGTTTGTCAAAGAGATTTCCAACTTCTGTTCTGAACCCCGTAATAGAGAATAATTTGAAAGGCACACAATGTGCATCATTATATTCCTTTGATGCAGATTAATGACAGCTAAACCACATTTTCTAATTGCTTATTTTTTCCCCTGCACTGGCCTGCTATTGCACTACAGCAGAACTTGGAGATGGAGCTCTAGTTGCAAGGCACTGACTATCTCCTGGTATTTTGGTGTACTCTCAACCCTTTTAACACTTAAGAAATCCAACTCTATTAAATGTCAGCATTGAGAAATTTGGCTTATTATCTGCAAATAACTCTAATTTAGAAATAATTCAGTTACTACATAGTGTAGAATGTTATGTTTAATTGGTAATAGAGACTGAATTTACTGCATTTATTATAGGCTGATTCTAATACTGTTATTGTGGATGCTCTTTATGCTATTGCAGATGCTTAAAATCTAGGATTAGTAAGGAATGCTCTATTGATTTACCTTGTCTAAATGCCTCTCTGAAATTTTTTGTGAGGACACTTATGTATTAAAAAGACGATTAAATCTAAATCATAATAGTAATTTTTTTCAATCCTGTTGAGATCCAAGCTCTGGCTTCAAACTCGGAGACAGCCGAGAATTCATTGGGATTGATTTTATTGTGAGCAATTTTCTCTGAAGGTACTTTAACTGAATGAACTTAGCCACCAGATAATACTCTCTTTATATAAATTAACATTTACTTATTAAATCATAAGAACTTCCTTTCAGCTTCTTGGCTCTGGATCTCCCCTCTTTATTTCTCCCTCTTGCAGCTCTTGGTCCATCGAAAGATTTGATTGTTGGGGAAGGTGGATTGGCCATTTATCCAAGTTGGTTGGGCTCCCTACCTTGAATGATTTGGAAATGTAGGAGGGGTAGCAGAGTCTAAGAAAAAACAGAAAATGCGATTTCCTCCCCTGGGTGTGCAGGGCTGGCCTCTGGATAGGGTGGATATTTTATCAGGATATGGGCATCTTTTAATCATGTCCCATGAGTGCCTCCCTGTTCTAGAGCATGCAGCATACTCTGTTACACCTCAAGTCATTGCAGGTGAGGAAAAACACTCCTGGGAAAGTATTTATTTGTCACATTGTATTTTCAGCAGGTTTTTAATAACCTGACTGTAAGCCCCTGCTTACTTAACAGATCAGTTCAGGAAGCCTTGTGGTGGATTTCTCACAGCCTTTCCTGCTGCCAGAAGTGCAAATGCTTCATTGTGTTGTGCTGCTTTAGATCATACTTCTGAAGGATAGTGCCTTTGATTGAATTTGTCACTTGGACTTTAAAGTCTTGCTGTGCTATACACATCAAAAAGAATTCTGACCATCATAAAATCGTTGCACAGATTACTTCTGCAGGCCAGTTTTATTCTTTCTCTTTACTTGGGGATGACTGATACTTTCAGCAAGGTAAATATTTTACAAGGAGACCTGCTAGTTTGTGTAAACACTGAAGGCAAGATGAGTAAATAGTAACTTGTGTTTTATATTTTGCATCTGTTTGCAATCAAGCTCTTCCTTTTTTTAGATGTTATTGTCAGAATGAGATTGGATATATTCTCAAGGCTAGCTAGTTCTGAGATTTCAGTCTCTATTTCAGTGCTTTTTTTCTTGTTTACACCAAACCCAGCCTTAGAGGAAAACCAAATAGCTGCAGTTCTGTACTTGATGATTATGTTTAGATGCCTAAATGACTGATTAACTAGCCTCAAGCTGTATTCTTAGAGACACTTGGTCTGATGGCTTACATATTCCTCTAGCTAAATCTAATATGTAACAGGATTTGATTCGAGGGGTAAGTAGGGTAATTGAAATCAAGATTAAGGAGACATTTAACTTTGCAATATTGCTTTAAAAGACAACTGTGAATGTCTGTTTTAGTGTTGAATTACTAGCTACATGGTTCTCTTTTAAGTGGAGTTTCAAATGCACTTTTTTGTGACTAAGGGATGGGAGCCAGTGTGTTCACTGCTAGGAGTTTATCCCCGCTTGCTGCGAAAAACTGGCTGTAGTTAATAACACCAAAAATAGAAGAGGAAGTATGGAGATAATAAATTAGCCATAGAAACTGAATGCGCTGAAGTGAAAGTGATAGATTGTTGCAGTGAGTGTCTGTCACTTTTAATAATTGAGATTTTGTATTGTTTATTTCAAGAAAGCTTAAAACCCTCCCCTCCCTTCTAATCTTGGTCTTAGTGCTGCTTCAGAAAAAAAAAACCAGAACAAAATTCACGTAGGTTTTGTGTTTGATTGCTATAAATCACCAAGACTTTTGTGGGTGGTAGTCCCTGAAATTTGAGGCAACAGGAAGAATGAGTTCTGCATTTACTTTGGAGGACTTGTCCAAATAACCTAAAATAACACCAGTTCGCAATGAAGGAATTGATAAAAAATTTGCTATGGTTCTTTTGTGGGAAAAAAAAAAAACAAACCAAAATAACCTATTAAATTAGTGTCTAACTTTTAAGAAGTATAAAGTGACCTTATTTATTCTTAAGCCATTGAAGACAGTATTTATGTCCTCAGTCCTCGTTCTCAACTGTTATTTCATGTGCTGGGAGTACAGGATATTCCTCCATCATCCTGGTCATTGATTTGTAATGTGCTGTGCTGTATGGTGTGATTTATAAAATTGCTCCACTGCATATTTTTAAAGAAATGTTTGAGATCATCAAAATGCTTGGCTTCCTTGAAATTATTTACTACCCAGGGGTAAAGGATCAAATGACAGGACACAATTGCATACAGATTTTCTATATATATTCCTCTGGTTCATCTGCTATATCTGTGGAATCAGTCAAAATTTCTCAGGAATGTTTGACATTTTTATAAGGATATTGTTTTTGCTTGCTTGCATCTATTTTTCCGTTTCATCTTGGGATGAACTGCAGTATCTCTTTAGAAAATTGCTTCTGTGCTCTTTTGGGTATGCACGTGTCTCGTCATTAAACCTATTTCCAAGGAAAACTCAGTGAGAAAACCAACTTTTGTCCTTTTCTGACCTGGTCAGAACTCTGCTGTGCATGTGCTGTGTTGTGAACCCAGACTGCTGAGGGAATTTCTTTGCCAGGATGCTCGCTTGCCTGATGGATAGCTGTCACTGCACTGGGATCTCTGAGCTCCAGAATGGCAAGTGACCTTGCCAGGTCTTTTAAACTCCTTTCGTGTGTCTTCTCAGTAGAAATAAGGCACTCATAGACTGTATTTAGTAACACTTCATCAATTCTTGCAGTTGTTGTTATGATCTTTTTTTTTGCTTTCTGAGGTTCTGAAGAGTACTCCATAATTATTTTTACTCTTCCCTCATTCACTTAGATTCAGCAGAGGATACATCCACACCAGCTGACTCAGAGTTGGAAAAAAAGAGCAAGAAGGATCAGATAAAAATGTGGTTCAGCCCAAGAAGCAGGAAGATTCGATGTGTCGTGAACAGGCATCAGGCTGGGACTAAAAGCAATGACCTTGGTCAAGACACATCTTCAGTTTATGATTTCTTTCCTTCCCCTCCTCACGAAAAGCCCTCCAAGCCAACAAAAAGACCAACTCAAAGACAGATTAAGAAGACAAAAAAGAAACATCTAGCAGACATTAACAAAGCATGGAGCTTAGAGAAACCTGAGCAGAAAAGAGCCAAGGAGAAGACTCCCAAGGAAAAGTGTGTGACCATCTGCAGTCAACCAGTAGTGCTGTGCACTGAGGAACCAGAGAGTCCTGAAGAAAGACCTCAGCTGGAGTCTGTGAAGGAAGCTGGCTCCAGCAGTAATACAGAAGATGTGGAAGTTCTGCCACAGCTGGAATCCCCAGAGAAGAAAGAAAATAGTGAGGTTGCGTGCTCTGCACGAGATAGCAAGGAGTCAAACAGCGTTGAGGCATTGCTGTCAATGGCAAATGAAGTTACACCTTTGAAACGTGGAAGGGAGCAATCCAGGCTTCAGGGTACTCCTCGGCCTAAAAGAGCAAGGAGAAGTGAGAGGGGCATTCCTGGCAAGTCAGGTGGGCAGGCTGATGGCTTAGAGGAGTCCCTGCAGAGCTCCTCCATCTCCCCAGCCACTCAACAGACACCAGACCAGACTTCTTCCTCTGCATCCAAACTCACTGACACTGGAATGAAGACAAGAAGATCTGCAGCCCTTCAAGCAATTAACAGTCCTCCACTTTCAGAATCTCCCTCTACCCCATCCACTTCTAAGACTTGCAGTCAAGCAGCAGCACCATTCAGTCCTTCTGTGTTGAAATCCCCTGGTGTCAACACAATTGCCAGAAGAAATTACAAGGGAGAGACTTTGCTCCATGTTGCTTCCATCAAGGTAGGGCCATCATCTTCTAGTTCAGCTTTCAGCAGAGGTTTAAAAAGATAATGTCATTTTAAAAATATTCTGGAAACGAGTTACTTCAGAACATCCTATTTGAGGGAGGGAAATCTCATTTTGTGATCTTTTTCTTCTAGGTTTATTTGGAAGTTTCCAACCTGATTCTCAGATTTCATAAAGAAATGACTCTTTGAATGATCAAAGATGATTGTGCTTGGAAACTCAAAGCATTACAGTGTCCATTATACCTGTGAGTTCTAGGAAGTGATAAGCATTTAAATGTTTTGGCCTTGTGTGCCAGAAAGCTGCCTTTGATTTGTCACAAGGAGTTTAGGAAGTATTTCAGATCTTACTGAGTGACCTTGATCAGTTCAGTCTGAGCTGGTAACTCAGCCAGGACAGGATCTGAGTTATGTACATGAAGATAACTGTGAAACTATTAGTTAACTATTATATGTTATATATTATAATATATATATTATATATTATAATGTTGAGATCCACCACCTGATGCAAGTGTTGACTCAAGGGGAATGAGGTGCAGCACCCTGTGATTCCCATGCTAAGCCCTATGCTCTGGAGGGAAGAAACAGAGTTGGGGAGTTCTCAGTTTTATGTAACATCAGTATTATTCTTGGAATGACAGCTATCATAATATCTGAACCAGTTCCTGGTGTGGTTGAACTTCATGGCTTTGCTCTTTGCAGGGGCTGTCCTTGCCCATTACTTTGTGAGAGGTGGTAAGAGATGTCCCACTCATCAGCTGCACTCATGGCTGCTCCCTTCTGAGGGGTCATTTAAAAGAGTTTGTAGTCTGGCAATCTAAATGTACTTTGTGCTAAATCGTAAAATACAAATGCCATGTGGTTAATAAACTGCATATACTAGAAGAATTGATTCCTCTATAAGCACCTGACATTTATACAGTACTTCTGTCTGGTGAGACAGAGGCTGTTCTTGATAAATAACTCTGTCCTCTTTCAAAGGCATTCTAATAAGCCACTCCTGCTGCACGAGACCTTTTTAAATGGAAGTGTCAGCTGAGCTGAGTCAAGTTCAGCTCTTGTATTTGATGTCATTAATATGGAATTAGGGGGGAGAAAATGAAACACTCTCCTCACAGGACTCAAGAGCTTTGAAGGACAGATTTCTTGTCACCTCTTGTCATAAGTCCTGCATATTCCTCTTTATTAAAACACTGTTTACAAATTACCCTTCTGTGATTTTGTGGGAGTTTGTAATGAATGCAGTTATGACTGACTGATTCTGAAAAAAATGGATCTCCCCTGACAAGTTTTCACACAGGTATGGTTTCCAGCAAAATGCCTGATGCTTCTTTGGATCACAGGTATTTCATCTAAGCATCCCTGCAGCTTGAGACTGGGAGTATTGGCATATTGGTGATATGCCAGTAAGGTTTCATTGCAAAGCATTTTGATGATAAATGAAAAATTAAGCAGTTCATGCTGTGGACAAAAAGGATAAACACGTTTTGATTATTGAAGTTCAGTGGTGTTACTGGCACTGTCTCACTGGTACAGCCAAAAAAAAAGCTGATTTCCAGCTGGAGTGTGGGCAGTGGGATGGGCTTTTTCAGTCCTGTGAGTTCCTTTCGGAGTTGTCTTTTGATGTTTATAATTATTGAGCTAAAGTGGGAGATGGCTTCTGTTCCTCATTAGTTTTTCTGTGGTTTTTATCCAGCAGCTCCATATTCATTGAGGTGCTCATTAGCAAGGGCTTTTGTATCTAGGTATGGCTTCAGGGTGATCCCAAAGTTTGCTTTGAAAAGGAGCTAAAATAGCACAAGGAAAGTGATCCCTTGGTTATGATCTTTTAACTTGCAGGAGCCCTGTATGTACTGATAAAAGTATTTTGTCAAACTGATCTTGAAAATACCAGGCTTTATCCTTCTGTGTATTTTCAGTGTGGGGTTTAGATTTGTTGGTTTGGATTTGGTTGCTGGTGGGTTTTTTTTTTTCTTCAAATTAGTTATGATTTTTTTTTCTCTTCCAGTTTTGTTTTATGGGTAATTTTTTTTTGTTGTTGCTTACACAGCCAGTAATGTTCTTCCATGTGTGTAAAGGGAAACTGACTTGTACCTGCCACCCTCCCCAAAATTAAGTCTAATTCTCTGGGACTTCATTAATTATAAAAACAAATCTGTATTATTTTCATTAGTTGTTAGGGTCTAATACCCAGAATTTAATTAAAGTTAATTGAATTATCCTTTTTTTCTTATTTAAAAGAGATCATAAGCAACGTTAGGAGGCATGAAAACTAAGAGTGTTGTGCTGTTTATAATGGTTCTGAAGGATTGTCCCCATTTACTACTACTAGTAGTAGTTATTTCACTGAAATCAAAATGGTTCTCAGGAAAGGTTCTAGGGTGGATGAACTTAATGTTGAGTTAAACTAATAAATGAAAATAAATGTGACTTCCTGTAGCAACCAGCAGTCTCGTTTAACTTCATAGTCATTAAAGGGGAAAATCCCAATTAGTTAAAATGCAAAATGTGACCTATTCAACTCTGAATATTCTAAACTAATGGGAAGTTGCCCCATCTACACCCTTCCACATGGGAATTTTTTTACAGTAAGAGAACAAATTGTTCCCAGGACCAGCTTTTCCATGGCAATTAAATCACAGCAGAGCACCACGTAAGGAGTTAGTGCAGAGTCCTAAATCTGCTGTGGAGAGAGGAATCCCCCCAGTTCCTTGGCACTGCATTTCAGGTCTGGGTGGTGCCTGTGCTGCTTCTCCTGCTTTGCTGAGGGAAGTGATGAGGCAGAGCACAGTGCAATTGTGCCACTATGGATTCCAGGGAGAGGGACAGTGAACTGCAACACAAAAGGGTAACAGGGGACCTTGGCAGCAGCCACACTTACAAGGAGTGGATGGCAAATAGCTGGGAGAAGGCTTGTGATGCTTCAAGTTAGAAGGAAATAAGGAGTTGTCCCTCCTCTGAGGAAAGAAGAATTTGCCTCTCTGCAGAGTATCTACTGAGTTTGAAGAGAGAGGTGGTGTATTTGGGCAGTTTGGGTTGCCTCCTCTTCCAGGGACCCTTTAGTTTTGCCAGCTCATGACGGCTTTCCCTCCTTGCACTCACAGGAGGGCTCACAGAACAGCTTCACCCCTGGCTAGCCTGCTGTGCTGGACTCTTCATGGTCATTATAATTAACACAGTAAAAGAACAGTGAGATAAATTCCTTCTGGGTCTGCAAGAGTGCTCCTTTTATTGCTTTGTTACCAGTTAGCAACACGTCAGGAAGGAGAGCAGAGAAGATGTTGTGGTTTTGTGAGCATCTGATGGCAAACATCAGGATGGCTTTTAAATCTTGTTTTCAGGTGTTTGACCTTGTCAGTTGTGCACTTCCTTGTTTTTGGTACTGGATCTGCATGTGCCGTGGTTGAGAGACTGGTCACAGAAGAACATCTCCCCACCTGGAGAGAGGAGGTCAAGGCAAATAGGAGATAGTGCAATGGTTTCAAATGCAGGACTTGAGACTATGGAAACTGGCCCTGAGTCAAAGCAATTCATCTTCCCAAGTGCTGATTTGGAAGCCTGGAAACAAATTACCATTTCTTTTTCAATAATGCTTGGTTGTTGCTTGTCTTCTTTCTGAGGCTGGGTAGCTTGTTGCATGCTTTCTCTTTATTAAAGGTTAAGCATAGCTTCTTGTATGTTTGTTATTAGGGAATGGTCTGCTGTGTAGGGAATTCATTTGGATGATTTTGAGGTGAGAATCTTGCAGGATCCTGGGAAGAGTTCACAATTCCTACAAGCTCTTTAGTTCATATTTGTCCTCCATGACCATTTATGAGTTGTACTTAACCTAGTTCCCCCACAGCTTAAACAAGAAAATGGCATTGTGTTTGAAAGGGGGTCTTTTTGTTCATTTGTTTGACCTAAAGATTGAAGTTGCTTGATTAAATTTGTAAATAAAAGAAGAAATATTTGGTTGAAGGAGTACAGCTTTTTAGCTTCATCTTCATGTACTGTCCTAAATTAGTTAGAGCTCTCTCATACTCTGGTAGAATATGTTTTCTGGTAGAATGTTTTCATTTATTTAATAATTTGACTTCTTGGTGAAAAACACCTTGATTAATGGAAGTTGTAAAGGGCAAAATGGAAAAAAACCCCTGTAAAATAGGACTAAAAGGACACTTGCAGTTCTTAACCACATGTATTAAATTCAGGACTTGAGGGAAAAGGATAAAAAATCTCATACAACCTCGTGTAAGCCAAGTAGAGATGGTTTTCTGGTCTTATGCCAACTGTGGCTGCAGGAGCGAAATTCTCCTTGGGAGGAGGAAGTGCTAAAGCCCTGTATGCTCCTCTCTAACTAGTGCCGGCTCCAGCTCTGCCAACAGATGGCCCCAGAGCCTTTCCTGCTTCTCCGGTTCCTTAGCTCCGCGAGCTGCGGTGAGGAAGAGCAAACCCGTGGCTTTACTGCCCTGTCACTACAGCTGAGCTTTGTTATGAGCGTGAAATGTCCTGAGCTTTGTTTGTTCCGAATGGATAATCCTGCATTCCGCAGTAGCTCCTGCCTCTTCAAGAGCTGGATGTAATCCTTCATTGATAATTAGATTTCAAAATAAACGCTTGCCTGTGAATTCTTAATGGTAAGAGTGCTTTTCTACCTGGTGTTTGCCTTGTTCTCCCTTTCTGAGCAAGAAGTGTCTCCACTTAACGTTTCCCCTCTGTTGCTGCAGACTCCTAAGAGGGTCTCTCCTTGTGTTTCCTGGTTTCTTGGTGCAGACTGGTGATTTTCCTGCTGCATCAAACATACTCAAGGAGCTAAATGTGCAAAATTAATTTCAGCATTAGTCAAAGCACATCTTTATGCAGCACATTGGAATTAGTCATTCCATAGTAATAGGTGTAGTTTCTTCTGGTTTCTTGTTGAGGGAAGACACAGAATTGACATATTTGTGTCTGGGATTTGTACCTCTGTGGTTCTTACTCTTTCTTGTTTAGAGTTTAGCAAAGTATTAGCTTATAAACATCAGTAATTCCATCAACTTTGATAGAAGTGGCCAATGTGGAAAATAACCAAGCAGCTTTTATTTTTACTTTTGGATCACAGTTATTTGGCTTGACTTGTCATCTAAACCTGGTATCAGCCTCTGGAAGATCCAGGCAAAATGGCAGAGGCACCTACGGTCACATTTGATGATCTTGCAGTCTTTTCCAACTAAAATGATTCTGTGATTGTGGTCCTGCTTGCAGGAGGGACTTGATAACATGTCCATTAATGATCTGCCACTTGAAATTTTGTTGTCTTCTTTTTTTAGCTAAATGTTCACTTTATGGTGACTGACTGAAGAGCCTTTGAGGACACAAGGCACATTCTCCTGGCTCTGTTTAGTTAACATCTCTCTTGTAATCCTGATTGGCAGCGCCCATCCAGTCACTGCACAGCTCATGACAGCTTTCCCTCCTTGCTGTCACTCTCAGTGCTCAGTGCTGGGTGTAGGGAGCAGGTTCCATTTACAGATGACATGGTGACAATATTTATCTTCTGTAAGCAGCAAAACATCAATTTTTTAATTTTGACATGAGCCTGGATTTAAGTCAGGGGATGTTGTCAGTCCTGGTGTCCACACCAGCAACGTTTCCTTTGATGAAGCCACAGCAGTGTTTTACAAATCGATGCTCACATAACTGATCTGAAAAGCTGCGATAGTATCTGATGCCCACACAAATTATTAGCTGTGCTTCCTGCTTTAGAGCAGTACTCCTGAAATGTCAAACCCTTTGCAGTACATGTTTGCAAACTGAACTTTAAATGATAAGCTCAGCTCTCGCTCATTATAGGTAATTGTGTGTTCTCTCTGTCGGGAAGGATCTTAATGCTGAGCGCTGTCTTGGCTGCCTCTGAGTAACTCCTCAGGTTTGATGTATGTCTGTTACCTTGCAACCATAAAGAATATGCTGCTGCTAGAATCCTTTAATTGCTTTGAAAGGTAACATGTTGCTGGGACATCCAGATTGTGAATATAACTCATGAAATTTATCTCTGATGTGTTAATTTGCTTGATGGTTGTAAAGCCAGTGAGTCTCAGCATTTATTTCGGCGAATTTTGAGTTTGCAGTTGTTGCTTGCTGGATTTATTTTTGCAGCACAGTCTGTCTTAATATTTTTTCCTGATCCAAGTATAAAGATTAAAGCTATTTTGTTTTTTCAAAGAGTTTCTAAGTAGCAAAATCAGATTAAGTTTTTTTATTGTATTTAAAGCTTAATATAATATTCTCTCACCTTTTCCAAGGCTTGCTGTGAGTAGCACCTAGGCATTCCTTGACTTTCCACTACTTAAAGGCATTGAACTTGGTATATATATTGGATTAAATTTCTGTCTTTCAGATAATTTTTTATATTGTATACTTGACCTTGGCAAGGGCTACATCCCAGTTTGTGTATTAATAGTCTCTTCATTTGGGATCTCAGTACCCTGGCCTAAGCAAAGTGTTAGCAGTTGCCTTGAAACACTTTATTTTGCCTAAAATAATAATTTAGGCCTGCACTGCAGAGATGTCCTTGCCTCAGCTTCCACAGGCACCTTCTTACCTATTTATAGCTGCATCTGGATATGCTCCAATCTTATTACCAACTTTGCTTTTCAGGGTGTCAAAACCTCTGATTCACAAATTCTGCCCTTTTGTTTCCTCTGCCTCATCTCTATTCAGCCTATTTTCCTTAGGCTCTGCATCAGTTTCCTCCCTTTCCACACCTCCTTGCTTACAGTGAAAGCTGAGTATAGCATTTTTCCAAAAAGCAAATTAAAACTATTTTGGTAGATAACTGTCAGAAGACATGTCAGTGAGATTCGACATAAAGTAGTAATTGCAGTGTTAAATAGAACTCTTCCTTTCATGGAAAACCAATTTCTAGAAGCTTGTCAGGCTTATTAATTTATTTCACCTGTGTTTTCAGACAGTTATTTAGATTAGCTTGAAAAAAATCCAGTCTGAAGGACGAGGAAATTCTCAGTAAATGTTCCTGACTTTAATCCTTTATTTTGACTGTAGTGGACAGATTGCAATTAGCACAAACGTTTCCATTTATTTTGAATTAACTCTGTTACATGCATGGTTTTTATCTAGAGATATGTATTTGTGTAAAGTGTGTGGGCGGTTCTAAATGAACAGCAATGATTAACTGTGGTCTCCAGATCAGTTGAGCTTTTGTTATCCTGACAATATCTACATGGAAGGCTTATCATTACATTTTTCTTTGAGCTAAATTTATAATTGTGCATCTCTCAAATTTGTGTTGAATCTCGGTATTTTCTTCATTACTTTTTCTTAACTCTGTTTTTTCCCTGTGTAGGGTGACTTAGCAGCTGTGGAGCAGCTGCTGAAAGATGGGGCAGATCCTAATGTCAAAGATAATGCTGGCTGGACACCACTGGTGAGTGTTGAAGACTTCTTTCTGTCATCTGTCTTCTAATCAGATTTCCCTCCATTCCTCTCTCCATAATTCTGTCACCTAAACAAGTGTGAAGGGAGCTAAAATATAAAAGTGAAGAAGTGATGATAAACAAGGTTAAAAGAATTCATCAGCAACCACTGACCTGTCCAGGTGTCACTCTCCTTTGCTGGGGTGTAGGGCAGGCCATGAAATCGATCAGCCTGTGACTCTGCAAATGCAGAAAATATAACTAGCATAACTCAAATGATCAATTCAAAACAATGTTGTATTTAATGGGTTCCTAATGTCCTCAGTGGTTTGAAAATATATCAAGTAGTGGAGTGAAAAAATTGCTCAATTGAATTACAGAAAATAAACAAAAGGTTCTTTTCAGCCATTACTTTTTCCTCTCCTGCAGAATACTCCTGATAGCCTGTAATCTGGAGGGTTTTGTTCCCTGTGGTCTAATTTGTACACAGTTGGCCTTTGTTCAGTTCTTCTCAGGGCTTTTTGTCAGTGCTGGGTTTCCAGGTAAATTCCTGTCAGGAATGTAATGCAGTATCCTTGCATCATCTTCCCTGGCCATCTGCGGAGTGCTTCAAAGTGAGCAAGCTGCCATGAGAGGAGTCCTCCTGTGAGTTCTGCTTCACCTGAGCTCCCCCTGTGGCTTCTCCCACCAGCACGAGGCGTGTAACCACGGGCACAGGGAGGTGGTGGAGCTGCTGCTGCAGCACCGGGCGCTGGTGAACACCACGGGCTACCAGAACGACTCCCCGCTGCACGACGCCGCCAGGAACGGGCACGTGGCCGTCGTGGAGCTGCTGCTCCTGCACGGCGCCTCCCGGGAGGCTGTGTGAGTACCCGGGCAGTGCTGCTGCCTGCAGCATCCAGAGTGGATGTTAAGTGAATATGAAACAGAGCTAGTGATAAACGTGGTTTGTATGAAGTGAGGGGGTGGGTGTTAAATGTGTGCTCTGCTGTGCTTATCAGGTGGGTGTTTCCTTTCCTTTTGGTTTTGTCCTAAGATTTTCTGAGGACGCCTGAGTCATACATAGCTGGAGTACTGGAAAGGAAAGCAACAACATATGCACCCTAATCTTACACTTTCCTCTTGGCATCTTGTTATAGCTGCTGTCAGCTATAAAATGCTGAACTAGATGAGTTTTGAACTGCTACAGCTGTTTTTTTTTTTTTACTTTTACTGTCTCTTTACTTTTACTACACTACATGGTAGCAGAAGGCATTTTGCTCCAGTCTCTTCTGTTTTCACAAATGACATACACACAGGCTGAGGTTTGGAATTTTCACTTTTGCCTTTCTGGATCAAAGCACTAATCCTTGGTACACTCTTTAAAAAAAAAGAAAAGTGAAGTAATATTTTCAGTTAACTCTTCTATACAGGTAAGTCTCCTGAAGATTTTGGCATTTGTGTATAGGAGGTGCTAAAGAATCTTTCAGTCTATGAATAACCCTGCAGCCTGTTAGTATTCTGGGCATTAAATGGAATTTTAGGTGCTGCACTGTTGTTGTGCCAGGGCCTGTGTGTATAAATTTGAGTTGTGTATAAATTTGAGTCAAGTGCAAGTTGTCAATAGGAGTATGTGTATAGAAACACAACAGGATGATGTTTCTGTGGCAGCCACATGAAGAAGCATAAACAAGTTCAGCTTAATCACTTCAGCTCTCAATATTCACACTCCTGAAGCTTACAGAATTAAGGTGCTTTGTGGGAAAGCACAGGGTTTTCATAAAGTCCTAATCTTGAGTATATTTGAGTTTAAAAAACAACCCGACAAAGCTGAAACAAAGCAACAAAACTTTGGCTCAACTCAAGACTTCAGCATGAAAAAGTAAAACAAGGATCAGTTGTTCATCTTCACATTCATCTTCACATTGTTCTTGAGCACCAAGGATCAGTGCATCTGGAAAAGCTGACAGCTTCAGAGATTTTCAAGCCTCTTGAATATGAGGAGCTGGTTGTGTCACGCACACTTACCATGTGTTTGTCTGGTGTTTGAAAGCACAGCCAACAGCTTTGCTGTGGGGTTGTGGCAGGGTTTCAGCTCTGGTGGATTTGCACAGCCCAGGCTCCAAATGCCAGCTGTGGACTCTGCAGGGCTCCTGTTAGCCTTGGTCTCTGCTGCATGTGCTCACACAAACACAGGTCAAGCTGAACCTCTTTCAGCTCATTCTACATGAGCAAACATAACTCTGTTGAAACAGAAGCTTTTTAATCAGGGAAGGGGAAATTTATGTAAACTTTAAGCCCTGCTTTAACTTTTCACTTGAATGTAGATAATGTTCAGTTAAAATCTCTGAGAACAATTGTAGCTGTCATTAATCTTTGTGTGATTTGTCTTGGTGCTGTGGCATGAATTCAGTCCTGTCCATCCCTCCTGGAATAATTTCTAGGTCTTCTGTAGGCTCTCTATCTCTGGCTGAAATGTTACCATGTGCATTGCAGTTGCACTGATGATGGAAAGGGGTTGGGGTTTTCCCTCTCCTATTTTTACAGAGAGAATTAAAGCCACAGAGAAATAGATGTACAAGCCAAGTGTTCAGGCTTGCTCTGCTGACCTCTTCCAAACGCTGTCAAGAAACAATAGAAACAAGAACAGTGTGTCTGAGACTCCTGAGAATGCCTCATGCCTCCCTTCCCTCCTGTGCCCCAAAAGCTTCCAGCAGTGAATGGTGCTGTGATCTTTCCCTGGATCATGACTTTGCAAATCTTACAGGGTGTTTTTGCAGCCACTGCCTCTGCCAGCTGTAGTCCTAATTAAGCAGTGGTTGGATTTGGCTAGGTAAGTGGACTTGAACCTTCTTGCATAGAGAAGGTTAATTCTTTTTCATTTAGTTAATTATTTTTTCCTAGTGGATGCAGATACCCTTATAATGGAGTCACATCTGACAAGAAGCTTGTTTTTCTTCAGTGACTGTTGCTCCTAGATCTCTTAAACCAGCTGACCACAGTTCTGAAAGCAGGAGATGAGAACAGGGTGATCACTTAAAATGGTGCAATTACAGTTCATTTCATTATGGCTAGTTATAATTGGTATCTTTGTACTTAATGCTCACCTTCACATTATTATTTTATGTTTTTTACCGTAGAAATTGAAGCAGTGATGAGTAGAAGGCTTATTTTCTTGAGGAGTGCCTTAACTTGAGAGGTGTGCAGTGTGTGAACTAAGACTATACCAAACCAATTTTGTCAAATGGATAAATTGGTCTAATTTTAGTTCACTTTTTTTTTTCTCTTTGGTGTGTAAAACCCTTTCTAGTCCTTTTGTAGGCTCTTGAGGCTTACAGTGAATTAACTTTCAGCCAAGGAGAGGGCTCTCCTTAATGTGGTGGGATAAAGTGATTCTTCTGTATCTCACAGGAGCGGGGAGGAAAGTTTGATTAGCTCACTGTGGTTACTTAAGTGTTTTACTTTAGCTAAGCTAAGTAAAATGTGAACATGACAAATGCATTCAAATGTTACTCGGGACACCATGAAATATATAGTGTGAAACCTCACAGGAGTGACTGATGTCTTGCTGTTGTCTTAACAGTAGAATTAACTCAGTTTTGTGTCTTAATATCCCTTGTGTGTTGAAGAGTTAATCTACTGGAACAAAAACAGAGTTTGCATTGAACAGCCTGCTTAGAGCAGTAGTTTGGAAATTTAGCATGATACTCAGTTGTGCCAGGTGAAATTTATTTTAAAGTTGTGCAGTAATGACTGACAGCAGGTCCAAAGGCAGGTAAGACTCACTGGTCTGTGGAGGGATGTAGGATTTATCTGGAAGCTACAGCTGCTTCCTGGGAGACCTCAGTGGGTGAAGTACAACCCTATCCAAAGAGCTGAGACCTTGCCATTTCAGATTTAGATATCAGATATTCACAGACCCTTCAAGTGGGCACATTCCAAGTGCCTTTCAGGCTGTGTTTTTCTCCTTTCATGTTAACTTGTAGTGCATTAAGAAGTAGCTGTATCTAACAGGAAGCAGCCACATATCTTTTGGACCAAGCAAGAACAGATGAGGGCTTCCTCTTTTGCCAGAAATTAATCTTGGAATTTCCTTATTCCTTGGCAAAAATTCTTCTTGGAAGTCTGTGAGATTTAATAGTTGTGGCACTTCAGTTGTCCACAACTTCATTGAAGTTTTCCCTGACTGGGGGAGATACAAACTACAAATGAAAAATATTGCATGAACCAATGGACCTATTAATTGTCCTACTGGTCCTGTTAATTTTTTTACATTAATCTCCTACACATAACTAATTTTTATTTCTATGGCTTTTTTCAACATGCTTGAATTCTTTTTTCTTTGCTTCACGGCAAGCCAAGTGATTTGAAAAATTAGATCTGTGCATTTGCAATTTCACAGTACTTCCTAAATGCTTTCACTCAAATGGGCTGTCTTTCCAGTACTTCATGCACAGTAAGTTTAGCATTAGTAAAAACTGTCGTCTTGCTCTATTTTTTTAGGTGTAGTGGTTGTGAGTATGACTCTGAACAAACCTGTGGGAATGCTTAGGGCTAGACCATGGTCCTCAATTATGAATGGCACAGGGACAAAAAATTATTATAACCTGCAGTTACTCCAGGAGTCATTAGACCCATGGCACTGATATCATTTTGTCTCCTTATTCTGAGTCAAGATAGTGCAGGTCTTTGCTGCCTAAGTGGAAGACAGTGTGTTGAACTTCCTGCTGACATTAGGTTAATTAAAATCCTGGCTCTGTTTGGATATTTCAGATGGTCTTTCTGGCTACACAGATTAGGTTTTTTTCTCTCTGTCGGGTTCAGGAAAGGTTTCTACTTAGCACATTCTCAAAATCCAGGTGCTGCCTGGAGAGCCCTGAGCCAGTCAGATTTCCACGTGAGAGTTGGTAGTCTGGAAGTTAAAGAGACTTGGCTGCAGGATTTCCATTCACTGCTGAACTCTTTTGTGGGGCTGGGGCAAAACTTGGTTTGTGGAGTTGCTTAAAAGTCCTGATTACAAAGAATTACAAAGTGTTATGTCTTTTCATGGAAAATCGTACTCAGAAGATTTGGTTGAGTTGCTCTTCACTGGGGTCCTCTTTGTTCTCAGCACAGCCATCTTACTCCTGGATTAGATTTGTTCCAGCTCTAACAGCCCCTTACTTAACTGGCTAACAGGAGGCTGCTTGCACCCAAATGTACATCTGACTCTGGAATGTTTAAAAAAAACTTCCAGGAAACCCACTTGCCTTCTGGAAGAAAGAAGGATGCCTTGGGGACCTTGTATTCCAGATAAACCACCCCACTAATTTCTTTCTAGCAGAAACATTCGTGTCTTCCTGTTGAGTGTGGAACTCACCATGTGCACTGGACCCATTGCCAACAAACCCAGATTTGTAGGAGGAGCACACAGAGTTATTGGTATTTCTGAAAGCACTGTTTGTGTGTTAGGGTGGATGTAATGTGCATGTCTAATTTGGTTTTGAATACTGGGTAAAAATTCATCTTAGAACAAAGTGAATGATTTCCCTTGTTCAGCTGGGTTGGATAAAGATGGATGTGAACACCATTTCCCTAAAGCTTCTGTTTCCCATTCCTCTGCCTTAATAAAAAAGTACAAATATAGTTTTCATTCTTTCTCTTTGAAAAGTAAATTACAGCACTATCCTACTTGAAAATCTGTTGTTAGGTTGTGTTCCTGGGATTGGTTTCTATTATGTATACCCTCTTTTCTCCTGTTTCAGCTACATTTCACACTCTCCTTAAGCTCAACAATCTGTTTAGTTGCAAATATTCTAAACTCTTAAACCATCTCTTGTGCTGATGTTCCTTTTCAGACCTCTGCTCTAGTTGGTCACAATTTAACTATGCCACCTTAACATGCAACAAGTAGCCCTTCATTCTTCAATGCTGAAAAATGATGGGCCAGCATATCCCAATACTCCAGTAAGAAGCAGCTAAAGCTTAAAACTGTAGGAGAAAATTGTAAGTGAATACAGAAGGAGGAGCTGGAGCTGGTATTTGTACAGTTCCATTAGCAAAAAATGTTCTGTATTTAACTGGGGTGGTCTGTGTATTTTTCTATGGTAAACATTCATGAGTTTTTTCCAACAGTCAAAAACCTTACTGTGCCTTTGGAGGGAAAAGCACTCCTAAATCTCTCCTACTGACATGCAGGGATTCCTTCCCTCTGCTTAGCTCACAGTGAAAGGTCAGCCAACTAGTCTAAAGGTGACTTTTGGGGTGTTTGATGATATGTTTATATATTTCCCCTCCTCTCTGGATGCATTGTTCAAAGGAACTTTATCTTGCAGCAGTTTGAGTTTAATATTGGCCTTATTTAAAGAAAGGGCAAGAGCTACCCTGATGATGCATGACAAAGGAGGAACAGCATGACAATATTTAATGGGCTGCAACTCCCAGGCCTGGGAAGGGATTTACCCAACTGTCTTTCAGTCTGCAGAGTTTGTGTTATGCCTGCACTGTGCTCATTAGTAGCAGAGAAGAGCTTGGGGTGGTAATAGTGTAAAATACCATCCTGGACTCTTCTGTGGGGGATTTGTATGGATTGTTGTTTTCCCCAGGGGCTGTGTTAGTGAGCAGTGCTCAGCCAGGGGCACAGAAGGGTGCTGGGGTCAGACTCCTCTTTCAGCTTAGCGCTGGCCAAAGCCTCCTAGTTAAGTCAGAGTGGAGACTTAATAATTTGAGCTGCTCTTTGGGCTGGATTGGGTTATGGCCTTAATGTGGAATTCCCTGTAAAGCTTCCTGGATTCCTACTCTGCACAGAAATGTGTGGCCAAGAGAGAGCTCTTGAAACCTGCAGTGGTCCTATGACCTCTTTAAATGTTTCATTGTTTGATGACTAAGCTTGCCAGGTTTCAGACTCTGAGTCAGGGCTTTGTTCTCATGACAAGCTTCCCCTCCATAATGAGCTCTTATTGTGCCTTTGGAGAGCCAGAGCTGCGTGAGGTGGGCAGAAGAGGATCAGCTGCAACAGCCATTATTCTCACAAAGGGCAAAGCAAGCAGAATATTTCCCCAGAGTGCTGGTAGAGGCTCCTGTTTGCTAATGGCAGTGATACCTGTTCTGCAATTTCAGGCTTTCATCCCCTCACTACTGTCCTGCAGAAGCCATGGCTGAGTTTGATGTGTTTATAGCAATCACCTCTGTCTGAGGAGTGCTAAAAGAGGAAATCAGTCTGGAAGCACAACTAATAACTATGAGGTGCCACCTGCAAATCAATAGCTTTGAAGCAAATTGGCAAACCAACTAAAATCTGACTGAATTTGCTATAATGTGTTCTGTGGAGCAGTACACTGATGGAAAATGAGATGTACACTCAGAGTTTGGAAGTGCAAGGGTGCTGTGGTTCCCAAGTAGGAAGCAGATAGCTTTTCCCATAAAAGCACTACCACATCAAGCTCCCATGTTTAATACACTACAGAGAGTCTTCTGACATGTCTTTTATGGCAAATGGATAAGCCAAAAATACATTTCTTGGTTATATGACTGCAATGAAAGATTAAAGCTGAAATTTCTGGGTCTTGCAAATGATATCAAAGTGCATCTTGAGACAGTTTAATAGGGACTGTGGTTTATTTAACTGAACATTCTGCTCTGAACATCCCTTACTCCTCAGCTGAATGCAACAGCTTGTAATTCAGTATCCATCTGTCTTGGATGCAATTCTTACTTGAAGCTCTGTGCTTTTAGCTGAAATTACATATTAATAAGAAAGTGGGAGGGAAAGCTACCCAGCTAATATGCCTGGTTAGTTAAGAATCAAGTCACATTTTATTTACTTAAACCCATCTGTGCTTGTTTTGCCAGTAATATATTTGGTCTGCGGCCTGTGGACTATGCAGAAAGCAAAAAGATGAAATCTGTGCTAATGTTACCACTGAAGAATGAATCATTTTCACTTAACCAGCCCTCTGAGGTAAATGTCTGTGTGGGTTTGATTTTGTGTTTTGCTTTTTAACAAAACAACAAGCCATGAGTTCTTCCTTTAAACATTGAAGGCTTGGATGTAAGTACAGTACATCACCTCCCTTACAGGGAGATTTAAAATAGGCTGGGAAGCTGTCTTGGACAGTGTTTCTAGGATGTATGTGGAACACTGACAAGCTATGAAGTTCTGTGTTACAGCTTTATGTAGGAAAACAAAAGATGTTTCTTGTAACATGATTTTATTATAGGAGAACAAGCTTGTTTTATTCCTCAAGTATCAGTGCTTGAACTTTGCTATTGATGTTGTTTTTCTGCATATCTAAATTTGTTCTGCTTTCCAAACTGTCTGCAGGCATCAGCAGTCTTTGTTCCATGTGCTTTTTGTGTGCCTTTAAAAGGCTGTTCCACTATCATCCTTTGTCCAACAATGGAAATATTAGCTCAGCAGTAGAAAATGGCTTTTGGGAGATTGTTCTGGGGTTTTTGTTTTTCTCTTCCTTTGGACAAAGACTTCTGAGGACTTGTAACCAGAATCAGGTAGTCAGACTTTAAAAGTTACTGTGTTATGAAATGCTTTGTGCTTCCTAATGGAGGAGGATTAAGCTGACCTGGCTGATAAAAGCAGCCTGTATCTACTCCAGCCCCTACAGCCTGCAATGATCCTTCCTAATTGAGATCACAAGGTACCCAGTGGCCAAAAGTAAACTGTTGCAGCTAAACCAGGACTAATGTGGCTGTTCCTTCCACCTGCAGCAAATGCAAGATGTAGCCCATCTGTGCCAAACCATTTTGGTATTTGCATTTGCTTTGGGGTGAGTGTGTGCCATGGGATGGCTGCTGGCTCACGTGGATGACTTGATCCAGAGCCTGAGGCTGTGGGGTAACTGGATCTCAAAGGTCTGTGCTAAGGAATCTGGAGGGTTTAGCAAATTCCAGGAGCTGAAATATCCTACCCTTGTCAGCATAACGCTCCTCTTACCTTGCATTAATACTACACACACCAAAAATCCAATTTAAGCATTGGTTCCTTACAGGGTAAAGTGTTAGGGACTTTTACTAAAAGGAAATGCAGATATTAATTATATAGGTTACTCAGTGCCATATCTGTTGTTAATACTTCGCTGTAAGTAGGAGTTTTTACTACTTAATTGGGATTTTTATTCTCTTTCAACACTGCAGTCTGCCAGGCTGTTTACACAGTGTTTAACCAGCTCTCTATGTGCACCCCAGTGTCTTTAAAAAGCACCAAAGAGGGCAGGAGAGGAAAAACTGATCCATGAGGTGTTCTGGTACTTTGCATAAGCTAAATGAAGTACCCCTGAAGCTTTTTACTTGTGGAGCTGATTTGTTACATAGAGATTTATTCATGGACCCTGTCCACTCAGCTTGCCTGAATTGTGTTTCAAAATGCTTATTCTTGAAAAAGAAAGCTGTCCAGTAAATCAGTTGCTTTCCTTATGTTCCCAAATACTCAGCTTATTGCAGAATTTTCTCTTCACACAGGCACTGAGCTCCAGCCAGCCAAGAAATGGACCCCTTGGTATACTGGGGAGCAGTCTTAGTGTGGAGCAGCAGAAATTGCTGAACAAATTAGCAACAGTCTTGAAGGCCCAGAGGTGCACTGAATTTAATAGCAGAGGTATGGAGTCTTGTTGAAATGTCTCTGTCCAAATATAAGTTACTACAATTCTGCACTTTATCATTTAAGCTACTACCTGCAACAGGCTTTTTATCACTCCTGGGAGGTGCAGTTTCTGAAATCCCTGAGTTGTAGCTGCAGTGGAGTGTGGTGTGTTTTGCATGTAAACACGTATAAAGCTTGTCTGGCTATCAAGGCAGGAAGTTTCTGGGGGAGCCACAGTTTGCCAGTTTATTGTCTGTTATTTAAAATCCCAAAGTCTCCTCAGAGACCTCTTCTCTTTACACCCCTTTTACCAACTTTAAGGTTTCTGCTCGTGTGAGACATCTTGTAAAGATTTTACTCTCCAGAAGTGAACCTTGGGCAGGTGAACCTTGAAAAAAGAGCATGGCATTGGCTGAAAGTTTACATGTCTTCTCACATGCTACCTTCCTTCAGATTTTGTTCTTTATTAGGATTGGTGAACTCAAATTATGGGGTTTGGTGGAGTTCCTTTCCCCTCATTGAGGACAGGAATATTATCTTAATCCCTCCTGTTTTTCTTTGGAGTGCTTGTGAACAAAATGCTAAGGTAATTTCCCCCTACCATCTTTCACTTCTGCATTACTACTCCTGAATTTGGAGTGGAGTTCTGTTAGCTTTGTATTAAAGCAGTGAGATCCTGTAGTAAGATTCCTGTCAGAGTTCAATATAACTCTAAAAGGATTGGAAAAAAGAAATGCTATCCTATAAACTGGAGCCTCATCTGAAGATTTAAGTGTTAGTGTAGAGCTATAAAACCGTGAGTTTCCTTTTTCACAGCAAGTGTATGTTGAAACCCACAAAATTTCTAATAGCTCTTCTACTAACTCGGATCATAGTCTCAAAAATCACCTCCTTGTGCTGGAAAGAGTTGCTGATAAATTATTATAGTCTGCTTATTCTTTAAATAATGATTGATTGCTTTTCAGCCAGGCATGGTTCTGATTTTTCTGTGCTTTTAGTTTTACTGATGTTATCTTTCTCCTAGTAACTCATCTTGTTATCCCTGATGTTCCAATGCCAACTACTGTCAAATGCATGATGGCTGTTCTGACTGGATGTTGGGTCCTCAAGTTTGAATGTAAGTATTAAATATGTGGCACTCCTTGGGGTTTTTAAGCAGAAATTGTAGATGGGATTCTAGAGAAACTTTTTTTTTTCCAACAACTGCCCTAATAGCAATGCTATCTTGACACAAAGTGCAAGGGATTGTTTTCAAATCTCGTGAATGACTAGAAATTTAGTTACATATATTTAATTAACTATAACTACTACTTCCTTAGTAAATAAGTGCATTTCATCATTAGGTATGTTGGATAGATCATAGCCTAAGTATCAGTAGGGAGCGACTTTTTTCATTGCTACATTAAGACTGATTTGGAAAATACCCTGGGAGAGAAGGAAGGCTTTTATTGAATTGTAGGATTTGTTATGAGCAGTTTGCATTGAAATTGAGAGGAGACTTTAGCTTGCTTGGTATATGTGCTCAAGGTCTGTGGGAAGTGAGCTTATGTTTACATACAAGCTGAGATCTATTGGAGGTTGTAACTTCTAAACCAAGCTAGCATGCAAATCATGTTTCATACTGTCTGTAATTTGTGTTTATACAGCTGTTCTGTAGACTTAGACCCCAAATTTTGAGTTTATTTATTTATTCTGATGTATTTCTTAGTATCTGCTTGCACAGTAGTTCCAAAACCCATCTTCTTCCCCTTGACCTTTATGGCTAAATCCCTTTAGCTAATAAGTACACTACAAATGAGTTAATTACCCATGGAAAACTTACAGATTTCATTCCAGTTTTCTACTGTGTGACTAAACATCAGAACATAAGGATTCTTTAATGGCCTGGACACTGATGTTTATGAAGACACTGTGCAAAGCTTCAGAAGCTGCAAACTAAAGCACAGCATCAGGTTGGACACTGGACTCAGGGTGTTCATTTGGCTTCCAGACAGTTTGTTCTATGCTTTCTTTTTTCCAAGACTGAAGACTCTGTTTCTGTGGTGAATCCCTTGGCAGGTTCTTGGCTTCACTCAGCCCAGAGTGAATACATTCTGTCCTACATGCTTCCTTTATTTCATTTCATCTTCCTGCTAGTCAGATGCTTGGAAAACTTCTGAGTGGTAGGGAGGTTTCATTAGTGAGACCTGAATTTAAATCTTCATGGAAGAACTTTCATATTTAGAAGTGATTGGAAAAGAAAAAAAAAAAAATAGTCCAGGGGTTATTCAGGGAATATTTTTATGGGATTTTTTCACAGTTGAGTTTTATTTTATGTTGTTGGTACTGATTAATACAATCCTGACTGCTAATGCTCCAGCTTAGTAAGCAACATACTATTTAAAAGCAAGTGATTCTCCTCCCTAGTGGGAAATGTTAGCAATAACTCATGGGGTCTGATGCAGCTAAGTGCCTGTAATTAACAGCACCACTCCATCTGTTCCCACCAGTCTGTTATCAGTCTTCTTCAGAGTCATTACAAGTTAAAGATTGTTATAACAAATAATGGGACTCCTGCTGATGGAACATTTGTCTGGGAAAAAGAGGTCCTTGCTTTTCCTTTTCATTACCATTTATCGTGGCTTTTTGACTTCTATTTGGATAAGTTTCCTTAAATGTGATGCAAATAAACTTCCAAAAGTAAGTGCATTTTCTAGTTATATAATAAATTTAAGTTGTTGTTTACGTTCACTGTTCTAAACTATTCACTTAAAGTGAATTCATGTTGAAAAAAATTCACTAAAATATTTGAAAAAACAAAGCTCAGTGAGGCACTTAATGAAATGCTGACTATACATAAGGGAGTGTTTGAATTTTTTGTATTACAAGGTAAACTGCATTTGACTGTTATCCCTAAAGTTCTATTTATAGCCTTCACATTATACCACTTCTTAAAAAACATTATAAGCTTGCAAAAACAGTATTTCATTTGAGAGTCTCTTATGTTAACTCTTCTGTTACAGCAGGCTGTGAATCTTTCTCTCACAAAAAGCAGTTTCCTTCTCTTGGGTGCTTCTGTGATACTCCTGTTTCCATGTGTCCATACACACAGGTCCAGCATCCTTTCATATTGGTAGAGAGGCAGTGTGGAATTTTCCAGCAGAGTTTGAGCTGAGCACTGGAGAGCCAAGATTTAAATATATATCCTGAGTTTTGGGGTTGCCTTTTGTCCCCAGGTGGGAGATCAGGATGAAAGGATGTTGCCACTGAGCAATATTAGATTTTCACAGAAGAAAAAACTTCATGTTACCAGTTGCTTTTCCACCTTTTCTGTATGTAGCACACTGTGAGCAGTACATCCACTTCCAAGGCAGCACAGAATTGAATGGAGGCAGTGTTGCCACAGTGCTCCTTGCCCTTGGCCATATCTTTCACAGGTTTCATTATTTTATTGCCTTTATTATTTCTGGGATGGTAATAGGGCACGAAGTGGCGAGTCATTATCCTTCTGCAAGTGGGCTGAGACAAAGATTCAAGTATCACTGTATTTCCTCTAAGCTTTATGTGGAGCATAGAACAGTGTAATTAAAACCAGCAGAAGTCTTTAATAGCTTTTCAGCTTGTTTTTTTTCTTAAAGTTATTGTCATCTGTTAAAACAGGGAATGAAAAATGATCCCAGTAATGATATGCATTGAAACAAGCTTGTGTCACTCCTGGCAGTGAAATGTCTGGCAGAATTCTAAGCATCTGATTGCTCATTCCTTCCTCTGCTTTGCTTACCTGAAAGCAGCAGCAATGATTTAGCTCTGATCATTATAAGGAGGCAGAAAAAACTGCTTTTCCTGTAAGGACTCACAACAACAGGGAGTTGACTGGAAGAGCTAGGGGACTGCAAGACTGACATTTCAAGGTGAAAACATCTTTCTGAATTTTCTATGCCCATCCTTGTTTAGGCTGTTAGAGCAGAGGAGTGCAAAGCTGCTTGAGCTGACTGCTCCTCAGGCTGGACTGTCTCTCTTTCATGCAAAAACATCTTTTAGGTAACTGGCTGATTCTCAGCAAAGCCCTCCCTCCTTGAAACACCCAAAACTTTTGATCACTGGAGTTTCATGCTCTTTCTGTACATGGAAACTTCCTTCAGCTGCCTCCTACAAAAGGACTTGTAGCTCTGAGAAGCTTTAGAACTTTCCAAAGTGCAGCTTCTGGTTGTATTGGGTGTGCAGCAGAGGGCACAGCAGGGACTGAACTTCTGAACTCCCACAGTGTCTGCACCTGCTGGAAAGGAGCTCACAGTTTTACACTGTGAAGCTGCTGGGGTTTGCAGAGGAGAAAATGGGAGTATCTTCAGTGTGGTGTCTACAGAGATTGGAAGTAGGTTGGTGTGAAATGAGGTCTAGAAGAAAAGGAAAACTTGGTCTTTCCAAAACTCCCTCTGTTCTGTGTCATCCAGGTACTCAGTCTTCCATATTTGTGGAGGCCTTTGTTCTAGCTCACTTCTAGTTTGAAGAAAACATGGCATTAAGGAAGCCCGTTGTAAGGAAGAGGATAGGAAATAGAACCTCACTCATTAAAAAGCCTGTGATGGGATCCAGAGGATGAACACTCCTGGGGAAATTTAACCTTTCTTAGGAAGGGCTCCAGTCACTCTGACTCTAGAAAACTACTGTGGCCAGCAGTGTTTCTTTCCAAAGAAGGGAGGACACCTGGGGCTCCAGTATTCAAATCACAGGCTTCCAACTTCTGGGAATGTTTCAGGACTTCCTAAGCATCTGTTCCATCCTGTTCAATAAATACCACCTGGATTAACTTGTAAGCTGCCATTCTTAAGCAGATGCACTTCAGTCTCTGCAGATCTTTGTGTCATTTGCATGTGATGAGCAAACAGACTGCTCTTGTTTCACCAATGAGATCTCTACCTCACTCCATGGAAATCTGTGTGTGAAGTCAGTTTATAAGCATATAAGAGACAGTGTAAAAATTCTTTGCTGTAGCAGAGGCCAGTAATGCTGTATGTGAAAATATATTGAAGCCAGCCATGCCAAATTCCCCTAAAGCTTTCTCTCAGTCCAGATTTCTTCCTTTCTTAGGGAAGAAAAAATCCCAGCAGGCTTTACTCAATCTGTATGTAAGTTTTAAAACGCAGTGCAGACTGAGCTAAGGAAGTATCAGTTGCACTCTAATAGATCTTGGATGTGTAGTATTTAATCTTCTTTGTTGCTATCATGTATTCCTAAATTACTTCTAGCCATTCTAAGAGATTTTTGGGACTAACCCCTGCTCTTTGCTTTATTAATGCAAATCCAACAAAACTTCACTAAGACTAATTGAGTTACTGAGAGATACCCTTGGGTATCTGTGGGTGATTACAACTTGTCCTTGGCAACCAGGTTTTTTTGTACTTCATTCTCTTCAAATTGTTTTTGCTGATGCAGTTAGTTTCATTACAAACCAACACGACTTACATGAATAAAGATTAGAGGGCTCTGATCTTACATTTTGCAAATCATGATTTCTTTTATTTCCAGTACTAGTAGCTGCACTTGTATCAAAGGTCAATTTGAGTGGACACCCTGTTAACCTGCTTGCTCCTTAGATGTCAAAGGTGAGAAGGCAGGGGCAGCTGTTCAGTGAGGTAATCAGGATCAGTGTAAGTAGTGATGCTTTACTGATCTTGTTAATCAGGGGAAAAAAATGAGCAGTGCTCTGTGTGCCAAATGTGGTGGCACCAAGCTAAATGTGGATGCATTAAGCTAAAACTTTTTTCTGCCATGTTTTCTAGGGACTTCAGTGCAGGCTTGAGTTTTGCTAAAATTTGGTGCAATTGACCTTGTTTATACCTAAATCTTGCAGGTTTGAAATCAGCTCTTTAAGAGGCTCTGGGGCTTGTGATGTTGTGTGTTTCTAGGGCAGAGCATGACCCCTGTGCCCATGGGATCTGGCCTGACAATGGTGTAATGTCAGGCCAGCTTTCTCCATCAGTGCTTGCACACTGACCTTGGCACTGCAAGGCAGCTGTGCTCCATGAGAATTGAAATGCCACTTGCATTCCTACAAGTCTTGCTCTGTTGTGGGTGATTGATGCAGCTGCTGAGATGAAACTAAATGGCCATTAACATGTAGTTGTAATAATCACCCTCTTCTCTTCAAGAATATGGATAAACCTCAGCAACCTCAAACTTAGATGGTCCAGAGCTCTTCTTGGCAGTAATATTAAGGATGGCTGAGATCCTGTGCAAGTTGAATGGTCTTATATTAAAACAGGACAGACTAGATTTTTAGTCAGGCTTGCTGGTTAAGAATGCACAGACTGTGAATGTGTGGAGGAAAACAACACAACCCCATTCCTGGCCTCCTCCTAAAATTCCTAAAATTTTGTCTTCTCAAAAGTAAGTTTAGTAGGTTCCCTTCCATTTTCAGAAACCTTCTTTAGGGCTGTCTTTGTCCTACTGAGATTCAGTCCCGTTTTGAACATTTTTTTGCATAAGTACTTAAGGTGTCCATCTCACTTTCAGAAGGGAGATGTCGTCCTGGTCATTTTTTAAATCAGGATAATAGCAATTCTTTTTTTTCAGTCCATTCATTTGACCAGTGCTTTTGCATCAGGTTCTCACTAGTGGCTTTTCAGTATAGTGCTAGAGAAATGGGAGTCTGATCTCAGGAGGTTGAGGAGTCAATTAAACATGGCTCCTGTTTGAAATCAAAGGGGAATTTTCACTTAAGTGATGAAAGGTCAAAAGAGTTTCTTGAAAACTTCCTGTAAAGGTAGCAGACTGATATTCCTGTGAGTAAAGTATAGAGTTTTATTTCCTTTTATATGTCCATTTAATGAGGATGATACGGAGTTGGATGAAGAGACCATTCAAAGGGAACTGTCTTGTTATCCAGTCACTTATACACGTTAGCAGTTTTAAAATTAATGCCTGCTGAAGGAAAAGACCTGGACTATACTGAATGGACTCAACGTAGCACTCAATTTTCACAGGAAATAAAATCTCTAGCAGTAAAAAACCCCCAAAAAACCAAAAACAAACAAACAAAAAAAAACCAGGCTGGAAGGGTCTGCGGTGTGCTCTAATCTTCTGTTTGTGTCCCTACTCTCAAGTGTGAAATTGGGCTACTCTTTTTAGCACAAGATCATCTTGTGGTTGGTCATACAGTCTCCTGGAAGAATGGTGAATCTTGTACGTTCCTGCTGCTTCCAAATGACACAACCAGAGCTGGTTATGCTGCCTTGGAGACCCTCACTTGGGCTATTGCATCCAACAGGATTCACTGGACCTGAAAATGATAACAGAGATTTAGAGATCTAGAAGCAAGTGGTGGCTTGACACGGTTTTGTGTGGAGGGGGAGTGAAAAAGAACAGGAGAATAACCTTTTGTTTAGACAAATTAATATGGAATTAGATGTAACACCAGCTTGAGCCCTCTGTCATTTTATCTCACATACGAGAACAGGGGCATGTTTCCTTTTTGTTTCTTTTTTTTTTTTTTTTGTTCTGATACTTGACTTCCTTAGTTCTTTAATACAAACTCTACAGCATGCAGGACTCATTGAGGAGAAAAGAGCCTCTTGGCAACAAATCAGTCTGAACAAAATCTGCACTTAAAGGCCATACTGGTCTCTATCACGTACATTATTTTGCTTTCCTTCTTTTAGTCAGGAATTCTTCCTCCATGGATACATAATCCTTGACTGTTCCCCTCAGTGTTGTAAGCACCTTCCTCAAACATTGGTTGCTGCTGACACCCATGTGGCAGAGCAAGTTCTCTTTCTAGATCTTGTATAGAAAATATATTCACTAATTGAAAATTTACTGGTTTTCTATCACCAAAAAAACCCAGAGGGTCTGTTGCTCCATGAAGGGGTATGTATGCAGGCCTAGCTGTCACCTCTTGAAATATTTATATCAAAGGAAAATACCTGGGCACTGAGAATTTCTGCTCTTGGCTCATTATGCTGTGTGGAAAACACATCCTCTGTGTCACAAACCTGTTAAGACACAGATCTGGCCTGTTACTAGCTGGGAAAGGAAAGTTGAAGTTACTGAGAGTGCTGATCATGCAGACACTTGGCTGTTTGCAGTTTCTCCAGGAAACAGATGTCTGCCTTGTGGTTCTTGTGGGCACAGGGAGAACAGGATACAGGTGGAAGGGTCTCTCTTGGGGCCCTCTTGGAGGATTGTAATTCTGTGTGACAGGGAACTCTGAGGCTTTCAGCTCCTCAGAGGAGCTGGCAGTGTGGAATGGACTGACGTGTGCATGCAAGACAGGCCTCACTGATTTTGCATTCTGTGACATCAACATTCCTCTGACATTACTCACTTTCCTGACTTCATTTGTTGTTTTCCAGGCAAGCAGCAGTTCAAAAAGACATTGTAGTCTTTTGTATTAATTCAGTCCTTTATTACTTTTGTATTGCATTTGCTTCATTTACTGATGCTGGCTCTGGATGCTCAATTTGTGATGTACTTATTGTATAAAAACCTCATCTCTGTGGTGAGAGTCCTTGAAATTGAGCTTTTGATGGTGGATTGAAATAAAACATGCTCTTAATGAATGGACAGTTCCATTGTTAAGATTAGATGAGACTTCTTCCTTTATGGTAAGTGGCACCATTAATATCTGTATTTCCTTAGAGGGAAAAAACAGCAGTGTAAGTTAGAGGCACATTGACACAGGAAGTCTTGTTGAATTGTGGTGATTTAAAATAAATAAATAAAATGTGAAATAGCTTTTAGATTTATTTCTGAGTTATGAGTACTGAAATTAAGTTATCAGTATTCATTGCTGTTATCAATAATGAATATGTAAGTTGCTTTCTGGAAAATCCATGACTAGGTTTGCCCTTCTAGTTCATGTTAATTTTCCTTGAAGGAATGAACAAGTGCAAATAATCAATCTGATACTTGTACAGGGAGGGAGATATTTGCTGCAGCATCCAGCCAGTTGTAATTTTCTGTAGGGGTTTTTCTTTTTTGATGTAAGCAGATTGAAGGACTTCTACTGCCTAAAATGTGAGTTCCCGTTGCATTTTGTGAGTTTGTATGAACTGACAGCAAATTATTGCGAGTTTCTTTCAAGATCTCTCCAGATTAGATATTCCTATCCATTGGCTACTTACTGCCATGGCATCCAAGTGCCTTTGTCAGTGGTATTTCTCTTCATAGCCTTGGGCTTTCTGCCTTTTAAGGGTCAGGCCTCCACAGTTCTCTTTTGATTTGGTTCAATTTATAGATTTTATATACTGTGTGTTTCCTGTTTTCCCAGTGCAAAGAAGTTAGAATTAGAAACAGGGTGGAAGGAGTGAGGTGCTATAAAAGTTACACCCTCGGCCACATTGTAAATCCTTGTGGAACCCTTTGCAAAATCAGCTTTGCAAACCTTTTCCTGGGTAATTCTTATTAATGGCTGCAATGTACATGCAGGCAAAATGTTCCATCCTTGAATGGGTGACCATAGCAATTCCTCTCCCTGGAGTGAGGTCAGGCAGTACATTTTATGGATGTTAGCAATGCATTACCATCAGTGCTTTCTCCATTGGAAAAAATAACTGGCCTTAAAACAAGGTAAAAACATGTTGACTCTAAAAGACAATCTCATTATGCACCAGTGCTAACAGAAATGAATGCCACTGTTAAACCTCAGCATAAATCTCCCGTTCGTGCTGATCCTGGAGACCTTGAAATCCCATCTGATTTGTTATTTGAGGCCGTAGCTGCTCAGAAGCAGCTTTGTGCTTGCCTTGTAATTGCTCTTTATCAGGCAATTGTGTCCATTTCATAACTGCCGTGTTGGCACGCTGGCTTTGAGCTTCCAGTGATCAGCAGCTTGACATTTGACATTAAGTGCTTGACCTTTAGAGGGTAAGAGGAAGAGCTAATAATTCCTGGTGATTCTTTGTGACACAAATACACTGATTTTAGTGTATATTACTTCTCACCATCTCGCTTGCATCTTGAGGCACTGTTGTAAATTTTTTTTGGGTTTTAAAAGCAAATGGCTGAAGCACACCAAGCTTTGGTGCCATGTTACTCTAATGTCTTGCATTGTAATAACTTTATCTTAGCATGACTCCTTAGTCCCTAAAATGACCTGCAAGCCTAATTTTTGCCTCCCTTACTGTGGTTTTTCTAGGGGTACAAGCCTGTCTGCAGAGCTCAGCTCGAGAACAAGAAGAGAAGTACGAAGTCCAAGGTGGCCCACGGCGAGGGCGGCTCAACCGGGAGCAGCTGGTGGGTTTTAGTGCTCCACACAGCCTGGATTAATGACCTGGGGCTGGGCAGCTCTGCCCTTTGCCACACACAGACGTGCAGGAGATGTAAAATTTTAATGTGGTCTTGTACAGAAAATTTGATTATGTGCAAGGTGATCCAAAGAGCCGTGAACACCCATAAAGCTGTCATTTTTCTCCATTAGTGGAGATGTTGCTGTAACCTTGTCAGGGGGACACTGTATTGCACTCTGTAGTATCACACTTGATGGGACAGGAAGTGATGTGCTTTGGCCTTCTCTGCTCAGCTTTAAAACATAGTTCTATGAGAAACCATTTCTATAAGAGAAATACTTTTATTACTATTTGTTTCCATTTAGGGCTGTTGTTACATTTGACTGGGTTAATTCCTGGTTATTTGCTGGATTACACTGGAGAATTTATTAACTACATTGTAACAGTAGCTGTATATACTACTGACTCCTAGTTCAAACCCTGTTGTGCTGGAAAGTATTTAAACAGAAGCAAGAATTTACCACATAAACAAGCTTTTCTTGGTTGTACACTTACCCTGAGAACCTTGCATGTTAAGTTACTGTTCTACTTTCCAGTGGTGGTTATAAATTGTAGGGGGTTTCTATGATTTTTTCCTTTCCACTTTTTTCCTCTCTGATCAGCTGTGAAGTCCTGTATTCATGCTTGTTTCTTTTTCCTTCCACACAGCTGCCTAAGTTGTTTGATGGATGCTACTTCTATTTTTTGGGACCTTTCAAAAAGCACCAGAAGAGTGAGCTGCTGGAGCTGGTGAAAGCAGCGGGCGGCCAGGTCCTGCTTAGGCAGCCCAAACCAGACAGTGATGTGACACAGACCATCAACACAGTGTCCTACCACGCAGAGCCCACCTCTGACCAGAGGCTCTGCACTCAGTACATCATCTATGACGTGGCTTCCAAGTTCCAGCCGGAGAAAATCCGGCAGGGCAAGGTGTGGATGGCCCCCTCCAGCTGGCTCATAGACTGTGTGATGTCATTTCAGCTCCTGCCTGTGAAATGAATAGCAAATAGCAGCATCCTGAGAGCAAGGCTTTAAAATAGGCTGATTCCTGGGCAGCTGGGATGCTCTGACAAGCTGCTCTGAGGCTGTGATTTCTGTTTGGGATTCAGGAGAGCTTTGAGCATTTAAGTGAGTTATTAAGGTGACTGATATGCTGGAATAAATGAACATACACTGGAGGAAAGGATTGAAAAATGTGCCTTAGCTTATTTAATATGCTTTAGTTTTGCATTGGACTTAATAAATGCTTAATAAATAATCACTGCCATTTTGTAATTGGGATTTTGCAAAATGAAACCTTTTGCTTTCTTGATTTGAACCAGCCCTTTGTAGGCAATTGAGCATGACCCTATTTATGTTGTGTTTAACATCCATTGATAAGGATCTGCTGTAATTATCAAGATTTCCCAGGCCAGAAATTGTATTAAAAAAAACAACAATGCAATGCATTTGAACCTGTGCAGGCATGTCATGTGACATGTATTATAACTTCTTACAAGTGACTTTTGCTGGAAATTTTTCACATGGGATAAGTCTTGTGGAAATCAGAGTTGAATAAATGACCTGAATTCATCTGGAAGCAAACACTTTTGAGAACACTGTATTTAAATATCTTGGTCTAAAATTTACTTATTTATAAAAAGATTCATGCTTGTAAACATGTAATTAGAATTCAGTTCTATTTTCTGAAGGCTTTTAAGCATTGAAATCCTTATTTAATGATTATAGTAAATATTTTTGTATATTTGGATGGTTGCTGTCATGGCTACTTTAAAGAAAAAAAAAAGTGATCACAAAAGAATTGCTTCACTTTACACCATTGTACCTAAACAGCTGGCTACCCTGGATCAATGTTTGATTATTTCATATTTGTTACAATATTTCTCATAATGGCTCGTAAATTATTGTCAGGATCTTACGCCCTCTTACATGCCCTTATGTCATGCTTTGTATCTTAGCTTGTGAATTTCCAGTTGAGAAATGGTGTTTTGGAATAATACACAATAAGAATGATGGTTGTGGGCTAGTACACAAGTTTTGTGTGTTTGTTTTTTGTATTGTTTGTAATAATGAAACTTTTTGATGTGCACTGAGTTTGGAGCATCTCTTGCATGAGCTTGGCTGCAGAATAAGTGCATGTCCCATACATATCTCAACAGGTAAATGAAAACACTTTTCTGTGAGCTCAGTACAGCTGTGAAGATGGTGTGTCACACCAAGAGCTGCTTTTGCAGAGGAGGAGAGCTGTTTTCTATAACCATTGCTGCTGAAGGTCTTGTGCACTCTAGAACCCTTAGAAGTATTCACAGCAGATAGAACAGGTAGAGTTTTCAATAGCATCTGCTAGATTTGGGTAGCTGGAGTATCTTAATCTTGGCACTTATGTTAGACTGAGTCATTGCTGTTCACTAAAAGCAGGGTTTATTAATAAGTGGAACAGCCCGTGGGATTAATGTGGTTTGAGCACTGGCAAAGAATGAGGTACCCAGTCAATACTATGTGGGCTTGGGCATTTGTCTTAACAGTCATAGCACATCAATATACCTAATGCACTGTTCTTTGCAAAAGTAGTAGTGAATCTCTGCAAATTTCTTAAGAATGGAGTTTTTCTGCCCTGTATCAGGAAGAAATTTGACCCATCAGTAATCCTGCTCTATGTTGTAAAGTGGAGGCAGCACTTTTACAGATTTTAAGAGCTGCTGTTCCTTGGCAGATTGTAAGAAACTCAGTTAGAAAATTGGCATGAATATTTTGGGTTTTTTTAAGCCATGCTCTGAATCTCAGCCTTGTTCCCTTGAATACAGTTGTGTTGTCAAGCAGTGTTTCTCCCCAGTCACATTAAGAATCACTCCATATCACACTGAGGAGAGACCCTTACCCAGGATTAACTTTGGCCCATCTGCTTCAGGTCTCTGCAGGAATTCAGAGTGTGATCAGCTTATGTACAGGTAGCCTTGAAGAGCCTCACAGTAGACTTTGATGCCAGAGCTACAGCAGGTGCCAAACACTGCTGAAGTACTGCAAGTACACAAAACTTAAAGGTCAGTGACACAGACCCTGCTTAATTTGCTCTTTCTCATTGTTGAAAAGAGGGATAGCACTTGATAAAAGAGCCTTGTATTAAGCATAGATCAATTCCATTGGATAGATTTTAGCTCCTGAAAGCAAGGCTCTAAACTCCTGAAGCAAGGTAAGGACTTTGTAGGGATCATTTCTCACTGTCTCTTCTAGTCTAAAACCCAGAGTGCACTAAAGGAAAGTACTGAGGCAGGCTGAAAATGGGAAAGGTATTTCAGGAAGTGTGAGAGACTTGGGGTCCTGATGGCCATAGTAGCCTGGCTTAGTCAGAAGTAGTGAGTAGATGAGTTTTTCAAAGAAAACTATATTAAAGGTTAATGAAGAACTTCAGCTGTAACATGAATTTATATTAGTGTTCTACTAACCTGCATATACTTAATGTGCACTCATGAATGGGGTATTTAATTGAAATAAGAGAATGGGTTGGAAGGGACCTTAAAGATCATCTACTGGTCATTACCTCATGTGAAGAGATAGAAGTTAAAGACTTGTATTCAGGATTGTAGATATTTTTATTGATCTTGATCAAAAATACTGTGCATCACAAAATGGCTTGGGCTGGAAGGGACCCCAAAGCTCATCTCATCCCACCCCCTGCCATGGCAGGGACACCTACTATCCCAGGCTGCTCCAAGCCCCAACGTCCAAGCTGGCCTTGAACACTTCCAGGGATCCAGGGGCAGCCACAGCTTCTCTGGGCAACCTGTGCCAGTGCCTCCCCATCCTCACAGGGAAGGAGTTCTTCCTCAGTTAATGATTTTCAAGCATCTCTTCTTGAAAATTATCTGTTTCTCTTAGTTACTGGATCTGGGACACCTGATAACACCTTCAGTAACAGCATCTGGGGTTCAGTGACAACATCAGTTTAACACCCTGAATAGTTAACAGAGATAACATTGTTTGTAAATACTGTGAAATCTTTTTGAGAGATATTTCAATATTTCTGCAAATGGTTCAGGGAAACAACGGGCAACCAAGCAGAACCAAACAGCAGTAGCTGCTTTTGATCTCAAATCAGAAATGGCTTACCTGGGAGGTGCTGTGGTTCTGTTTCTCACAGCACCCTTGTAATGATAGCAAGCATGGGAGTGTCCAAAGATGTATCTCTGGTATAAAAGATGTCAGCAAGTGCTTCATCCAGCTGGTACTGACACAGCCTTTTAGAAGGATAAAGCCCCTTTCTTCTGCTTTGTCCCAAGCTGTGAGCTGAGGTTGAACCTGACCCAACATGGTGGGTTATCCCTGATCAGCCTGGGCAAGGCTCACTGGAGGAGTGAGTGACTGAAGGGAATTAGTTCAAGGAAGGGAATAAGTCTAGGCAGGGGATTGAAGCTGGTTCTATTTCCTCCATAGGTCTAGTGTCTTAAGACCAAACTTACTCTGGTGCAGTTATTTTGTGTGGTAGTCTTCCAGGAGAACTGCATCTTTGGCTGATGAAATTTCTGCATTCTGCTCAGGACAAAGCTGGCTGCATGGAAGCTGTGGCCTGGTGTAAAACTGCACGTTGGTGTGGGTTATTTGGGGGAAGTGTATAAACACAGGGATCATCTGGTGCCTCTGCCTGTGCTTGCTGCTCCCAACTCCTGAAGGCTGGCTTTGCTGCCAGGGTGGCAGAGAAGGCAAGCATCAGCTCCTCACTGCCTGCCCTGCAGTGCTGACAGAGCTGCTGTGCAGGAGCAGTTTTGGCCTGGCCTGGCCTGTCCATTGGCTGAGCTGCCAGCAAAGTCTGGGTAGCATCATCTTGGCATCTTGTTGAGGACAAGCCTGTGAAATGGTAGAAAAATTTTCCTTTTTCCTCCTTAGGCTATTTTATACTCTAGTGCTGGAAGATCACCTGGAAGTGAGGCAGATGTGATGTCCATTAATCCATTTGGCCCCATGTCCTTTTTCTCCTTTAGTCCCATAAGCAGTTTGATTAGAAAGGTTTGAATCTTTGATATCTAAGGGTACTGCTTTATATTTAAAGAGCCAACAAAGCAGGCTTAAATACCAGCTTAAAAACTACAGCAAGAGGTCTTTGGACAGCTGGATAGTACTGGCTTGGAAATGGGCAGCAGTGTCTCAGTGGAACAAATGAAGATTCAGTTGTTTTTAATAGCAGTGCAACAGTGCATCTTTTCAGACTTGTTTGATTTAAATTAATGGTAGTTTAACTAGTGTTAAATTGCCCTTAAAAGCAGAAGAACATTTTGTGTGTAATCAGATGGAGGAAGGGGAGGAAGCCTCCCCACCTTTTTTTTTTTTTTTTTTTTTTCCTATGGAGAAGATGCACTTTGTGTGTTTCAATTAAGTTCCCGGCAGGAGGGCTGGGCTGATGAAGTGGCAGAGAGCCGTCAGCTCCCGCTGCGTGTGTGAGACCCCGCTGTCATTGCCTGCTCCGAGATGCCGAGGGCCACGGGAGGCTGCTACCCAGGGCTCGTCGTGCAGCAGGGGCCGGGATGTGCGGCTCCAGCGGGGCGGCAAGAGCGCTGCTCCCCGGCTGGGAGGAGTAAGGGAGCAGCACCGCCCCCGGCCGCCGTGCAGCGCCTGCCCTGGATGTCCGAGGGTGTTCCAGAGGCCCTGCTAAGCACAGCTGTAGCGTTCTGAGCTCCAGTCCGGGCTGTGCCGGCTCAGTGACAGTCACTGCAGCAGGAGTGGCTCTGCCAGCAGCGCAGTGCTGCCACGGGGGCTGCACCAGGGCAGCGCTCCCCTTCTCAAGCCCTGCAGCAAAACAGGTACACAGTGACAACAGGGTTAAAATAGGGATTAAAAACAGAATGTGAAGCAGCAGCTAAGCTGGCTGTCTTGCTCAGCTTGCTGAACTGATAAAAAATGTACTTATTTCTTCAGCTAGTGTGGGGCTGGCTTAATTTCCTGCTAGTTTAGTGAACTGCTAATTCTCAGAAGAGCCAGACTTTTTGGTGGGGGGAGCAGGTGGGAGTCTGCCTCTTCTGGGGGCTCAGTTGCAATTCCAAGGCCTCTGAATTGAGTTTTTTGGATCGCCATACACAGCTGTGTGCTTCCCAATCCCGTGAGGAGGTCCCAGTCTCTCTGCAGGGACCAGTCTCTCAGCCTGACCAGGGAAATGGTTTTTTCCTGCTCTGCTGAGGTGTCAGGAGAACAGCTGGTGCCAGGAGAAACCCAGATCAGCTGTAGTTTGGGTCTAGCTGGAAGTCATGGTCGAGCAAAATTTAATTCTGCAGCATAAAGGATCTGAAGGAACATTTTAAATATTGTGAGCCTTTTAATTGAATTAAATATTAATATGGATAATGCAATCAATGCTTTATTGATTGCATTAGCCACAATAATGTTTAATTCAATAAGTCTGCAGTACTGGATCTTTTCCTTCCCTTGTGCAGCAAGGGAATGCCATATGCTCTGCCTGGCTGTGCCCCCCAGGCACAGGAGAGCAGGAGGTGATAGGATTGGGAGAGGGCAAAGGAGCCAGGCTGTGCTCAGGGTTGAATTCCTTCACGTGCCCTCAGGTTGGCTGTGTAAAGCCAGGGTCACTGGCATGGCTGGATTCACACCAGCTACTCTTAGTAGCATGCATCTTTTCTAAAGCCCTCTTACAAATATTATATTGTTATTATATTAATTAATGCAAATACTGCCCCTGACCCCTGTGTGCTTTGCTTCTGGAGCCCATGCCCAATGCAATGCTTCATTCCTGCTCTCAGCAGTTGAGTCCCAGCAGCTGTGTCTGTCAGAATGAGAAGATTTTCTACCCTAAGCTCACTAACATGCTTCTGAAGAGGTGCCAGGTTCTGGTTTTAAACCCAGCCAAGCTTGAACAATTTTATCTGTGGTTGTAGGAAGAAGGCTTTTATTAAATTAAAGTCACAGTTTTGTTTAACTGCAAAATCGGAGGCAGATGTTCTCCTCAGCTCAGTCCACTCACAGTACAAGGTTTCTGGCCTCTGGTTCTTTGCTTGCTGTGTACCTGTTGCACAAGGTGTGGTGAAAACAGCTGGGAAGGGCTCGGAATAAACATTTGGGGGTTTTCCTGTGGTGGCTTTTAGTGGCTTCTTAGAGTGCTTGATGAAAGCAACCTTGACTCAGTAAGGAGAGATGGTGGAACTGCCTATACAGAATTAGCACCTGCTGCAGTGTCTGAGGCTCAGAAGTAGCCTGTCCCTACCTAGGCTTGGGACTTGGAAGCTACAGATGTGGTGTCCCAGCCATGAGCAGGACACCAGACTTGCCCAAGGAGCTGGCTGGGTGTTTGTGCCTACCCTGCAGCCTGGGCCAGCATGGGACACTCGGGCTTTTACCAATCTCTGTGGCCCCTGAGGAGATTCTCACCAACAGGCAGAGAAAGTGGGGGGGGAGAAAGGGGTAAGAATTTGATTTGGTCTTGTTGCATTCCATCTACATTTATCAAATCCAAGGAAAAGCCCATAGCCTTGCTTTTATTTCCTCTTTACAGGGTCCATGTGTTTCAGCACAAAGCCTTATTAGCATGCAGGGAATTTGGGTGCAGAAAGGATGGGCACAGGGAGCTCAGCTGCAGTCAGCTATCCATCAGGACCAGGTTTGGACACAGTCTCATGTTTTCCCTTGGTTTTGAGAGCGTGCAGTCAGGTACTTTAGCAGGATTTGGACTGAAAGACAGGCTTTGAATGCAAAATGCAGTAGAAGCTCTCAAATTCACACATAAATGAGTGAGTGATCAGATGCAGCAGCTCCTGCTGTGGTTGAGCTGCTGTGGTAGTTGCACACTATGATCCACAAGCTGGAAGGAGCCACAATTCCTGAAGGCCAGGCAAGGCAGTACTGGCTCTGGATCAATTTCTGGATGGCACCACAGTGGGCTGTTAAATTGGGGGTGGCACTGGCACTACAGGCATGAGCAGTAATACTTGACCTTGGTAGGTAAACACACCTGAGTGCAGCAGGGAGAGAGGCTCTGACCAGGCCTGGGGATGTGCTGCATAGCCCCACACAGAATTAGTGCACCTTAATGTAAGTATTGCAACTGTCTTTGTGCATTGGTCTCATTCTTTCCTCCTTCTCTTCACGTCACTGAAAGAAAAGCACTTAAGTCTTACAGTTCCAAAGCAGAACACACACAAAGTGAAAAAAAACCTCAAATAAAGGCACTAGAAGTTTTCTGTCTCTTCATTGCCATGGTCACTTTCACCTCTTCTGTTCCTTCTTCACTCTCTGTCCAGGCTGCTCTTGGTATTTCTTTCATCTTCAAAGAGATGATATTAAAGATAATTTTGTACCTGCTGGAGGAGGGAAATCATTGTTTTGGTGCTTCCCAGACCAACACAAGAATTTGGAAAGGAGCTCATGTTGCACTGCCCATCAGCATTCATGTGGCAATGGAAGAGGTTTTATACAGGGGCTTCAAAGCTTTGTTCTTGGGATGAGCAACAAAACTCCCCTGCTAAAGGGGCAGCTGCAAAGCTCACTTTCTGAATCCTCACCTACCCAGAGCCTATTTTGCAGTATTTCTCTGCCCAAAGCAGATTGGAGAGCTCTCTTTGATCATCTTGAAATTGTAACCACCTTTACATGAGTCCCTGCAATGCCCACTCCAGAATTTTAGCCTTATTCCCTGCATCAGAGCAGGTGTTTCCCTGTAAGGCATTTTGCATTAGCAGCTAGTATCGGGAAATCTGGTACCAAAAGGTTAATGTACATCCATTAGTCCTCTTCTCCCCCCACTTCTTTATGTGCTAGTAGAAGCCAACCAGTTTCATTAAATACATTAGGTCTGGAAAGGGTCTGGAAGCACTTGAAATTCTGTAAGTGCAGAGCTGTGGGGCTATTAATATTGTCCTGTCTAAGCACTGCAGGTAAAGTGTGATTTGTGGATGCTGAATGATACCTTTCAGGTGTTTTCCAGCCTCCACAACCTTTCTCTTCCTCTTAAAAGGAGTTGGGGCTTTGGAGACCTGCTCAGGATTACTTGCTTGGCATCTCCTCCTTCTGTGTGGTCTCTCAGCTATGGGCAGGGTAAAGGAGGAGGGATGTCGGGGAAGTTGGGATGGTTGTGTGGGCAGCTGAGCTGGCTTTGACAGCCGGACTGTTCCTCCAGCTGCAGCAAGTGGTTTTCTCCTGCCTCCCCGTGAAGCCAGCATGACAATTTCTGTCCCACTAATTAGAGTGAAGCTGAACCCTGTGAGTATCTCATTGCATTCTCTGACCTGCATTTTAGACAAAGTCAAGCTGTTTCAGTGAAAAAAAATCTATTACTCTTAACGATCTCAAGTGGCAAGAAGGAGGGCTGGCTATTTGTTTTGCCTCCTGATGTGCTTATGATTTGAGGAGCGTGCCACATTCTTTAACTGAAACCTTATGTTTTAGCACAGCAGACCTTTGAAAGTCAGTAATTTGGTTGGTGGTGCTGTAAGGCCTCTTGTCTCTGTGTGTATTGGGTTTGTGCAGCAGGGTTTTGGGAGCAGAGAAGCTGCTGGAAGCCCCCACAGGAAGGAGTGGCGGAGACAGCCTGTGATGCACTGACTGCAGCCCCCCTTCCCTGTCTCACATTGCCACTGGGGGAGAGGAGGTAGACAAAAAAAATATATCTCTACTGAAAGCTCAGAGACACAAAGATTTTTAGGTGAAATGGGGACATACAAAGCAGGGTGCATGAGCAGGTCTGGGTGTGCGAGTTCAAACGCAGCAGAATTATGGCCAAATGAAAAGAAAAAAATTCCCACAGGCTTTAATTTCACTTAATGAGAAACCATCCACAGTGTTCCATTTCTGATCCATATCTTTCCATTCCTATTCTAATGGTAATTACTGTAGCAGTTTATTAACAAAGAAATCATTTGATAGCTTTCACATGATCCCATACTTCAAGTGTCTAACAACTTATTGATTCGATAGCTTGGCAGTGTGCCTGATTGAGGAGCTGGAGTTTGATTTTTTTAATCCCTTTGATCATCTCACATGCAAAGGATGATTATTTTTCTGGCTGAAACATGGGCTGGATTGCAGAATGATGGAATCTAAGCATGTTCTTACATAGGATCCCTGCTGCACCCACAGTCAGACTGACCAGTGTCTGTGTTTCTACAGAGGGCTGAGTTACTGCAATCAGGTGTGCAACACACCTGCACAGAGGTAATTGCAATATTTTGTCACTACTGAGTGTAATTATGCTGCCCAGAGAGCTGTGGATTCCCCATCCCTGGAAGTGTCCAAGGCTGGGTTGCATGAGGCTTGGAGCAACCTGGGGTAGGGAAGGGGTCCCTGCCCATGGAAGGGGGTGGAACAAGACAGTCTTTAAGGTCCCTTTCAACCCAAACAATTCTCTGATGATTCTTTGATCTCTTTATGGAGGGTTTTGTGTTTGCACCTGTGTGCCCTGCTCTGCTGAGCCCCAGGTACTGCATGGAACAGGTTTTGCAGTGGCAGTGCATTTTGGCAGCCCTCCCTTGTGCTGCAGACTCATGGCACTGCTGGGTGATTCTCCTCCCCTGTTCTCGCTTTCTGCATGGTTCCTCACTTTCTCAAGGTGGCTGGGGAAGTTTCCCTGGACAGCAGTTCCCACTGGGACAGAAGACCAGAGCCCTGCAGGAGCTCCTGGAGGGCTGTGCAATTTGTGAGGGGGGAGTCTGCCAGAGCACACAAGCCCAGAGTTGTGGTCCAGCCCCTCAGACAACCAGCAGCCAGTCTGCCACTGTCCTGGGATGGCTGGTTTGTGTTTCCACAGGAGTGCAAAATAAAGTTGTGTTCCTGGGAGCAGTGTGTGGCATAGGCTGCTTGTTCATGTTTTTTGAGGATTTCTAGGAGATTGTTCCCAGTATTACTGGAGGCCAATGTGGGAACTGTATTTCTGCTGTTTGATTGGGAAGCTGGCCTAGACAGGGGCCTAGCTAGTTGAGCAAGTAGACTTGGACCAAATACTTTTTGTCACATCATGAGCCCTTCTGAAAGGAATGAGGGGAACAAAATGAATGGAAGCAATTTGCTGGAAGTTTTCTCATGCAGGTTTGGAAAGAACAGAAACATCTGACCTCCATGAGGAGAACCTGCCACCTGTGTCCTCTCAGGGCATTTTATGCACATGCCCAGGTGGGTTCCTGAACTGGTTGGTTAACAATTCATATTCTTCTGGAACAGCCTGGATTGATCATGCAGTGCCTAGGTGACCCTACACCCTGTTGGGAATAAGGTTCGGGGAGAACTTGAATTACATGTTGGTCATTTTGTCATCTCATATATCACAGACTGAAAGCTTTATGACTTCAGAGCTTACTGTATTAATTTTATGCATGAGTGCTTTATTTTTGCCATATGAGATATATCACTGGCTTACTAGAGCAAAATATCATTAGACCTGGAAAAGGATTTGGTCACTTAAACTTTGTCACCAAGGATCATTGCACACAGATTATGTAGGGCTGTACTGTGCCATTTCTCATGTGTTTATTAAGTGATTATAAATATCGAACTGCGTGCCTTCAGGGGACACTTGAGATCGGTGACTGCAGTAACATTTCATCTAAAAGGTGGCACACACACACAGATTTGTGCTTCAGCAGGGCCCATCAAAGGGTTTGCCTGGTGAGAAGGCAGAGGTCTGTTCCACTTGAAGGAGCTCTCCGCTCTCCACTCTTTATAGGGGTCAGTCACAGGTTGGACTCGATGGTCTCAGAGGCCCTTTCCAGCCAAAATGGTTCTGTGGTTCTGTTATTGTGCATTTTCTGACATCCTGGTGGCTGGCATCGAGGTCAGGATCCTGTGGCACCCAGGCTCCAGCCCATGCCTGAGCCCTTGAGTGAATCACATCAAAGTACTTCAGCTGCTTTGGTTTCCTCCTCTCAGTTCAGGATGTCAGTCTTGGAAACACCACAAACCTTTCAGAAGTGCTGAGCCTACAGAGTTTGTTGTTCCAATAATAATGAATGGAATTTTTATATGAAGCCATAAAATATAGCTGTTGACCCTGATCATTCAAATGCTTTCTGCACAAGCCATTTACTGGCATCAGGTGATAGGACAAGGGATGATGGCTTCAAACTGACAGAGGGCAGGTGTAGATTAGAGTCAGGAAGAAATTCTTTGGTGAGGCCCTGGCACCTCCAGGTTGCCCAGAGGAGCTGTGGCTGTCCCATCCCTGGAAGTGTTCCTGGCCAGGCTGGATGGGGTTTGGAGCAATGTGGGATAGTGGAAGGTGTCCCTGCCCATGGCAGGGGGTGGAATGAGATGGGCTTTAAGGTCCAAGCCAGGCCATTCCATTTCCCAGAGTCTGAAGCTGTGCAGGACCATGGCTGACCACACCAGAGCTCTTCGACTCCTCAATCACCAAGACCAAAGAGCAGCCCCCATCTCCAGATTTTCCTTTCCATTTGCTGCCAAGACTGCCAGCAACCTGATCCCTTAAGTCAGGTTTTCCAAAGTGTTGTGTTCCTCTTCAGTCACTGCAGTAGGTTTTATTTTCAACAAAAAAGTATTTTGTAAAGCATCTGCAGGAGAGCTGGTAAAGGCTGGGCCTATTCTGGAAATGGATGCTTTCTTTAGGTCCCTTATTTTCAAATAAAATTTTATATTAAAATGTTTCCTGATGGATAAAGCACAACCTGGAGTTGTAGCTGTTCTCGATTACTGGATTTCCACTTATAACTGAACAACTCAGGCCCACCTTTGATTCAGTGATCTACACAAGAAAAAACAAACCTGCTATCTACCTCTTAAAAGTTAATTAATGCTTCTGTGATTCACTAATGAAAAAGAGAGAGATGAGAAATAGGTGAGCAGTAAAGACCTGCATAAATTCACCAACAAAGCTGACAGAAGCCTGCAATTGTGTTCTGAGCCTGAGAACACGAAGAAATGGGGTTAAAATGATTTGTGAGCAGGAGAAGGAAGAATTTCCTTCTGTTACATGACTGCATGTAACTTTTATTAGTTTGATGATGTACAGAGGGACTATTTCTCTTGGAAATGGCTTTTGGTTAACATTTCATTTTCTTCCCCAAAGTTAGCTCTCTTGCAGTGATATGAAACACAGCTCCCTGCAATTTCCTAGCCCCCAACTTTATTAATAGCACTTGTTGTCATTGCAAATGATCTATTTCAGGCCAGGCCACAAAGCTCTTGTTTTGCAGGTGAGCGAGCCCTCCGCCCTTTATCGTGTGGCATTTCCACAGCAGGGCAAGCCTGGAAAATTGGTTAAAAAAAAATAGCAAGAATAAAACTCATAATAGGTTGCATTGCTAGTTGCATCACTTTTATATCAGCTGCTGCTTTTTAGGAATTTGAACCTGTGCACTAATTTAGTGTCACTAAATTGTCCTGGGTTTTGCGTGACCTTTCCCAATACTGCATTTCCAGCCTTTGTCACTTTGGTATTACTCAGTGCATCCAAATAACACCTGGAAAAGTACCAAAGTCACTCCTGCCTGCAAAAGGCACAGGTTTCCAGGGTTTGAGAGGTGATGCAAATTACCTGGCCATGGATTAAGATACATTTATCACCAAATAGACATGAGAAAATCAGATGGAGTGGCCTCTTGCCATGGGAATAATTTCCTGTGCGGAATGGAGTTTTTAAGATCATGTCTTGGGAATGGGGAGAGATTCCTGCTCCTATTGGTGCTGGATGTAGCATCTTCTCATGAGGCTAGTTTCTACCCCTGCATCTTCTCCAGGAGCAGGGAATGTGGCTCAGTTGTTTCCATTTTTCTTTTTTTTTTTTTGTCACATTCTCTAACCTGCTTGGTTTATCTTTTGTCTTCCTAGGTAACAGAAAGGCTTTGGCTTCAAGGCTTCCCTCCAACACTGGTGGCCCCTGCACATGGTGGTAGCAGAATCTTTGCTGTGTGTTATTGCCTACAGGTGTTTCTATTCTCAAAAGAGTATTTTTAGTCTCAAATTTAAGGTCAAATGCCATGGTTGTGTAAAACTACTTGGAGAGAGTGCCTGACAAAATGACAGAACAAGTCTGTGGTGGATGTGGGTGGATTTCTCAAAGCCTCTCTCTGCCCTGCTCAAGGTTAGAGGTGCAACTGGCCAAGCCTGGGTAGTGACACTTCCCTTGCTGGGGTAACTCTTTCATATTACCTTCAGTGGTCAGGAATTCAGGTGTGCATCCACCTAAACTTCTATTTCTACTCTGACCTAATCTGCAGGATCTTGTCTCCTATCTGGGAATTTCTTATTTCGGCTCTTAACATGATTTCACAGAAGAAAATTCCTGTATTTCTGCCAGAAGGCATCGTACTCATGGGTAGCATACAAACACTGGGGGAGTTTTAGGCTAGGAAATGATGGCTTTGTTTTGTGATCCACTTTCTCAAATCCAGAAGGATGCAGAGAGATGGGACTGCAAATGGTGATTTGGTTCCCATGCTCCAGCTGGAGACCAGCCTTGGATCTTCTCAGATGCACCCAAGAGGAGCAGGCAGGGACCCCCCCACGGTCTCATGGCACTAAGTGCCCTGAGACACCCTAAGTGCCTCCTGCTCCCTTGCCTGAGGCACCTGCACCTCCTTCCATTTAAAGTTTTTCATGCTGCTGAGAAAAGCAGTGGGATTTAGGCTTTCTTTTAGGAGGGCTTAAATATCCCACGGAGCTTCACAGCAGGATAACAAACACACTTTATTATCCAGGCACGTCTCCATTTGCTTTCCATTCAGGCTGGTGGGCAGGGAGGGGCAGCGCTGTTTGTTTGGAGATGCAATTAGCCCAAGTGCCAGGCCGGGGCCAGCCAGCGGGAGGATAACCTTGAATCCAGGGAAGTTAGGGGGAATTTAAAGCCATCTGCAGCTCCAATGGGTCCCCACACACCCCTTTGGCTCGCAGCTTCCATTCCTGCCAATAAAGTGCGAGAAGATTCGCAATACAATGGGAAATTGCTTCTTTGGGTATCACAGTATCTTGACTTACAAGTGCTTTAACCTTGGCCTCATGCTTCCTGCGGGGCCTGTTTGCTGTGCTGCAGAAGTGCCAACACCAGCCAGGAATGTACAGGATTTTCCATCTGAGGAAAATTAAACCCCAAAACCTTTACCATCCTCTCGAAGCCAGACATGCTCTACCTGCATTAACTTGAGCTTAATGGACTGCAAAACGAGCCTTTCAGCATGTATGGGAGTGGATTATTTGCAGGAGAACAAGTTCCTCACATTTTTATCTCTTCCCTTTCCCAAAGCTTTTGTCCTTTGGAAAAAAAAAAAAAAGAGAAAAGGCAAACACAGCCAAATTGTAGGAAGAGAGTCGGGCCCTAGGAAGTCCAGCAAACTGTTTGGGCAAGGCACAGGATGCATCCAGGAGGTCAGGTAAGTAATGAGAAGAGCAATGACCATTGCTCCCTGTCTCTTAAACCAAACTGATGTTTATTAGCCGAGATCTTGGTGGCAGTGTTGGGGATGGTGCAAACACTCCAGGCCACACTTTTCAGCACGCTGAACTCCTCACCCTGGCTTTATTGCAGCCTTTTCTAAAGTCCTCCAGGGTAGGACCTGAGGCTGCAAAAGACAAGAGCCTGCTGCTGGTGGGATGCTCCTGTCTGCAGTGTCCACTCATCAGCTCACCCTGTTGGACAAGGGGTGATGGTTTTACACTGAAGGAGGGTCAGTACATACTGGATATAAGGAAGATGGATTTTGCAGTGAGGGTGGTCAGGCCCTGGCACAGGCTGCCCAGCTGTGGTGGCTGCCCCATCCATGGAAACATTCAAGGCCGGGTTGGATGGAGCTGTGAGCAATGTAGGCTAATGGAAGGTGTCCCTGCTCATTGCAGGGGGTTGGATTAGATGGACTTTAAAGGTCTCTTCCAACCCAAACTATTCTGTGAGTCTGTGATCATCACACATTGTTTGGAAGGGCAATTTAAAGCCTGGTGAGCCCCCTTTTTCATCTGCTTCCTTGGAGTTTTACCTTCCAGATTCACAAGATTCCCCCCCCCCCCCCCCCCAAACCCTGTAGGCTTGGATTGGGCTGTTTCTCTAAACACAGAGCCAAGGCACCACTGGAATCCCTGAAGAGACAATCCATATGGGTAACAGGATAGTCCCTGTGTGGACTGGGAGGGAGAATGGGCTGGTGGCTTCTCTTCAAGCTTTCATGGGTTATCACTGTCAAGAAAAGCAGTATGGAACATTGTGTGTGTTTAATGACCAAAAGTACCTTCACTGTGTCCTTCCCAGTGCCAGATGCCTTACAGTCTAAATGAGGATCTTTAATAGTGGCATTAATTATTACTGAAACCCTGCTTTGTCCCACTGAAACAAGTCTAATAGCTGACACTCGCTCTGCCTCTCTCCTCCTTTCCCCAGAACACCATCTCCTGTATCTGATGCCAACATCAGAAAGGCTCCTGTCACCTGGCTGCTTGGGCCACCAGCATGGGGTGATGTGCAGAAAAGGTCAGGCACAAGTCCAGCTCCAGGGCTGCTCCATGAGCTGAGGATTGGGAAGGATGCCCTGAAACTGTCAGAGAGCATCACTTGGTGCTACCATAGCCACACCCTTGCCTTCTTTTGTGGGAAGCCCAGTGCCAAGAAAATATCAGCTCCCAGCTGACAGGGATGCAGATAATGAATTGAAATAATTAGTTAATTAAATGCAGATATCTCTTCTCTGTGAGGATAGGGAGGCCCTGGCACAGAGTGCCCAGAGCAGCTGTGGCTGCCCCAGGATACCTGGATGTGCCCAAGGCAAGGCTGGACGGGGCTTGGAGCAACCTGGGCTAGTGGAAGATGTCCCTGGCCATGGCAGGGGGTGGAATGGGATGATTTCTGAGGTCCCTTCCAACCCACACCATTCCCTGATTTGATGAAATAGCCAGCACAGTCAGAGGACATGAACTGAGAAAGTAGAGGCTCTGTCTGTCTAGAGCAGCCATGGGTAAGACCCAGCAGTCTGCCCAAAAGATGAGGCCATCTCTGCAGATGGGTGCAACCATCACCTGCCCCCAGGGGTGAGACCAGTCAGTGCTGGCAGGGGCACCTTCTCATTCTGTGCCATCCCAAAGGAGCTTGGCTTAGCTTTTGTGTTGGGTTCTGTCTTTCCTTCTAATTTCCTAGTGCATAATTATCCCTTTGTCTGTGTGTGGCTGAGTGGGGGCATGAGCTGGCATCTTCTGAGAGCAGAGCTCTTTTAAGTACTGGACTTAGTCATGGTAAAAAGATACTTTATCTTAAAAAACAAAAAAGATAATTTATCTGCAAATACAAATAAATATGTATGGTGTATTAGATGGCCCTTGAAAGGTTCCAAGCCAAACCATTCCGTGATCCTAAATATATAAATACATGCAATTGCTTTCCATGCCTTTCATCCCCTGTGTTTTAAAAGCTGAGCTTCCACACCACAAGGAAGGTGGATTCTTGATAAATTTTTCATTTTCTCTATTGACTTTCTGTTGAAAACCCATGTCCTTTTGCTGTGTAAAGGGCATTCATTTGCCCTGTATCCACATGGGCCCTCTCTCCCCTTTAACAACCACCAAAGAGAAACACTTTATTGCTCTTGCAGTGCTGGAATCCCAGGATTTGCTCTTTGCTTTTACCTGTAGCAGAGCTGTGGCTGGACAGGGGTTGCTGCAGTGGATCTGTTATCAAGGGGATGGGCACCAGGGCACTCAGCTCACTGTGTGCCACTGAAGCCACTGTGTGCTGCTGCCTCAGGAGCACTGGTAGGATGGAGAGTACCCAAAGTTGGGGATTTTCCCAGGCTCAGCCTGGTTTGGAGCACGCTCTGCAGCTTCCTGGGAAAGAAAGACATTGCCCTGCTGTGCTCCGGAGCTGAGTCATTCCCCCTGGGGTGTGCAGGAAATAATTCTGTAATTATAAAACAATCTTGACTAATGGCATATTAATGAGGACAGGGAAAGGTGATGCTCCTGGGATGGGCTTTCCCACTGCTAGGAGAAGGAGGAGGGAACTGTACACAGCTGCTGCATTTGTGGGGCAAAAATGGCATCACATCAATGAGGTTTGGGTGTAAGAACCCTAAGGAAGGACTTTTTCTGCCTCTGGGTCTGTTTCTTCTGCAAAATTCACTGTTGCTCCTGCTGAAGGTGTTGCCTCCGAGCTGTCCCCTCTCTGATCTGCTCTTTTGCTCCAGTTTGAGTCCTTTTGGCTCCCTTTTCTAGCCACATCTGCTAGGCTGTACCATTTCTATCTCCCCTCATTTCTCCTACCCATCAACTCCACCTTCCCCTACTTTCTGTCCTACCAAGCCCTCTGCTCTTCTTTACCCCTCAGCATCTTCCCTCACCTTTATCCACCTCCTCTCCTCCATCTCCCACAAATACCTGATGTATTTTCAGGAGTGCCAGCCCGGGGACATGGGGAGGATGGTGCCCACGGAGGAGGTTGTGCTCTCCCATCTGATAGCATATGTACCAGGCACCTTTCCCTTCAGCTGGCAGCCTCTGGAGGCCCAAGATGAACCTTTCAACAAGATTAAAGAGATGGTATTAATTGCTATCGATCATGGGTCAACAAATTAAATTGCATCTGCAACTGCATCTCTGAAAGGTCTAAATGAGAAGAGTAGTTAATGGGTCTGGCTGGCCCAGAGCTGTGATTAATTAAAGAAAGAAATGAACTACAATGTTACAAAAAAAAAAAAAAAAAAAAAAAAAAAAAGGGAAGGAGACTGGGATGAGGATGACATTCTGTATTGTATTCGGAGAGTGATTGATGGGAATTGAGTTCTGGCTCCACCCTGGCCTGAGAGAGGCTGATGGGAACCAGAGTGGTGGCTATGATTTTTGGGGCTACTGGCACCCCCAGTGCTTTGGAGACACTGCCCACCTGTGACTGGCAACTGTTCCACATGAACAGGGGAAGGTTTCCTAGAAAATGATTAGTGCTTTTCACTTCTCTCTGTGGTCCCAGACCTTGTCCCACTGATGCCCTGGTGCCTGGGGGGAGCTGTGGGATCCCTCGGTGGGACTGTGTCTGATGCTGCTGGATTTGGGGCAATTGGTTTCCCTTCTACAGTCAGACCTTGCAGACACATCCACCATGGGGTCTGCTGGGCTTTCCCTCGTGTGACCCTCAGCATGCTCCAGATCCCTGTGTGGGGTCCTTGGGATCAAGGGGTCCCCCTTCATCTGCCTCCTCCTCCCAGTTTTTTCCCACAGTGTTGTGAAAGAGTGAAGGGCCAAATCCTGAGCATTCTCATGTTCCTCAGCAATCCCCCTGCTCTTTCCATGCCAATCCAGCACTTCAGCATCCCAGCAGCTGGGAGAAAAGTACTCCTGGGTGGGAATAAGGGCGCTACTGTGACTCCTTGGGAAATAATGAAGTAGCACAGCATGGAATGGAGATGGTGCTTAATTAATAACGAAGAAAATAATAATATGTGGCACGTATAGTGCTGTACTTGTTCCAAGCACTGTACAAACATTAACTACAGTAATTAAGCTGTAATTAATTAGAGTAACTACTAATCAGTGTAAATAATGATGCATCTGGAGGTACCAAAAGGAGTTTGTGAACTGAAAGCAAATTTCCATGTTCAGGAAATGGCATCAAGTATAAAATGGCACCACTAAAAGTAATAAGAAAAGCAGATGGAGGTTAAAGTGAGAGCCTGGGAGCCGTGTTGGTCCATGGCAGCTCCACAAATGGGAATCCTGGTTTGGCAAAGCAAAACTGGTTTAGTGAGTTACTGCTGAGACACTTCCTGAGCAACCTATCCCATCCATGGGATTCTCATGGCTATTTCCAGGCTCCCCACCTGCTCTTCCCACCCCAGCTGCACTCACAAACACTGTGAAGGGACAGGAACTGGGGCAAGGGATGAAACGGGGAATTGGGAGCTTGAGGGGCTGATGATCAGCAGAGTAAAATACACCACGAATATATAATTTTGGGGTTTTTTTGCTGGTTCACACACTTTATATTTAACAAAATAATTTTTTAATAATATAGTCTTTTGCACATCAAATATTGTTTCTAGGACCCCTCCCTCCCATTTGTACAGATTTTTTTTTCTCACTAGTTTCAGGCACACTATTGTTTGAAAGTTTTGAAACTGGATAGTCATTGACAGGCAACAGCTTACAAAGAAATGTGGCGATGACGTCTCCAATGGTACCAGCTCGGCCTGCAGGGAGCCAATGCTCAGCCACAGGACAGCAGTTGCTGTGCTAAGTGCTCCTCCCACCCCTGCCCTCCAGGAATACCAAAATGGGGAAGAAATTAAAGTATAAAGGCATTAGTGTGTATAAACTGAGCCTGATGTGCTGATCTGCTTCGGTGAGGATGCTGTGGGGAGGATTTGCTGCCCTCACTGTTGAGAGCAGGTGCTGGACAGGAGCCTGAATTCTGAACAAAATAAGCACCACCACCCCCATGGCACTGACCAAAAAGCAGGGAACCAAGCGTGGACAGAGATAGGAAAGGCCCCTGTGCTTACCTGGCCAGACAGGCAGGGACATGACATTGGTGGCCTTTCTTTCACAGTATCTCCTGGAAGCTGCAGCCTGAGAAAGCAGGAGGTACCAGTGCTGGAAAGCCTGCTGGGGACCCTTGGCTGCTGGGGACCTCTGCTCCTGGCAGGCAGGCACAGAAAGCAGCTGCTTTTGAGAGACAGCCCTCACAGGAGCCCAGCCCAGCCCTGCTGCACCACAGCTTGCCTTATCCCCACCAGTGTGGATGCTGGATCCTCCCACTGTAGCAAAGGGTCTTACCTGCCAGCTGAGCCAGTTTAGTGCTGCCACAGCCATGGGACATTCCTGGAAACCTCCAGAGTGGGGTGATCCCATATTTTAATTGTGACCTGCTGTCGCTGGAGGCAATGAAACACTGCCCTTGGCTCCAGTGAGAGCAGCCTCGGGATGGGACAAGGCAGGTGAGCAAGTGCTCAGCCCAGGAACCAGGGACAGGTGGGGCCCTCTTCCCTCTGCTCCACCACTGATGCCCCAGCCAGGAATCATACACAAACAAGCCAGGTAAGATGTTGCTTTCATGGAGCACCTTCTGGTTGGCTGTCCCAGCCTGGCCATGCAGCTGCTGTGAGCTCTGCTCCCATCAAGGTCACATTGACTGTGTAGGTGTCTTCAACTTTATTGTCCCCACTCAGTGGAGAAAGTGTAACACAGATACAGCTTTGTGTCGTGGCTGTCCGGTCTATACCTGTGCATCTACCTCGGTCCTGCTGCAGGTTACAATCACTTGGGTTTTTTCTGTAACTCCCCCCATCCCTTGTCATTTCTACCTCTCTCCTGTCCTTAGTGCCACCTGCGCTTACAGACACAATAAAAATGCTCCATCTATTGCTCCACTCGTAGCTGTATAGTCCTGGTGATTCCAGCTTAGGAAGAGACTTTAAAAAAAAGAAAAAAAAAATCACGATAGCAAAAAACCTTCAAATAAATAACTGTGAAAAACCCCACGATCCACACTGTAGAAAGTGAGAGCAGTGAATCCATCGGTGCCTCGGAGGCATCGCCAGGCCAGGACCGTGCAGGGGCTGTTTTCCTGCTGTCCTGCCCCGCTCCCAGCAGCGCGTCCCTGCCGAGCACCGGCGGCTCCAGAGCAGAGCAGACACTGGACACCGGGAACACAGAGTGCACAGCGGGACGGGAGCTGCAGGGGGCACGGGGACTCCCTTCCCCGCAGGTACCCATCTCTGCTCCTGTGGCACCCTTGCAGGGCCTGCTGGGGACCCTGCTGCAGCTGGCAGCAGGTCGGACACGGGGGCAGCATCGAGGCCATTCCTTCATCATCACCATCACCATCACTGTGGGCGGGTTGTTGGCCAGGGGCTGCTACAGAGCCTGCTTGCCCTGGCACTCGCGCTTGGAGCACTGCGCCGGCTTCCACCAGTCCCCGTTGTGGCAGTGGCAGATGTTGCAGTCGTCCACCTTCACCTCGATGCCCGCGGGAATTATCGTGGTGCCCGCAAAGCAGTTGGGACCTGCGGAAACACAGGGGGTAACAGGATAAATACTGCGGGCTTGGACTGGGGGCGGCACTCTGCCCTAAGCCTGGGACAGGCAGGGACCCAGTGCCAGCCCCTCGCTGTGCTCTGGCCATGCCACTGCCACTGCTGATATCTGCAGCAATGCTCCCACCTTGCTCAGTGCCAGCCTTGGACCCACAGCAGTCCCTTCTTGTTTTTTGGTTGCCCTCAGGCACTAAAGAGGAAAAAAAAGGCCTCAAAACTTTCCGTTTCTGCACCCAGCACCTAGAACAAATGGCATTGGCAGTCAACTTTTTGCACTTGGCTAGCCACTAATTTAGTACCTCTTTTGCCTTAAATTTTGGCTGCAAGACCATGAGGACAAGCATGAAGACACAGCCCAGCCTTCACTGCTCCAGCCTGGTAAGCCTGCAGGGAGCTGCAGGGACCAGAGCCAATCCATCTCCTAAGGCCGTTGGCAACCATGCTCTAACACCAGGTAACCCCAAGGACCTCCACCAGCTTGGAGCTATTAACCAAAAATTATTTCTTGCATCACCTTTCAAATTAGCTTTCTGATAAAATCTTGGTTATTCTCCTCAAGGGCAATTCCTTTAATCTGCTTATTATTGCTTTGGGTCTTTTTTTTTTTTGGCTTCTTTATTACATAATATAAAAGCTGAGCAATAAGTCAGCAAGGACCTTATTTCCCAGTCACAGAATTGTTGGGTAGGAGGGAATCTTAAAGCCCTTTCCTTCTCCTCTTAAAAGCCCCCCAAATATCCACTTCCCATTGTTCCTTTGCAAGCTTTCTCCTCTTCCCCTCTTACTCCTTCACTGCTTAGTGCCAGGAATTAACGTCAGAGCCAGCAGCACACAAAAAAATAATTCAAGGCAGTCACACTGGTGGCATCAGGGAAGCACAAAGGCATTTGAAAAGTGTTTTGTGGCTCAAGTGCTGCTCAGAAATGTCACCCCTTGGCTGGTCACCAGTTTTAATCTATGCCTCCAATGCATGAGGTGCATTCCAAAGGTGAGAGCGTGTACAGACATGGAATTACGGGCAACTTGTTCCTTAAGTCTTAGGCTTAAGGCTGGGAAAGGGAAACAGGGTCCCTTATGAGGCTGGACACAGGCTGAGCTGTAGCCAGCCCAGTGCCAGGGTCCCGTGTTTTTTAGTCTCAGCAATTCATGAGTGCCCTGGCTTCAGTAAGGTGCTCCTCAGGACCCTTCGGAAGGTCTGTGCTGCTCCATGCTGCCTCCTTGGCTGAGCCAGCACGTGAATTCCATCAGCATTCCAGGAAGAAGCTGGTTTTTACTCCAAACAAGGAGGTTCTGCTCCACGTGCACAGCCAGAGCAGAGGTGACACAGAGCTGCTGGCACTGGAGCAGCCCAGTGAGTGGGGATGTTTTAAGGCTGCTGTGAGCCAGGCCTTGAGCTGGACAAGCTCCAAAGAGCCCCCTCCCACCTCAGCCATTACAAACTGCAAAGAACTTTAAAGCCAGGAGCTACCAGCCAAGAGCATGAACAGAACAGCCAAACTTTACATATGCACACATGGTATCTGTGTTTTTCCTTGCAGGCATGAGGTTAGAGCAGTCATGACCTGTTGTGGTCACGAGCTGAAGATTTCCCAAATGGACATCTGTCTGGAAGACACCATCCTGGTCAGAAAGGCTGTGATTCCAACGGTGGTATGTCTGTGGCAACCCACTGAAGTTGTCACACTTTCCCAGAGCCTTTGAGTCCCTATGCTGGCTGTGCCACTGCCTGTTTTCTTCACCTCTGGATTAATTCCCTGTTTCCTGGAGCCCAGTGGGTGAGGGTATGTTATGATCCAGCGACGGTGTCACTGTCAGGTCACTTGCTGCTGTTAATGTCCAGGGTTCAAATGCCATGGAAATTCCAATAACTGCAGGTAGATGTATCTGAAGTCGAAATAAATGCCTGGGATGGCACATGAGTGAGATGCTCCAACTGCCTGTTGATGTCCAGGATGCCCAGGGTGGGCAGCCTCCACTCAACAGCCTGCCTTGCACTCCCACAGCAAAGAAACTCCGTTTTATTATAATAGAAACAAAACAGCTTCCTCTGGAAATTAGGGTGGCAAAAAAAGGGGAAGATCATCTTCCCTCTTGTTGCCCTGCATGTTAAGAACTCACTTGAGAAGCCAGTGCTGCCTCCACACCAGAGGCAGCCACAGCTTCAGCAAACACACCAGAGGCATGTCTCCAGACACAGGTTCATCTGGATTTGCAGCACTGCCAGCCAATTCTGGGGGCTGGGAACAGATGGGAGGCTGGCAGTGAGGGAGCCAGCAGGTTCACTCATTCACAGGGGAGTCAGCTTTGCTTCCCAGACAGGCTTTGGGGATCCAACACCTCCCTTGTGGGACTTTGGCACCTCAGTGGTACAGGGATCATGGTCAGCCAAGGGTGATGGCATTGGGACTGGCTGATGGGCTGCTGTCAACTGGGCAAAAGCTTATTTTTCCTTCATCCTGCTTATCTGCCCATTCCTTGGCTGCCCTTTCTCCTCCCAGCACCCCAGGTCTCTTCTCCCTCCTGAGCTTCCCCAGGGGGTCACAGGGAAATAAAATAATCAGTAAATACCCCTCATTAATGCCCCAGGACAGGGAGGAGCAGAAGCAGACACTGAAGTGGAGATGGTTGAGGGGGATATGCTAAAAACATCACCTGCACCTCTGAGGTCCCCACAGGAGAGGGGATCCCTTATTCTGGGGACAGCAGCACAGCAACGTCCCTGCCCCAGCCAAGGACATGGGGCAACTCTGCAAATCTGTAATTAAACATTAACGATCTGCCCCTGTGTAATTAAACACTAAATATCTGCCCCTCTGATCCCTGCTATCTCTTGAGCCTGGAAGGACCTGGCAAGCATCTCTGTGTCTAACAGAAAATCCTTGGGACACTGCCCCTGCCCCAAAGGGGCTGGGTAAGGTGAAGGGAGCAAAGACAGCATTGCTGGGTAAATCACAGGGACTGCCAGACCTGCCCTCGCTGCAGCAGCACCGAGCATCCCTGGGCTGGCCAGGGAGCTGCACTCAGAGGCTGAACTGAGGGGAAAATCACAGCAATTGGGTTTGTTTTCCTTCTTCTTGGCTTTTAGCAAAATGGAGGAAAACATGACCCAGGGCTCTGCTGACATCTGCCCTCCTGTGGGATGTTCTGCCTCTCTCCTGACGGACTTTAGTACTTTTAATTCAGGCCAACACTGCCACTGCTCTGGACCTTTTCTTTCCCAGCACTCTCAAAATAGCCCCTTCTGCATCGCCTGAGTGAAATGGCTTCTTTTGCTCACCACAGTGAGCTGGACAGAGCTTTATTGCATCCTCTCTCCCCCATCCCTACAGAAACATGCATTTCTAACAGAAGGCAAAATTTCTACACTTCATGTGTGATAAAATTCCCATTGCCTAAAATCCAGTTTTCCAGCACAATCACTACCAGCCAGCCTCTCCCCCTCTGTTTTTTTTTGTTTTTTTTTTTTTTCCCATTTAAACTTCTCCCACTATCCCACTGGAAAACAGGATCCTGTTTGTCCAAACTGGGATGCAGAAAGCATTGCACTCAGAGAGGCGCTCAGAGAGGGACCCTGCACTGCTGGAATTTAGGTGAAAATGTGCCATGGCACAGAAAATGCCTCTTGGCTGGAGCATAAGTCACCAGGGAGTTTTCCAGAAACTTTGGGATTTGTAGAGCTGGCAGCTACTGGTGATCACCTCCAGCACTTGGGGATCTGCAGGACTGTGCCATGTTCCTTGGAGGTGCTGCAGCCCTTAAAGCCACAACCAGAGCCCACAACAAGAAATTAAGTCCTATTTTTTTTTTCCTGTTGTGCAGCAGAACTCAACAGACTCTTTAAAATTCTCTAATATTCTTTTTCTCTCCCAATGTTTCCAAAGCTCAGGGCCCCAGCTTGGCGCTGCTGAGGACCGGCCCGAGCTTTTTCCACTGTGGCTGCTTGGAGGAACTGGATGAGACCAGGGTCTGGCAAATCAATGCCAAAACAAACCCCCAAAGAATGACACAGAGCAGCAGTATCGGTTTTGAAGTCATTATTCAAAGGAGGACGCTGCTCAGAAATATTTGATGACATGTCGAGCACATCAGGTTACTTATGATAATAGCAGCAGGAACAAGAAGCTGCTTTGGGCAAGGGCTGCTGTCCTGCTCTCGGTAAAAGTGTCTTAAACCACGACTGTGATGATAACAGGACACTAATCACCCTTTTTCCTTGCTCAGGGAGACTGATGGGAGAAGTTTGCTGCTCCCATAGACAGTGTAATAGTGAGATTGCTTTGATTAACATAGTTAATACTCATAAAAGCCAGCAGCACTCCAGGCTGTTTGCTAGAACAGCTGTGAAGATTTTTATGGCGATGTATTAGGGACATTCAGATGCTGGTTTGATGGGAGGGATGTAAAAAAAATCATATTCGGTTTGTTGTTTGGGAAGAATGATGGAAAATTCCGCAACCATCTGCTGAAGGTCAGGTAATTGGGTGATGACCCTACTCCACTGCACCCCTCTTCTGGAGGGAATTGGGGGGCCAGGCTCTCTCCAGCCCCATGAGCTGATGCCTTGGAGCCTCTCAGTGCTGAGCAGCAGTGTCCCCCCAGCTCCCTGTGACTCCTCAGATGGGTTTTACTGAACTCAGCAGCTCTGCCTGTGGCTTTCAGCGGCTCTGAATTTAGCTTTGTGTGTGCAGAGAAGCAATAAAAGGAAATCAAATGTTAATCAAACAGCAAGCACGGATCACTTCAGGCCAACTGTGATATTCAGATGTGCCCTGAATAGCATCTTGCCCCAGACAAGGCTCATCACCTCCACCAGAACTTCTCATTGTGCAACCTCTGATTCCAGCAAGAGTGGTAGCTTCCCCTCAGTAAAATATGCCTCCTGCCACTTCTTTCAGAGCCTCCCCATCCCTTTAGGAAATATTAAAGCTGACTCCAGGAGAATTTAGCTTATTCAGTCAATGGATTCCATCAAGGAGAGAAGTGCTGATGGCTACGCTTATCTGCCTAGTTAAGACAGCTGCTAAATAGCAGCTCAATTCAGCAGCCATCTCTCAGGCTCCCAAGTGGTATGCCCCACAATTGAAGTTGCAAGGGATAAGTGGAAAACTGTGGTGTTTCCTGACAGTATTTAGGAATGGATACACCCTGGAACATCCCCCTGGACGCTCACTCAGCTGAATGAGGCTCAATGATGGTGCTTTTGGAGCTCGACCATGAACACAACTGGGCATGGGGGTTTGCTGTTGGCAGTGTGTTTTGGCCTGGGGGAGATGTTTCTGCTGAGCATGGCCAAGTGTCTTCCCAGTGGGAAGGCAGATTTTCCTCTGCATGTCTCCACAAAACAGACCTCTCCCAGGCTTCACCATGACCATCCCACACCACAAGCCATGCAGTCTCCAGCACTGCTGTGAAACAACCCCTTGCAAAGCAGCAACCAAATGAGGATGACACTTGGAATCCACACAAGGATGCTCATGGATCCCCAACAGAAAAAGAGGAAAAACACAGCAGAATCCCCAGGCTCTGTCACAGAGGCAAGAAGTTGCCTGTGCCTGCATCTTGGGACTTCTTCCGTGTCTGGGCTGAACTCTGTGCTCAGAAGGGAAGGAAAACCAGCATCTTGTTTTTAACGATGGCCTCCGTTTCTGAGGGTTAACACCGCTCCTCTCTGCTGATCCTGCGGGATCTTTTCAGACGTTCACTTAGCTCTGGCAATGCTATTTATGTGATCCCTTCAGATTGCAAGAAAAGAGCTCAATTTGTGGCTTTAATTAAGGAGCTGGGGAAGGAAGGAGTCCTGTTCTCACTGCCTGGTATGGAGAGTGCCAGCCCCTCTCTCTCTGAGGGAAGGAGGAGGCAGCAAGTGAAGCCGGAGGTGAGACAGAAAGAAATGAGCCCGTGATGCTGAGCTTTGCCTTGGCAATGCTCTGCAGGGGCAGCTGAAAACTCCACCCACAGAAAACAACCCTTGAGCTTTCTTGTGTTAGAAGGAGGCCAGAGCTGGAGATCCTGGCTCGGAGCATGGCTGAAGCCTGAGGGTGCATTGGGAACAGGGCTGCCATGATCCCGGTGTGGGGCAGTGAGTTCTCACCCCAGTAACCCCTGGCTCTGATCCATGTCTGCCACTTCTCAGTGGTGGCAAGAGGGACAGCACAGTGCTGTGGCTCTGCTCCCTGCTCCTGCAGGTGGTCTCCATGTCCTCCAGGCTACAGAGGACACAGCTCCTACCAGTACGAACATCAGGAGAAAAGAACCCCCTGGACTCCCAAGTCCATCATCGCCCAACCACCCAACCTCCACAGAGATTCCTGCAGGGCTGGAAATGGGACTGCTGCAGGTCAGTGTCCCCATCCCAGTTACCATCAAGTCTGGAAGCTGCTTCTCAGCCTGCTCATGCTCTCAGGCAGCAGTGAGCTCTCCTGTGGTGCAGAGACTGCATCAATGCACTGTCTGCCCCCTCAGTAAAATCTGTATGCTGTTCCATTTTCAGGAGGCATAAGAACTGAATCTACCAACCCATGCCAGCCTGAGTGCCACAAATTAAACCTCCCTCCCTCCAGTGGGCCAGTGGTGGCTCCAGCACCCTTCCAACCCCCAGCCATTCAAAAGCTCAGGAATTGATCCATTCCCTTTTGTGGATTGCTGTTGATATTTTAAAATACCAAAAGAAAGTCTTGGCCTCTGTCAGTTTAACCCCATTCCCCCTTGTCCTGTTACTCTGTGGCTCCCAGCTGTGGTAACAAACATCTCCTCCTTGAGGTGACTCCAAGATGGAAGGTTCACTCTTCCTCTGCCACCCTGTCCAGCCACCCATAAAGAGCTGGCTCCTGGGTGTCATCTGGTGATACCTTCTAGATGTCCATGAGCTTTCAATCATGTGCACCACTGCCCCAAAGAATTACTCTCTGAAGCTGATCTGCAGCTCTTTTCCACCCTTCCTGCATTTTTCACTGCTCAGAAGTCAATGTTAGCAGCCCTTCTCAAGTACTGCCTATTTAGAGGAGATTTTTCCAGCCATAATTCACATTTACTGGGTGCCTGAAGATGCCTAAAAGTTATTCAACCTCTGCATTAATATATATATATCTGCAGTATCCTTGTCCAAATTAAATCCAAGTTGCTCACTCCAGGCCAGCCCTCCATCATTAGATATAATGCATTAAGAAGGCGAGGGGGAGGTGAAAAGCTCAATTCAGGGCAATAGGAGCTGTTCCACTGACTTTTGCCAGTGATGCAGCCACACAATAAAGAAAATAGAACACAGCAGCAGCTCCCAGCAGCCCAGTGGGACAGGGGACCCCTGGTGGCCTCACATCCCCTCCTGGCTCTCCGCACGTCATCCAGGCTGTTCTCAGACAATCCCGAGTATCTGCTGCCTTGGAGTCTAATGAATGCAGGGCCCCACTCGAGTTCCCTAAACTGTGAGCTGGCACCCGGTGACAGAGACTGATTTAGGCTCACTGCTTTGCGCTGCAGTTATAAAAATACTGATGGCTCATTATCCGTCTTAATCAGCAGCAGCAAACAAATGAGGGACAGGGAGACATCCAGAAGGGAATACACCGCATTACTCCTCCTTATTGATAGCACAGTTACTTAATTTGATGTGGAGACATAACTCCAGGCATCACTAAATAGTGGAGCAGGGATGTTTTGGTGCAGGGAAGATCTATGGGTGCAATTTAAAAGCTGTCTGTTTGGCAGCGGTGACGTCCGTGGGCGCCGACACCGATGGCAGCTCTGCGGACAGGCTGGACACCAGCCCTCGCCAAGACTAATGAGGACGGTGTCCCTTCCACAGATAAAATGCATCAGCTGAAAATGGTGGAGCCTCACCCCACTCTTCACCTTCTGTGCTTGTGGGATGAGCTGGACAACAGGGGACCAAGCCCAGGATTGAGCACAGAATCCCAGGAAAGGATCTTAAAGCTCATCCACCTCCACCCTCTGCCATGGGCAGGGATAACTTCTGCTGGACCAGGCTGCATCCAACCTGTCCTTGGACACTTCCAGGGATGGAGCAGCCACAGCTTCCAGTGTCTGATGGATTCTGGATGGTCATGTCCAACCTGCCCTTCCCTGGGCACTGGCTGTGCTGGAGCAGCAGAGGTCTGGATCAGAGCTTTGGCACAGCTCACTCGGGGAAGGCAGCGTGGAGATGGTGGAGCAAAGCTTATGATCTGGGCACACCAAAGGAAATAATGCAAGCAGCACATTTCCCACTGCTTCAGATGATGGCATCTGCCTCCCCTTATGGACATTTCCCTCAGTCCCGTGCACCCAACCCCTCTGTTTCTGATCCCAAGTGCACCAAAATCAAAGCTGGGAGCATATCCAAGTGCACTCTGAGCTCACTGCAAAACCTCCATCCCCAGTCCGCCCATTTCACTGGGTTTCTAATCCAGTTATGGGTTAGGGACTGCTGGCCAGCAGGGTTAGGCATTGCTGCAGTGGGAATTAACAGGTATCAAATTCATAACCCTTTATTCACTCTGATGACTCATAAACACCAATAGGGGCAGTCTTGAAGTGAAACCAAGGGGTTTCACCTGGCTGGGGGAGCCAGACATGGATAAGTCCCAGACAGCAGAAGAACAACTCCCAGTGCTTCAGATTCATCTGTAAATCCAGGGCTTTACTCCCTCCTTTTAGTGTAAAGTGCAGGTTGGCATTTTCAAAGTTGCCTATGGGATTTACATACCAAATTCCTTTTCATTTTAAACGGATCTGTGTGTGCAAATACCTTGATCAACACTGAAAAGTTTAGTGTATGGTAAAAAACCTGCAAAGGCAAAGGGCCCAGCATTGCATAGGCACAAACTGTGCATCCCAAGCAGGTTTTTTGAACCAGATTTTACTGTGCCCACTCTGTAACTGTAACACCTCAAAGCCAGCAGTAACCATCTATTAGAGGGGAAATGTGTATTTCAACATTACCTGAGCAAACAAACAGGATTAGCTCTTAAAAATCTTTTTGCAGACAGCATAAAGTTTTGGGAAAATAGCACAGATTTTTATTTTTTTAATACATTGTGGGCAATGAAAAGTGCTTTGAGGTAATTTTAAGCTTTCAGGTAAGTATCAGGCTTTCAAAAAGTTGCCTAAATAGGTACTTCCCAAAATGAATCCTAAAAGTACTGAAGTAACATTCATTTTTTAATGGTTCAAACATAGCATGAGGTGAGGTGGGTTTTTTTGAGCTGGTATCGAATAGATTAATTTAAATGAAATTAATTAATAGAACTGCTGTTCAACTACTGCATCAACTAACAATGTTACCAGTAAAATCAACAGCCAAAGGGAGGAAAAGTTGGACCTTCCAGAGACTAAACCTTAAGTGAAGAAGAAAAAAAAAAAAAAAATGCATGCATAACATCCTGTAGTGTTTGTGCTGCCTTCACCTCACTGGCTCAGGTGCCAGGAGCAGCCATGGAACAGCGTGTGCCATGGAATGGGCTCAGTCCCCATGACTGTGCCTTTGCAGCCACTATTTCCCAAGGAAGGAACTGGGATGCAGAGAAGCAAACTCATCCAAGGACTTGGCTGCATGTTTACCCTGCAGTGGTCTGGGCAGCTCCCAGGGACACTGGGACACTGTCAGGGAGCAGGCAGCCACAGCTCTTGCTCCACGCAGGTGTGGGAGGACACCCTGATCTAGGAAAATAAGGCCCAGATAGCCCCTGGATGCCAAAACACCAGGCCTGTGGTCCCCTGCCCAGGTATCTCCACTCAAAGACAAAGGTTAACAACAAAAGAATAACAAGCAGGGCTTTTTCCCTGGGTCTTGTGAGCTTTTAGCTGACTTATTCGCCTCTTGGTTGCACTTCATGTGAAAATATAATGATTTTTATGGCCCACTTTAATATTTTTATGTCTTTTTTCTTCAGAAAAAAAAAATTCCACATTTGGTGTAAGAATTAAAACAGTATTTCATGCTTAACTCCAATCACAGATGATGTATGGAAGAGAGCTGGCTTCATGTCAACTCAATATAAAGCCAGAATTGAATCTAACTTGGTCACTACAGCTGTGCGATGTTTTATGGGGTGAGGGGATTTTTTTTAGATCAGTCATAAATGAAATGGAAACTTTGACTGGGCTCATTTTGTATCAAACAGGAGCAAAAAAATGTAGGGAAGAACCAGGATTGCTACACATTTGTCTGAGTTGTTCCTGTAGAGGTGGCACGTGCTGCAAACCCAACCCAGCACCAGCCATGCTGCAGTGCAATCAGAGCCCATTTGTACAGATTTGTTTTTCTCACTAGTTTCAGGCACACTATTGTTTGAAAGTTTTGAAACTGGATAGTCATTGACAGGCAACAGCTTACAAAGAAATGTGGCACAAAGGCCTGCCAGGGCAGCGGGGCTTCCTGAGCTCTGGGGAGCCACAGGCTTGGGACCAGCCTCCAGCTCCTGTCTGGAAACAGCATCACGGCACTCCACATCCCTGTGGGGTGGGGACACCTGATGGAGAAATGCCCTCAGGCCTTTCTGCCATCATGGCATGAATGTGATGCTTTGAGGACACCAGCACAGTCCCACTTGTGTTTCCCACCTGGTGACAGATTTTTCTGATGGCAATTTTAAATGTGGGGTTGTATTAGAAATTGGATTTTAAAGCAAAGATAAAACTTTCCGTGTAAGGGAGGAGCTGCTGTGGAAACCATTTCTTCCTGCTCTGGCTTGTGCTTGAGTAGTTGGGTTTGCTGCTGCTGACTTTGTGCAGAACTCATCTTCTGCTGCCTTTACCACCATTCCCATCTCCCTGGCCTCCTCAGTCTCCAGCATTATTCCCAGCCTCCTGGCCTCTGTGATGATGGACACATGATGGCCACAAGCAGGTAAGATGTGAAAAGGGAATATAATGGTAAAAATTGAAGTCAGTCAGCAAAGGTTCCCCTTGCAGTCAAAGGATCGACCTCCTGGGGGGTGTTTAACAGTATCAGCCTTTGGATCTGCCTGTTTTCATCCCTATAAATTTAGGATGGGCTGCAATGACAAAGCTCCCATCTCTATGCAAATCTGTACAAATGATTGATTACTTGTAGAAGCAGAATAACCACAATGGCAGAAACAGTATTTCTTAGTTTATGTGGGGAATTTAATTACTTGTCTGTGGCACAGGAAAGGAAAATCAGGAAAAACATCTTCCCTGACCCCACCCCAACCACTAAGCCTGGTGTTAGAGAGACAGATGTGGCACTGCTGTGGCAAAATCTGCATCTCCTGAGGAAACAGGAGGAGTGGGGAATGGAAGGGGCAGGGCAGGATAGGTAGATGCATCTTGAAGACACACATAGGGAGACTAAAGCACTGCAAGGACGGGCACACCTTGGTCTGATGGACAGAAGAAACAAGCAGAGGTTGGTGCTTCTGGAATAAACAGGCCCCTAAACACTTCTGCTGGCACCTATCCTCATTTCTCCAGCAGCTGCAGCAGCAGCTGTAATCCATGTTTTGTCTCAGGTTTTGTCCCAGGTTTTGCCCTTCCCATGCTGTTCCACTCCCTCAATCTAATGGTGTCTGTGGCATTTCCAGGGTGCTTTCAGATGGTTCAGAAAAAGTCCAGCTGGTGACAGAAATAAAATGAGCAGTGCTGGTTTTGCTTGGGAAATTTGCTTGGGAAATTTGCTTAATGAAATCACCCAAGGAAAAAAAGGAAGGTGCTTTCCTTAGCTCAGAACTCTTGAGTATCACCACAGAAGGCATAACCACAGTGCATGTGGGCCTTTGTACTCTGCAGGTGTGTTACTGTGCTGATGTGCTGGGACAGGACAGTTATTCTGTCAGGTAACAGCTGGGAGTGATGAAAGGCTGTGGAAAAATGATGGTGCCTACACGTGGTTCTGCATCCCTCCTGCCCAAACTTCCCTTTGTTACCCTTCTCTGCAGTCTGTTTTTATTAATTCCTGGATGGAATTCTTGCTCACCCTCTGGCCTCAGTGGCACCACAGCATCTGAATGGCTCACAACCCCTACCCTCCCACATTCCCCTGGGACAGGGAGTGCACTGGGCAAACTGAGGCACAGAGGCAGTGGGGGCTCATGAGGGGATGCAGGTCATTCAAACTAAACCCAGCAGAAAACTGGATTTGACTTGCAGCAACAGGAAGGTTTGAGGCCACAAAGTGCCTTCTCAAGTGTGACGGGAATTGGTTCACCTTATTGAGAGAGGGAAGGAACTGTGGGACAGGGTGGCAAAGTGAGGGACAATGACTTCTGAAATTTCCCCATTTTTGAGAGTTCCCACACTCTTCAGCTAGTATTCCCTGCCTTGTTTTTCCTGTGTTCATTTTGTGCCTTAGAATTTTTTTTTTTTTAAGCCAGAAGAGGGATTTAGACATTAGAACAGCTACTGACCTGATGCGAGTTAATGATTTTATAAAACCCCTAAAAATGCTTTACTTTAAAAGATTGATGTTTCCTATTGTATTTTTTCAATGCCAATTAATTACTTAATTCATTAGCAATGTAACACAGGAATAGTCTTTGAAAATCTGCTGCTTTGTGTAGATGCCTTTAATTATGGATAATTAAATACTGTGGAAGGACCTGATTATACCTCTGAGCATTTTCTAATCTGGAAAATGAAACACACTCCTGTACTCCTGAACACATAAAACAAAAGCTGAGCTCAACAGCCACAGGAAGTAAAAAAAAAGATGGGAAAACAAACACCCCAAAAGCCAGAACCACTCCAAGCCGTACAACTAAAAGAGGGTGGGAATTGCTGGGGAGGCTTGAAGGCTTTGTGCATGCCCTGACCCAGGGTTGGACCCAGACCCTGCCTTGTTGAGGTACAAGGAGGAGCCCAAGTGTGCTCAACGTGGAGCTGCTGCAGCCAGGAGCACAACTCCCTGCGAGCACTTGCTAAAGAGATGGGAATAGATTTCCAGATGGTCTCTTGTACATATGGCAGCAAAAGCCAAAAGTGCCACAAAAAGCAAAGCACTCTCCAAGCATAGCCACAGCTGACCTTGGAAGAGGAGAACCTGCCAGTTGTAGAAGTTACCCTGTGGTTTCTTTGTGCCTCAGTTTTAGCCCCTGAAGAAAGCCAGGGAAATGCTTGTTTTGAAGACAGCACTGCCCCAGTGCCTCTGAGACAGATCCACTCCCTGACTCTTTGCATCCTTCCTACCTGGGCCATGAAGCGATTGCCAAACTCAGGGAATAAACTCTTGTCTTTATTTCTCAGCTGGCAAATTTTTGGAGAAAAATTAGGACAGGTCTTATGAAATGTTAGGGGCAGGATGACATGAAGGGCACAAATACATGTCTGGCACAGACTGAACTGGAGACACTAAAAGAAGGAAAATGTCACTCCTAACACGGGGTCAAAGCGGCAATGTGGCACACTGCTACTGCATCCGGGCCCATGGCAGGGCATGGAACTGGATCATCTCCAAGGTCCCTTCCAACCCAAACCACTCTGTGATGATTTGTGGGTGCTGATATCCAAGCGTTGCCATGCCCCAGAGATCCCCTCCTGGGGTGCACTGCCAAAATCCTCGACACAGCAGCTGATTTCAGCTGAGAAGTGCAGAAACTCAGCCACTGTGGGGTGAAGTGCACGAGGAGGCACTGCAGCACATGGGACACGTGGGACACACTGCTGGGATGCAGTGCCCATGGCATTTGTCAGGGTTCCTACTGGATGCTGCCAGCTGCCAGTCCTGCCAGCAGTGCCAGACCCACTGCTGCTCCCACCTCACCCGCTGGTGAAGTTTGTGACATGATGAGCTTATGTGGGGGATTTTATTTTATTTGTTTTCCCCAACAAATTAGTGGAGAACAGAAAGTCAATGAAGTCTTGCTGACCCCCACAGCTGTGCCCTATTAGTGCACACAGTGATGAGAACCATTGGGTTGGCCCCTCCTTGGAGCCAACATTGAACAAGCCCACGCAATTCCTGGGTTCCTGCAGACTTCCCTGTGCCAACACTTCCTGTACCAGGGCACATTGTGTCTAGAAAGCCCAAGCCTCAGTCAGGAGAACAAAAGGCACACGTTTTCTTGATGCACTTTGAGCTTCACCTTCACGTCTGGCAAATCCTAATCCAGCAAGGAGAAGCTTTCACACAGGGCTTTGGAATGCTGGTGCATCCATGGGTGAAAGAGCCCAGCTTATTTGGCACAGGTTGTCCCAGGCAGTCTGATGGTGCCTGTCAGCATCCCACAAGAACCTGTCAACCACTGCCACTGCTACTGCTCTTAATTAGCTGATCCTCTCCCCTCTCCCTCTCCCTCTCCCTCTCCCTCTCCCTCTCCTCTCCTCTCCTCTGTTAAAAGAGGAGCTTGGGCACATGAACCCAAGAGGGAGAGTGCAGGCAAAACACTGCACGCAGCAGAGGAGCGAGAGAAGTCCTGGGTGTTCTTTGCTGGGGGCTTGTAATGCCTTCTGTAGAGGCCACTCCTCTTTCAGCAGCTCTCCTCTAGCCTTTAGATCCATAGACAAGAATTGGCTAAGTCTGTAATGAAAAGTAGGCACCTTTATTTCAGGGGGTGATCCAACTAGGAAACCCAAATAACCATTTGGGCAAGGGTGTCTCTCAAGTCCAGGTGAAACTGTCCAAGGAGGAGTTTATGCAGGCACAGGAACTGACCATGACTCCCTTTGTGCATGTGAAACCTTCACTGTGGAGCTGCTAGGATGAATGAGAGAGGGGGCAGATCCCCAGCTGCACACAGCTGGATCACAGCTTATTTACTCTCTAGGGGGGCATGATGTAGCCAAGACAAAAAGTGGTTTCTGTACAAAACACAGCAAATATATCTAATCATTACTATCGTGGACAGGTTTTCTTTTTTTATCACAGTTTCCCATCTAATTTTCCATTTAATAATTACAGTTGCCTGTAATAATACATTTCTTTTTTGTTTGGCACAGCTTGAAAACTAACCAGAAGTTCCCTCTTGCTGCTTTCCTTGTATCACAGGCGGTTGTTTGGAGGGCATGAGCCACTGCCAGGGTGTTGCAGCCCTTTCTGTACGTGGTGACAGCTTCCAGGGATGGGGCAGCCACAGCTCCTCTGGGCACCCTGTGCCAGGGCCTCACCACCCTCACAGGGAAGAATTCCTTCTGAATGTCTAAACTCTGTCAGTGGGAAGCCGTTCTCCCTTGTCCTGCCACTCCAGCCCTTTGTAAATAGTCCCTTTCCATTTTCCTTGTCAGCTTCCATCAGTCCTGGACCTGGTTACTTACCAGGTGAGAGGGAGAGCCAAGCAGGAGGGATATTTCCCATTGCAGACAGAGCTATTTCTCCTATTACTCTCCTACTCACCTGGGCAGGGAAAGTCAAAGGTGCAAACACTTTCTGCTTTCAGTAAAAATCAGAGCAGGCTGTCTGCAATAACAGGGCAAAAAGGCCCTTTGTTTCTGTCTTCCCCATTGAAATATTCCAAGGTATAAAATAAAGATCTACATCTAAAACCATGTCACCCCTTTTATCCTCCCAGATTTCAGGGAGTTTGTTCTGGAAGCATTAAATAGGGCATCTCATCACTTCCAGTTTTTTTCTCAAATGTTTCTAAGGTACCAACAGTGAGTTTGCTGTAATTGGCCGTTTTCCCAGGGAGGTTTCAGTGAGTCAGCATTTTCTGGCCAACATATTCCCATCTTCTTCAAATACTTTCAGGCAGCTGCAGTGAAAAAAGTCAGAACTTTGACAGCCTGGGGAGAACTTTGTGTGCTCATCTTCACACAGACCCACTGCTCCCAACAGATCCTTGGGCAGGACACCAGCAGTTCTCTTTTTGGAGCATCAGCTCCTGCTCCATTTATTCTAACAAACTGCTTCCCTAGCAGCACTACCTGGCACAAAACATTTGTAACTGTGGCTTAGTTGATGTAAAATGAGTTACACCAGTTTGCATCAATTGTGGTACTGGTCCATAATAACTCCTTTTTCTTTGAACTCCTCAGTGAGTTCCTTGAGGGGATTATGATTCCAGAAGTGGGTACAAGTGGAATATGGACATCCTGGAGTTCACTTCCCTTTGCAAAGTGCTGATAGGGTCCCATGGGCAACTCCTCTATCCTTGAGCTGCATCAACATGGCCAGAGCTGCAAAGAACTGACCCAGGCCAACCCCACCAGCCACAGCAAAGAAAGCAATATCCTCTCCTCATTCCCACCAGGATTTTATTTGCTCATGACCAAGCCTAAGCTCGTCAGTCTTGGGCAGTAATTAAGATCAACACTGCAGGAGGGTTTTCGAAACACAAACAAGGAGAGCAAGAAAGGAAACCCTGCACCAGCCAAGCTCCTTTGCAGCCTGTGCTGCAGGGATGGAGCCAAGGGAAGCCTCATGCTGCAGGAACAGCGCCCTGGTGCTGGGCCTGGTGACCTGCATTGACAGGCTGAAGGCACCTGTGCAAAGCCAGAGCACGAAGCAAGGCAGCTGGGAGTGAGGGGGTGAGCCAAGGTGGGGGAGGAAATAGGTGTTGATGTTTGTGGACAGCAGAGCACCTCACACAACAGGGAGCCATGTGATGGCTGGCACTGTCCCAGCCTCTGTCACACAGCAGCACCACTGCCACCCACACGGTGTCCCTGCACCCTCACCTGGCTGTGCTGCACCAAACTGAGGGTCCCTCTGGCAGACGGCTCCACCAAAACTGCATTTACTGTTGTTTTGCCCAGGTGATGCACTTCACCAGCAAATCAGAGAAAGAGATGAAGAAAAACACACCTTCAACCCATTTTTTAATCTTTCCAGCCAAAGAGATGGGCGAGTTGAAAAGTGAGAGGCCGGGGTAGCGTATGGCCACACAGCAACAGCCAGGCTGAGATTGCCCTGCTATCCTTCACCCAGCTGTGCATGTGTGGGAGGGACAGAAGGCTGCCCTGAAATGCAGACCCTGACAAAGGAGAGGGGATGGAGATGTGTGAAAGGTTAAGGGAAGGAAGGGAAGCAGGAGGAGAAAACTTGTAAGCGTCTTTCTTAATTCTGAGTGTTCTCAGACTTGCTTAGCTCTAATCTTTAACTTATATTTTCATTACAGTCTCTTTGCTCTGTAAAGTCTGCATTTTATGTAAAAAGAGCAGCTCAAACATAAATTATTTGAAATAAGTCAACTCCTTAAAGACCTCTACTCTACATATGTGTAGGCTCCAATAAAGAAGCATTAAACATTCATCAAATTAGAAATACATGAAGACACTGTCTGCAACTCTTCTCATACAGATATGCTTCATAATCCCAACCTTCTAGGGCAGCCAAAGCAAATCCTTTCAGAAAACCTGACCATGCAAAACACCCAGCCTCCTGCAATGTGCCTCTGAGCCACCAGAGCTATCAGCAGAGTAAATCAGAGTAAAACAATGCTGTGTTTTACACCAAGTGACACTGGCACAGGATTTGTCTTTCAGCTTCTCTTGCAGCAAAATTATTTACAGCAATGTCATTGGATCATAAAGTCACTTTTGGTATTTTAAAGTCACACCAAGAACCAGGTGGGGAACAGCAACACAATGCCTGCTTGAATTTCAGTAGTGCCCAGGCTCCTTGCGTTCTGCAAAGGAACCTGGCTTCCCAATGGGAATCTAGGAACTCTTCCCTCCCCTCCAAAAAACCCCTAACCCACCCCTTCTCTACAAGACATGATGATAGTGAACCTTGAACTACCACTCTCACAGGCCAGTGCACATAAACTTCAGCAACATCTCCCCAAGGGGGAACAATCATGATGAGCAAAAGCTTCTTCATAAATATTTCTGAGTTTGAAGAGTAATGCAGAGCAGGTAACGTGTTTTCCACATCTCTGACAGCAGTGTCTGCTGAAGGAGAGTTTTAGAGCTGGTCCTGTCCCACAAATGGCTTCTCATGATCCTCCCTGACCCTGCTCTTCAGGGTGCCTGTTACATTCATCTGAGCTCTGCTGTGGTGGAAGCACAGAAGCATGGTTAGGACCTGGGGTACAAATTCAGGATAGCAGCTTTCAGCTCCTGCCTGGCATTCAGCAGTCAGACAGAGCCTTTTCCTGCCGTCTTTAATTTGTGAATTATCCTTTTCTTGCTTGCTGGGCCAAAGCAGAGAACACAGAGGCTTGGTAAGCAGCAGGTGACTTGTGCAGGTGAACACACCAGGTTCAGGGGCTGCTGTCCTGCTGGCTCCAGGCTGCAGCTCCCTGGGAATGGAGCTCTTCCAGCAGCATCCCTGTCACTGCACAGCCCAGCACCCCGGCTTTGTGTGAGCACTGAGCTGTGGGATGGACTTAATCACGTTAAGTGCTGCTCAGTTCAGGGCTTCTTAGATCTCTAAAGGCTTTTCTTCTCCCTCTGAAACTTCACAAGGGGGCGGATTCACCTAGACCCTCCCTGATGCCGTCTAAAATTAGGATGGCTAATTTTGGAGGTTTCAACTTTTCCAAAGCTTTTCACAGTTATAGAGGACTCTTCCAACACCCTCCAATCTTGAGTCAGCAGGACATTTAAGCACCTGGACAATCCAAGTGCTGGAGATTTCCAAAGCAATGGAGGAACTAGCTCTTGACAGACGCTTTTGTGCCTCATTCTCACCAGCAAGTTCAGCATCTACACGCCTTTAACTCCTTGGCCTGAAGTGATCAGATGGATGAGCTCCACTGAAAATCAGTTTCAGGGAAATGACTTCTCAAGTCACTGGAGTATTTTGTCAGGTTGGTGTCTGCCTGGCCCAAATACACCTCCTCATTTTCAGTCTTCATCTTCTACCAGCTTTCAAACCGATCCTTTCTTTCCTCTGTTGGTTAACAAATCATTGCTTCAATTGAGCTAAGAGGGCACCGCTGTTCACACTCCTGCTGGTCATCACAAAGAACATTACCCAGTCCTTCCTGCGGCCCCTCGGGCTGACACCTGAAGGGGGTGGTGGCCGTGGGGGTGACAAATGCCCCAAAAGCTGGCTGCCATCAGTACTTCACAACCGTGCAGGGTGACGTGGCTACGCTATGCTACTTCCTTCAGCTGCCAGGACCTGGGGAGAGGATGGTGGAGTCCAGCAAAATCCGGCGTGGGGAGCACTTCTTCTCCTTGGCTGGGCACATTCCCTTGCATCTGCACAACCAACCAGCACATTGCATAGACTGTGACTGAAGGGGGTTTAAGTGCAATCTTAAAACCTGGCCATTTCAGAAATTCCTGAAATAAATTAGAAGAGGAATTTTATTTAGTTTTTGTTTGCCTGGTTTTTTTTTTTCCTCTAAAGGGATCTCCCCATGGCTCCAAATCACTGTTTTCCACAAAGTAAATGAACATGAAGTCTTCTCTCATCCTCTTGCCACAATTTCTGTGTCGCCTTTATCCTCCAACAGTTGTACATAATCAAATGGCAGACAAAACATCTTGTCCCCAAATCCTTCCCTCTTTTTTCCTCAAACTTTTAGTATTTTTTTTCCATGCTTCCTTGATTTTTTGTCACTGATCAAGTTGGAAGCAGAAGCTTTCCAAAACAATGACCTGGAGCTTCAGCGATCCACATCTTGCAGATAAATAACAAGCTACATTTATGCAATAAAGCACCAGCACTGGATTATTCCATATTAAAACCTTGGCACTTTTCAAGACAGCAATAATTTGGAACAACAGAGACCATGTGGGGAAGGGTTTTTGTCAGTATTGGTTACCAACATGCACTGTTAATCCATCACCTTCACCCACAGGAATTTACACTGGGATGGAGCCTTTTGGGTGGGTGACAACAAAAATCCCAAAGGGTTTTGCAAAGTGAGCAGCTCCCACTGCCCTCCCAGGGCAATCTCTGGGCATGAGTTTGGCTGTCCCTGGTTGGGAAGGAAGAGCTCTGCTCCATGACTGCACTGCCAGTGCCTCTTGCTGTGGCACCCAGGAATTCCTGCCCTGCTTACTTTGGGAACGGGGATGAAGTTCATGAACCACCTCTGACTGGCTGGGCAGGACAGGAATAGCCTGGCCTGTGGAACGCCAACTGCCCCACTGCCCACAGCACAGCTGTTCCAAAGGGACACCTCTGGGCACTCCCAAACATCTCCCACTCAGAAAAAATGCATTTCTTCATAGCTCTTGCTAAGAAAAGGCAGCATCAAAGGTCTGCCCCCAGGTGTTACTCTACACAGAGACATGCAAAGCTCACTCAGGGACGTGTGTAACACGGATTTATTTGCCAAAGGAGAGGCTTCAACAGGCTGGGAAAATCCCTAGGGGGTTCCTGAGCAAGACACACTGTGTTACAGCAGGATCAGGCTGGGGTGCAGAATGCTTATTTCAAATTAACTCCAACAGAGAAATAATGAGCAGTGAGTTTATATTTCAGTAAATTAAGAGAAAAGCTTAGGTAAAATGTGTGTTTATATGCACAGAAATAAATTATTATTTACTCACATTTGTGCTCATGCCTTCAAATATGAAGATATTTGTAGGGATTTATTGAAATTTATACCACATTATAATAAATACCCACAAGAGCTTTGCATGAAGACATGCTATTTTACCAATGTAAAATCTGTTGAAGGTCAAAGGGATCTTTCACTTGTGTGTGGATGGCAGGATCAGCCTCTTTACTTGGAAATCTGTATCAACTGTGATAATTTAAAACTTTAATTAAAGACTCAGTGACAGGTTATCTACAAAACGTCTTCCTGCTGCCCAGTATTCCATCACGAATGTCTTCAGAAGCCCAGGCTGAGTAAACACACTTGCCAGGGAATATTTCACTGTGGACATGTTGGCTTTTATCTGGCTCGTTGGGTAACAAATTCTTTTGTTGAGGATTGATGACAACAAAAATCACATTAGAGGCAAAACCAGACCCCAACCCAAAAATGTATTTGTTTTGTTCGTCCCTCAGGAAAATGAAACACAGGGAATTTCTCCCTTTGTGCACTGCAGTAGGTGAGTGTTGCTTGGAGCTGGCAAAGCAGAGGAACTCACTGAATCTGGATCATGGATGAAAGGATGAAATGTTTAATGACACAATGTGAGGGATGATACAGCGGAGACGCCCCCCCATCCCAGAGTCCTGCACTGCTCCCAGACCACATCCAAAACCTTGAAGGGAATGGGAAGAGCAACCTCCAAGTGATGCACAGGAAGGGAGTTAAAGCACACACACGCCACCAATAGCAGGGCTCACCCCACAGCAGTGGATGGGTTGATGGGGAGGGACAAACAGAGGTCTGGGAACGAAGAGCACATGGTGAGGAGAGAAGGGCCCAGGAACACCACACAGGCACCTCCTCAGCCCTGGCCACGGGAGCACGCAGCCCTCGCTGGGAATTTTGGCTCGAAAGGCTCCAGCACAGGCGGAGTGGGGGGATGTTCCCACAGAAATGCAGCAGAACCTGGGGCAGGAGGGACACAGGTGGTGGCACCACGAGCTGGAGTCTAGCAGTGACAGGCCACTTGGAGATCCTGCAGAGGAGAGAGTTAACAGCAGTGACACACTTTTGTCTGGAGAAGTCACAGGGACTGGAAAGAACAACTCGAGGCCATAATTCTGTGGTCTGTCACTACCAGGAAACGTGAAATCCAGTGACCTTTCATCTCTGTGACAGAAATGCTGCACAGCACCTGGAGCCATCGCCCTTAAAATCCACTCTGACAAAGTGGATGATAGGACATGAAGGAGAAAACGTCCTCTGCCTCCTTCACCCCAGATTTGAACCTCCCAGGTAAGTCTGCATGCTCCAAGGAATGTGGTATCCTTTGCCAGGAACAGCTAGCCTTGAATGAGCTGCTGTGGTTAGTGAGGCACAAGATAACACTTTCATTTCTTTGGCCAAGAAGGAACAAATCTCCAAAGCCATTTGTTCAGACTGCTCTTAAACGATGGGAGAGAAATCAGTATTGGCTTTCTATGACTCTTTAGGCCAGGAATGTTAAATCAACAGATTTTTGCATTATCACAGGATCACAGAATTCCACACTGGTTTGGGTTGGAAGGGATCTTAAAGATCATCCCCTTCCATGGGCAGGGCCACCTTCCACTATCCCAGGTTGCTCCAAATCCCATCTAACCTGGCCCTGGACGCTTCCTGGGATGGGGCAGTCACAGCTTCTGTGGACAGCCTGTTCCAGTGCTCACTGAATCACAGCACTTCTGCCCTTGGCAGGATGTAATTAATAAGGTTATGAAAATTTATCTGACTCTATGGAAAGAGAATTATTCTCTCATTAATAGCAGCAACAGCTAAACAAGCAGGCAACCCATGCTCCTAGCAGAGTGCAGTAAATGATGCAGGAGTGTGTTTAACCTAAAATGAGGATTTTCCTTACCAAAATTTTAAGGGGTAGCTTTTGAATTCAGGATTTGCACCACAGAGATTACTCCCCCACAACACCTGTATCCCTTGAGCTCTTCTGTTTGTCAGTCTGAAATTACAGCCACAGGGACTAAAATCCTTTCATCACACCAGAACACAGCCCTGTGTCTTCACCACTTTGGCAGAAGACAAAAGCTGCTGAATGGAAGGAAAAAATCAAATAAATTTTAAAAGGGGTGTTTCAGTCATTTAAGTGGGTCTGTCAGCTTGTGTTATCTTCATGCATTTGTGAAACTGAGCTTTAATTGACTGGCTGAAGCAGAGAACTGAAAGACAAAATTTTGGTCTCAAGATGAACACAGAGCTGAAAACACTGTGCTCCTCACTCATTAGGACATGTCAGAGGGATTCAGATGGGAAGAGGCACAGGAATGGCTGCTACTTCCACCTGGATCTCCCAAACTGTAAGAGAAAGGTGAACGGTGTGCGCCACACTCAGCCAAGAGCAGTAACAAACCCTGATCATCAGATTCCCCACGACACAGGAACTGCCCTGGTGCCTACCAATTTCTGTCACTGTGGGAATCACTTCATTACATGTGTGGAGGACACAGCCAAAACAGCCAGCTTGGGCCAACTATAAGCCAGTCAGCTCCAGCAGCAGCAGGAGGAGCAGAAAGCCCTCCCAGCTGAGAGGTCTCCATCCTTACAGCCAGGCTGGGACACCAGGAGGGGTTCAGCTCCCCCCACAGCACCCCCATGCAGACATGTTCCTGCATCCCAAGGAACAGCCATGACCCTCCACTGGCTGAGCTGTGCTGCAAGCCCCAGAGACCAGGATTCCCAAGGCATCCAGGCTGCTCTGATGGGGATGGTGAGAAATACATCCCTGCCTAAAACAGGTCTCAGATGTAGAGCTTTATGTGTATCCCCAAGAGAAGAGCAAAGAGAGGAGTGGAGAGATTAGGTAAAACCATGGATGAAGCCTCCTGGTTTCACTGGGAGGGTTCCAATGACTTCACTGTGTCCCACAGTCCACCCAGCACGCAGCTGATCTTCCTCCTGTCCTTGTCCCCACCAGCAGGAGCTGCTCTTTCCCTTTCCCCCTGGCTGTTCTGGGAAGAAAGCTGCATCCCGGTCACCAGGGCTGTTGGGGACTGCAACACAGAAAGCCACCAACCCCCAAAGGGGGCACGTGGTCCTGGGGGAAATGGTCATGGTGGGGAAGGGTTGGGAGAGAAATCCAGCAGCTCCTGGAGCTGTGAAAGCCCCTCTGAGCCAGCACTCCTGGGATGCCTCAGGGATGCTCACAGGTGGGATTCATGTGACGCAGACTGGATGGGATGTGCTGCCACTGTGAATGAGGGGATTTGGGATGGTGCCCAACATGTCACAGGAACACAGAGGCCACACAAGCTCCAGAGGTGTTTGTTGGGGTGTGAATGGGTCTGAGCTGGTGACAGGCCTAGGGACAGCCAGTGGTACCCCCAAGTCACCAACACAGGACACCAGTCTTGGTGAGTGTGATGAGAAACCTCACACCCAAACACAGTTGTACACAAAGGGGGTGCATGGTAATAAACCTCTCCTCTGAACTTCAGCAATAAAAACAAACCAATGAGGTTTCCTACAAACATTTTCTGCTTTCCAACAGAAACACAAAACTCAATGAAAATCTGACAAAATATTTTTGAATAAAAATACAGATACAAATCTCAGGATTTCGAATAATATTTATGGCATAATTTTCCAAACATTTTTTAATTTTTCAAGTTCCTTCAGTAACAGTATTTTACATTTCCAATTCTTTGCCTTTACTCTATTTTACAGAGCAGAAAATGCATTGAAAATGTTATTTCTTTACCAACATCTTCATTTAAGTACAAAAGCAACCATTACTCTTATCCAGCAGAGGTGATGTACATAAGAGCAAATATATACGGATAGTGAATTCTAAACACAAGGAGATGAATCCAAGTAGCCATTTCTTACATGTTTAGAAAGCTGTGAAAAGGTTTATGTGCAGCTGCCTTACCTTTTAATATGTCTTCACGTCTACATTAGGAGAAAGGTGCTTTTTCAGAGACGTGTGTGAGCACAGGCTGTGTACTCACAGCCCGGGAGACCTTTTTGGAAACTGATTTATTTTCCAAAGAGGTATTTGCAGTCATTCCAAAACATTTCTTGAAAGTATGGATGAATCTAATTCATGAAATCACTTCAGCAGGATAATGAGGCCCAGTGCTACACAGAGACTCCAGCATACAGCTAACAATGTTCTGGGCTTGGTGGGTGTCTTACCGGGCTCAGGAAAAGTTCTGACATTGATTTTGGTGAGCTTTCCCTTGGCATTAGATAATAACCATTGGTTTGTTAATGCAGGGACAAACACTCTCTCTTTTCTCATGTATTTGATTCTCTGTTAGACTAATTTTGAGGAAATAACGAAGAAATGAAATAACAATCACCGATATCAGGACTCAGTCCCATAAAACCTTTGTCAAGCCAGTCATTCCATCTGCTTCCAGGAGAAGACACAGGCCACGAAGGGCAACTTAAATTTTCACCCCATAACCGAAGCACCAGGAGAAGCACCAGCCCGTGCCAATGGAAGCAAACCTCAGTAACAGCATTTCAATCAAATGTTTCCTTTATATCTCTGTTAAAGCCAACACGGTTCTTTCTTACCATTTTTGCAGACAGGACAACACTGCTCTGGTTCATAGACCGGGTTGACACACTCGGGGACTGCGCAGTCTGCTACAACACAGTGAACTTCATTGCTGGGCTCGCAGCGACACCATTCGCATGGCGAGGGCTAGGAACAAATCTCAAATTAGCCCATTGCCTCCCGCAGCTCACAAGTTTGCAACATTCCCATCCTGCCACAAGATAAACACATGAGCGTTCAATAGCCCTTGACCGAGTCATTCATCATGGGTGATACAAGGTAACCTCCGGCACAAAAGAGCAACAGCTGAAATAGGAAACCACAAGGTCAGAAAAACCAGCCAGCGTCAGCCACGCAGAGTGTGAGGTCTGTTTTAGGATTTTTGGTCCCCCAAAAAACTGAGCTGCAGCCTCTAGGTTGTACCTTGCTGCACCCATCTGTTTTATCTTATATGTGTGGCCAGAAGAGCAGGATTTGTGGAAGGTCCTGAGTGGTGGTTGGCTCCAGGAAGGGAGGACAGGCTGATTTTCCAGGCCATATCCATTGCTCGCATAGACCACCACTGCCAGCCACCCCTAAGTTGTTGGAAGGGCGCTGCTGGGATGGCCTGTCCGTCCCCCAGCTTCCTTGGCGTGTTTTCATTCCCACTTTTCAGGGCAGAAGAGAACAGTGTTGCTCTTGGAGAGGCAAACCCATTTCTTTCCACGTTTATGCAGCACCTTTGTCGGGGGTCTGTGGGTACTCCCGTAACACAACCATGAGATCTCAGCCTGGCCCCTCTCCTTGCTTCAACAAGATTTGTGAGCAACAGGCTCACATAAAATACATAAAGAATTGAGAGATTGAGTAATTTTGCTGAATCAGGGAATTCAGGATTAAAGAACCCAGCTAAATGGTTTTGTTTCAGCACCATCAGTTCGGCCAGGAAGCTCTATCCACCTCCAAATTGCTCAGAGTTGTTACTGTCTCAACCTTTAAAAAGCTGTGAAAATCTGGTGAAAACACAGAAAGGTCAGTGTTTTAAGGCTGCAAGTGACTTATGTGTGTGCTAGTGTCATGAAAGCATGGCAACAGAGCTAAGGAAGGACACTAAGAGGAGAACTGAAAGGAAAATAACTTCCTTTCAGTACCAGTAGTTTCAATATGTAACTCCCAGTTTCTCGGCATCCATCATTAATTTTTCAACGACTAAATGTAGGTATTGGGAAAAATTCTGCTTTATGTGACTCTGCAGCTGTGGGAATTCCTCAATATTAAAAAAAATATTACTCAATATTAGAAAATAAATTGGGATGTAAAGAAAGAAGGATTCATTCTTATGTATTTCAGACCCCAGTGATGGGTCACTCATTTCTACAAGACAGATGCAACCTGTGAGCCCTGTTTGTGGCTTGTAAGAAGCTCTTCAGGTGACTTCTAAGAAGTTCTACGTGTCTTCAGTAGAATAATTTATTCTCAGGAAATTTATTTCTACCTTAAAATGCACTAATTAAAGCTTCCCTTGCTTTGTCTCAGCATCTGCAGTCTATAATTCCCATCACCTCTCATTTGCTCATGGCTTTGGCAATTTAGATAAAATCAGCACTCCTTGAGCAAGGGAAGAAGTGTGTGGAGGTGGAATTCCTCTCTCTAATTATCGTTCCTCTTTCAATCCTGCTTTGATTTCTGTCTGAAGCACCAGGAATCTAAATTCATTTGACTGACATTTCTTATTCAAGGCTATTTAACAGGAAGAAACAATGCAGAAGAAAACAGACAGAGCTATTTGCTGAGGGATCAATAAGAAAATTGCTGCTTTGTTTTTACTCATTTTAATCACTAATTATATGGAGCAGTAGAACTAGATCTTGTGATCTGTGGAAGCTTTCACTGACGTCTCCTTCAGGGCTTGTACCCATCCTCACTACTCTAGTGGCTGCAGTGCTAATGAATATGTGATGCTTTTCCAGGGCTGCAGCCCAATCCACGGCTCCAAGAGGATCAGCAGAAGCTGCCCCTGAAGGCCTCTGTGGCTGAGCAGATGAGACATGACACACACATCTTCTGCCTCAGCCTTGGTGCTGCAGCTGAAAATGACGCTGTAACAAAGCAGGATGTTGCCTGATGCTCAGAGCAGCTTTCCAAGCAGGGAGAGCTGCACACAATTACAGAAGGAAAGCACACCCTGGCAGAACACCAAGCGAACTGATGGCTTGAGAGGCTGCCCTAGAACAGGGGCTGGACAGAGCTAAAGAATAAAGCAGGGATTTATTAAAAGGATCTCCTCAATGGATCCACCTTGGGCAGTGCAAGAGCCCAGCCAGGGCTACACCCAAGATGGACCCAAAATGGTCATGAAATGGACAACTGGTCATGGGGTCTCTCACTTATCAGTTCTGCTTCATTTGCATATTGGAGTTAATTGTTCAATTATGGCTTTAGGTTATGAAGTCCCATCCTGCTTGTTTTTCTCTCTTCAATTCACAATGTTTATACCTTTTGGGCCTGGAGCTTGTAACAGTTGTCCTTGGACAAGCTGTAAAAGGATTGTTCTTTACCTACCCTGTGAAGAGAACTTGCCAGCACTTAATATGCAACTCAGAGTTATACACTAAAGCAGCACAGAATCTGGAAAATACAAAAGCCAAAACTTAAGGCATTTTCCCCCTTTAGAGGCTCAACCTAAGCCACCAGATGAAAAGTCTGCTTTGGCATGAACCAGAACTTGCCCTGCCACCTCCTCCTCCTCCTCCTCACTGTATTAAGGTCAAGCCGCTTGGTCTTGACCACTCAGGATCTTCCTCTATCTGACCATGTTGGTCACTTGTCAGTGCCACTTACTATGAGGGACTCCAGCACTCCTGTCCACTTGGTTTATGAGAGCCTTGGCACTTTCTTCCACGGGATGTGCTTTGGGATCCAATCTGCAAATCCCTGCCCATTCAGAAAGGACTTTGTCCCAGGAACACTGACTGAGCTTTTGGAGCTATCTACAGGCTCTGCAGCGGAGCTATTACTTTCCCTGGTGCTACCCTTCTTGTGGAACAATTCTGGGACACTGGCCAAAAAGTCCTCTGTCTATTGGTTCAGGCCGCAGGAAGACCAGGCAGCAAAATGACAAACTGGGAACCAACCAGTGAAGAACAGGGAATCAGCAGAAGATGTCCTTAAGTCTGGTTTCCCAATTTAAAGATTTATTCCCCCATGAAAGAGGGGTGGTTTACACTTTTGTAGCTACTGAAGCTCAAACAACAGATCCAGAAAAGGAACTCTCATCCTTGCTGAAGAAGGATACTGAAAAAACACAGAGGGTTTTCTGGAGTAGGAAGGAGAGAGGACACTTTCCCGCAGGAACATTGCACATGCTTTATCTGGGTCCCTTAAACTGATATTCTAGAAAGAGTATTAAATTTAAAGGATCACAAAAGGTGGTAATTTATTCACCCCCATGTCCAAGGCAGAAGAATCTCTTAGAAAACTCTCTAGGGAAGGATTGATTAGGCAGGATTTCAAGAGCTGTTGGTGAAGAAATACTCTTCTGACCACTGCCCAAAAGGAAAGGATGCTCACAATGCCCAGCCACAACACAGATCCACGACCATTCCATGGTCCTGCACTGCTCAATAAGATTTCAGAAATGGCTCTATCAGGAGCAAACTGGGCCCTTCTGTAGAAAGTATCGGTCAGTAGAGCAGTTTGACTTGGCCAAACCAGAGCAAAGCACTGAAATTCTTTTTACCCCATCTCCACTCCTAATGGGGGTGAGAGCAGTGATCCTCAGAGCCAGTGGGGAGATACGTTCTTGGATGTTGTTGTCAGTGTAGGGGCCAAGTCAAGCCAAGCTGGTGGGAAGCAGACATGGCCAACACCTATCCACCACTCAAGGGTTTTTAACAGCAGCTGAAATGGGACACAGAGCACAAGGGACCTTCTCAGTCTCTGCACTGACCTGAAATCCCCTCTCCTTCAGCTAGTCACTTCAAAAAGACCAGAGCAGCACAACCCCTTCATAACCACCCCTAAGATCACAGCCCAATTTCTATTTCTCTTCTGTTCTCCTGATCTCAAGGAGGTCTGTGAGCCCTGGTTAGGCTGGGAGGGCAGGTCAGTCCCTGGGCAATCCCATGTGATGGGGATGGCCCCATCACACACCTCAGGGTGGGTGGAGGAGGGAGCCAGCACTCCTTCTGTTGTGTGGCTGGAGAACCTGAGTCTCAGGTGCAGTCAAATGGGAAACATCTGCAATCAGCAGAGTTTGTTAACAATGCAAGAAGGAAGGAAAATGAGAACAGAGAATAGAAAATACACACAGCTAATAAAGATTTTGTGTGCTCGAGCACATAATTATAAACTTGATAGATGATATAAACAAACACATGAGAAAGGCAGCAAAGGAAACAGAATGGAAAACAAGACACCCCTGAGCAGGGGAAACTGGGAAACCAACCAGGATATGGGTGCCCAACCTCCTAACCTTCACTCTCTCACCCCTACACACCAGCTCCCCGCCACTTTCACCCTCTTTTTGGAAGCAAATGCCAGCACATGTAGGAATTGTGACTGCTAACATCATCCAGCTACTCCTCTCTTACAGGGCTGGGCACCACGTGGGTCCTTCTTTGTCAGCTACAAGGTTTCAAAAACCACAGAAATTTCATACCTCTGAGAGGTCAATTTTTTTGCAGGTCCTCAAGTTCTCTAAAAGGACTGGTGGACAGTCACAGAGATCACACAATCAAACAATTCATTAGGCAATAGCCTACAAAACTGATTATTCCCAAACATAAGGGAGAGGTGGAGAGAACAAAATGAAAATCTGAATTCAGAACTCAGAATGTTAAAATCTACCCCTTTATGCTTTTCTACAGCTGTAGAGACCTGAATCAAACTTTTTTTTAGACCATGGCAGCTGGTACAATCACACCAATAACTGACACACAAAACTTCAGGATTTTAGGAAAGACTCTGCAAGAAGCACCTCACTCATCTCATTTCGTCACAGGAATTCTCTTGTTGCAAATACTGAACCTCATCTCTGTATTTCTCCCTTAGCTCATGTCCTGGCCATAGTTACATCACCTAAGCTACCCCTCTGCTGCCCCAAACATAGGAAAGGCTTTTCTATATCCTCACCAAGTAGGGAATATTCTCTCTGAGTGAATGGAGGAAGCATATATGTATCAATGAAACATCATTTTGCAGCCTGCCTGCAATCAGAATTTCTCTGTCTTTATGTCTGCTCATCAATCACTCTTAGCTGCTTCTACACCAACAGCTCTGGAGAGGTGGAGAGAGGTGATTTACCTAAGACAAACTAAAAACCCTGAAGATGACATCTGACTGATACTTTTTGTTCACCTGTTCTGCCAGTCAATAAGAAGTCATTTTCCTCACATTTTGCTCTGCTGCCATATTCACCAGGCTAACTGGTTTCCAAGTCACCCAGCTCAGAAGATGTCTCAGACCAAGTATTAAGGCTGCAGTTCCCTGTGATCAGTTGGGATTCTTCCAGCTGGCTTTGCTCAGACTTGGGGTTTGAGGCTCATACCCCTCCAGAAGCTGGGAAAATGCTGCTCATTTTCCAAGCAGCCTTCCAAGACTAAAGTGCTATTTGGCACCTGAGTATTTCAAGAGCCAGTGGATCTTGTATCATTAAAACTGACTTGTTACTCCTGGAGACCTTCCACTCCATGAATTTAGAGGCCAGCTCCTCTAGGCATGTTTAGTACAGCTATTTCCTAACTCTTAGGACCTCTCTTCACTTTTCCAAGAAAAAGCCTTGAATTGTGTGGCATTTTCTTTGTTCCTGGGTTTTCAGCCTCATGAAAGAAGATTTACATCTTTACTGGAGCCAGGCTGCTCATAGCCTGAGATGCAGTAATCAGGATTTGCTGTGCTGCTCTCTTCCCTCTCCTTCCTACAGCTAAGCCTGAAGAGAGTTTTTGTGCAAGGATGTGCCCTAATCCCATCCTGGAAGGCTTCATCTCACTGCCAATATCCCATAAGTGGTGCATAAGGACCACGTTCTTGTGCTGCCTGACACACAGCAGCCCTTCACCAAGCAGACACAGCTCCTGCCAGACAGGTACAGAGCAACACAGACTCCACAGCTATTGTATCAGGAATACTTGACTTTTTTGGGGGGGAACAAAATGAGTGTTTACAACCATCTAACAATGTTGCCACACACATATGGATCATCGTGCAGGGGCTGTCCAAGTCTTTGGAAGGCAATCCAAGTATTTCCACTGAATCAAGTGGAAATTGAGGCCCTGTTATAGGAGGCTGTGGTGTTCTTCAGAGTCCAACAGGTGAATTTACAACATGGCCAGAATGACTGGAGCAATCTGCTTGGTTGACGAACACAGAGAGGGGTACAAACACAAAACCAGGCCAGTGGGCTTGATTCTGAGCTCTGGGGAAACCCAAGGAGCCATCACACCAGGGCAAAGGCAGAGGAGATATCGGGACTCTTGGTACCTGTGCCAACCAAAATCAGCTCCTTCAAACACCAAAAAGGATGTGGTGTCTAAGAATGTTCCTCTTCTAGTTGATACTGCAAAGGGAAAAATGCTTTTCTTGCCAGTTTTACTGAATATGGAGTTGAAATGCTTTCTCCTCCTTTGAGAACACATTAGAAGAAGTGCCAGCCCCTTAAAAAGGAAGTGCCATCCTCTGCATTTCCGCTGATGCCGAGGTGGTTTGGGATGCAATGGATCTCACCTGGCAGCTCTGCACACTTAAGGCATCATTGCCATAGATTCAGACCCATGAGCTGTATCCACGTACACCTCCTGCCTACACTCTGGATGTATCCCATCCCCTCAAGTGCTGGGCTCCAAGAAAAGACTGAAAACCATCACTGCGGTCAATCCCTCCCTTTTAGTCTTCAAGAGACTCACAGAGATAATCCCATCCCTTAGACAGGATGGACTGAAGGCATCCTGCTCAATGCAGACAAAACAGCAGGAAAAGCAGAGCGATCCAGAGTGACGTCTGTCAAATTGGGCACTTACATCTTAAGAGGAGCTGTAACTTTTAATGACACTAAGGACAAAGGCAATTCTGATGGAAATTATCTCTGTAGCTACAGTTTCAGGTGGGGCATTTATTGGCAGGAAGCAAGGAAGGGAAGAAAGCTTGAAAGGACCTGATGAATAAATTTGGAGGCAAAAATGGCTTCCATATTATGGCTGAGGTGGGAAGTCATAAACCAGGGGAGAGGAATAAAAAAGGAACTGGGATAGCATTCATCAGAGATACTCCTGGGGGAGAAATTAGAATCATTTTCATTGTTATTGAAATTGCCTGTGATCTCAGGCAGATTAGCAGAAGATTGCAGGAAAATTCAGAGAGCTTTCAGCTGAGAAATTCTGCAGGTGCCAAACTTATGGAGAAGGAGCTGGTGAACAAGTCCCACCTGAAGGTGGGACTGAAACCTGCCCGTTTCTCTTTTGAGCTGCTCACTTGGCTTTCACTGTAAGCACTGCATAAATATCCATCTAATTTCTGTTAAAAATTTGGTAAATGTCTCTTTTGTATGTGCCAATACAAAAACCTGCAAAGGGCAAAAATTTCTCTCATTTTTGTCACTTGCTTAATAAAATAAAAATCATCCAGACAGCTAGTGGAGATACCATATCAATTATACTACAAAAACTGTAACCGCCTGGATTTTCCATAGGTGGAAAGTTGCTCAAATCAACAATTTGTTGAGTAATTACAGACAAACACACTCACTGAAAACACCATCAGGTTGCAAATGACTCTGCAACAGGAAAAAACTATTAAGTCATTAGATAATTTATCTGCAGTGAAAAAATTGGAGCTGTATCCTACTTATATGGTGCACTAGCAATACAAATCAACTTTGTCATCCAAAAATTGAAAAATGCTTGCAGCACACTGCAGACTGGCTAAACCAAGGACCTGACTTCCAAGAAGCAGGAGAAGCAGATGCTGAGATGCTGTTTTTAAGGGAGCCCTCAACACACAAGCAAACATTGCTAACACAAGAGTCTTCCCAGCATGCTGGTGACCAGGCTTGGATTCTGGAGATGGAAAAGCACAAGGATGCTCTAATCTCTCCAGGCTGTGAATTCCTCTCCTCCCTTCATTCCCAGGCCATGCTGTCCATGATCATAACCAGCATTATCCTTGCCACTGTTTGTGAACATTCCTGGGGAGCCCTACAGATCAGAAAAGGCAAATGAGGGGCACAGAAGATGCACCTCATCCTGAATATCCTGGGCCCGCATCTGATGAGTCAGGGTTGTGATGGCTTTAGGAGTTTTGTACTCATAGATTTGCTCTGTGCCACACAATTTGATGAGTTTAAAAGGCTCCTGGAACCCTGTCTGGACCTGAAGAGTGACTCCTCCATTAGCTGATGAGAGAGACAACCTTGAGCTGAGTCCTGGCCCCTTTTCCACCAGAGCTGTGTATCTGCAGTCTCGTGGTTCCTTTTCTCTCCCGAGAGCAGCAGCAAAGCTTTCTGTAAAACCATGACTTTGCACTTCTTCCATAAGAATGCTCTCTTTGCTTTGATAAATGTCTCATTTTATTCCTTACAATAGTTGCACCTCACCTACCCTGGGGCTCTGTTACTTTGGTGATAATTTTTATGACTCAATTACAATAGTTTTTTAGTTCAGCCATGCCCAGTGCCCAGGGAAGGGGACTCCTTCTGAAAGGTTACAGATATGACAGATGGGACCGTGGTTCCAACGTGTGAAGTGCAGCCCTGTTCAGACACAGACAAAATGTCTGTGTGTGCTTCACATTTCTTTTAAAGCTCCTTTTAATGCCAGCAAGGAAAGTGAGCCCAGCTGGCAGCTTTGTGCTCTCCATTCCCTCCCAGTTGGCTTTTGCAATGAAGGAGCCATATCTAGGAGAAAGACTCCTGGAGCAGAAGAACCTGGTCAGAAAGGTGATCCCTTTTACATGTGTTTTCCCTGTACCTGAGTCTGCTGTTTCCTGCTTTGTCCACACCGAGAGATGGGGGAGGCTGGTGAGCTCAGCTCCATGTACTGATAAAACACTGAGTGTCTGTTATGGAGGTAGGTACCATATAACCAGACATCACTGGGAGGACATGTGGACCTTGGTCCTGTTCCTTCTGCAGCTGCCAGTGGTGTCTGGGAGGTTTCTGCTCCTCAGGGGATGTGTCATCATTTGGTTACCAGCACAGGCTGGGAAGGATGTGAACTGAAAATGGGTTTGAATGGGTTATCTGTAATAAGAGAATACACTGGGGTCTGCTTACACAGGGATTCCACTGGGCTAACCCTCAGTCAGAAAGGTTTTGCTGACTGGAATGACCACAGTAACAGACTGAGAGATTCCCTACTTTCAGGAGCTGTTTCAAACCCTACTGCTTCTCCAAGCATACTGATTTTACTGTAATTCCCAAAGAATTACCTCTTATATTACCACAGAACAGAGTAAGGAATATCCTTATCACATATCCTTATTTTGCAACTAGACTGAGCATTATAACTTATCTAACTATATCTTTTAAAACAGTAACTAGAATAATTGGCTGACTGAGCATTTTTTAATGAATGCAGTTCTGCATAGAGCACATTCCAGTGGCAACAAACACATACCTGCACTTCCCCTCGCTCTGGCAGGACATAGTTTCCTAAAAAACCTTCTCAGCAATGAGCTGAGAATGTTTCTAAGGATGACACCTTCCTTCCTTCCTAAGCTGATGACCCGAGGACCTCCTGCTCACCAGCCCCACAGAAACAGCCTGGGTGACAGAGACAAACAGCTTGGGCGAGCCAAGGGATGAGCAGGTCTCTCCTTGGCCCCATGGAGCATTGCCTGGCACAACAATACAGCCTCAGACTTGATTTTACCACTCTTGGAAAGAGCTGGTAACACCTGCATGTACTACATATTCCATTTCCTTAGCAGTAAGGCTCCAGCAGCCATGGAGAGAGGGCAGGGAAGTGCCAGAGCTTCTCCACTGGCTGTGCAGAGATATCCCCTCTCCTTCAGCAGCTCCCTGGACAGAGCTGGTTCTGGAAGCCAGCAGAGCTCATGGGCTGTTTCCTGGATTGAATAACTGAAAGCCCAGCCCCAGCTCTGGCAGTACAAATGTTGGGCACACATTAATTCCTGTGTCACATTTGCTGGAAAAATACCATTCCCTTGGGTTTGCATGTACAGGCTGAGCACTGCACTGGGCTGCTGCACTGTGACTAAAACTGGGGGCTTGTGCTCAGTTCCTGCTGATTCTGAATTGTGGGGATTCAGGTTTTGGGGCTCATCCATTTCAGTGGGGAGCTCTGACACAGTTTGTGTGTGGCACAGCCAGCACCACTGAGCTCAGCCTCCCATGTATTACTGTGCTCCAGGGAAGAAAATTCCATGGATTTTTTTAGCCAACTTCCGAATAAAGCCCACCTTCTTTCACCTATTGTAATAATATATTTGTGCATAATGTGATATATATGTTACAGAATCAACAACTAAATTCATAGCATATTTTAAAAAATAGGTTTCACTATAGATCAATATGTGTCAGGTCTATCTATTTTAGTATGTTTTCTTGGTACAAATTATGACAGAAATACAGTAAGTCAGTAATTTTAGATTCCTTTGCATAGACTTTGTCACTGTAATTTTGCCAGGAGGGAGATAATAAATCATACTTTTCCATCTGACTGATGTCCTGTTTCCCCTGTCTGATTTCAATGGCTGTATACTATCTTCAGAGCTGGCATTGTTCATGGCTCCTTTTATTAAAGCACAGGCACGTTATTGAAATTTCTTTTGTATTATGATTTTCTAGCCATATGTGAAATTGCAGAACACACAAGAAGGAAAAAAAAAAGCCCCACTTTTTTGAGTCATAGTAGAAAAAAAAAAAAAGCCAGCTGCACACATCTTGGAGAGAAAAATGCCAATATTCCAATGGAGGACCCATGCTGGCCCTCTCCACCCAGGGTTGCCACACTCTTGTTCCTCACCTAAGGGCACAACTCACCAATAACACTCTGCAACTTCCCAAGTGCTCCATTCATATTTGATGAGCTTGCACTCCTAGCCTGGGTACCTGGCGGTCTGAGGCAGGCTGTTGTTTACACCACTTAATTTCTATTTCTGGCACAGGTCTGGGGGTGGGGAATCCCTCTTTGGTTTCACTGCCTCCTTTTCTCCAGCATCAGGATGGACACACTGTGTTTCAGGGGCTGAGAGCTGCTGGGGTAGCAGCTGCATACCTGCTTGCATGTGCCTTTTGATGAGAGGCCTTGCTTTGTTCAGTTAAATTCAGGTAATTGCATTAATAAAACATTTTAAAGAGCATTAACAAAGGAGAAGGAGGTGCCACTATTCTGAAGTAAAGGTTTCCACAATGAGCTGAGAATCAGTGTGTGATAATGCTATGCGTACACAGTCCCTCATATATTTTGGGTTCTGATTACACCCTGAAGAATTCAACTAGAGCTGTGTCCCTACTGTGCAAAGCACTGTTCAAGAAGACATAAAATCAGCAAGATACAAAAACTTTCACTGAAGGATTACAGGTGATTTGTGGACAAAACAAAGCAATGAACTTAAGATATAGTGGCAGGGAACAGGGGAAAGAAAAATAAAGTAGAACTTTAACAATGAAATCTTGTCTCTTTTCAAGTCAGCAAAATCTTTGCTCTGGAAGGAAAAAATTTCACCTTTTCTGTTTTTTTTTTCCCCTTTTTTTTTTTCTCAAGTGAGGAGGAAAAGGGCAAGAGCAAGGTTTGTTTTCCACCTCTCCACACTTGTGCTGATGCAAGAGACAAATACTTGGGCATCACCTAGGGACTTTTTCAGTGAGGATAGGTCTGGGAGGAGCAAAGGTGGAAGGGGAGAGAACAAGGAAGTGGAGAAGTCATTGGGAAGGGCAGGCAAATAAAGGCAGCAGCAAAGGATAAGCACTGGCAGAGCCAATGGCTAGAAGAAATTGCAGCTCTGTACTTGGCAGAACGGAAGACAGCCACTGAAGAGCACCCAAAAAATATCCAGAGTATTTTCCAAGCTCAAGTTCACAACTGCAGGTTGAAGCTGCCCTTCTCACTTAAACATCATCAAGAAGGCCAAAACCTCTGGTGTTTCCACCCAAAGAATGGACAGCTGACCCAAGGTTCTGCCAGGCTAACACAGATATTTTAATGTCTGTGCAGATATTTTAATGTTCCACACTGCCTTGGAGGAGGATGGCACCATGCTCACTCTCCTGCAGGGACAGGGAGCAGTCCCTGCCTGTCAGTCCAAAATTGAGAGAATATTTCAACATGTCAGCTTGACAATCTCTTGTGAACTGGCCATTTATCTCCCAGCATTGGCATTTTGCTACATATCCAGGAGCGTGCAGGAGGTTATTCTGGATGTGCCTCTGCTGGGTGATGAGAAACCCAGGAAGTTCAGAGATGATAATGGACTTTCCAAACTGACAACCCAATCCTCTTCCAGTTGCTTCTCAGTGTGGCTACAAATACACTGTAACCACGCCATAATTCCATTTCTCAAAGGTGTGTGCTTTTCTGCCAGTAAGTCATGCAAGAGAGCAAAAACTAATCAGCACTTAGGGACACTTGCCTCAGTGACATTTGCAGGAGTTCTCCATCAGCTGCCAATGAACATCCGTCACGCTGGCGGAACACTGTCTCCTTAACTTTACATCAGCTGCTGGCTGGGGACATTCATTTCAAACACAGCCATGTGTACTTACAATAACCAAGACCAATCTCCATTTGCTTGTTTTCTGTCTCTGAGAAGAAAGGGGAACATTAACAGCCTCCCTGAAAGATCTCCGCTCCTACAGGCGAGTGCAGAGCACTTGGGATTCAGACCTTAACCTCCAGGACTGAAACCAAAGCAAGGATGATGTGGGAGAGAAAAAGCAGCTGCCAAGTGACCCCAAGAGTCCCTGCCAGATCCCTCTGGAGAAAACAGCCTGAGACTTCCAGCTTCCTTCACACCTTTCCTGCAGCCACCACAGCTGCCGTCACCCCTGCTCTGAGAGCAGACAGCAGGGACTTGAGAGGCCACATTCTAGTCCAACAAAGAGAAAAGCAGAAGACAAGATGGGAAAAACAGTGATGGATCCCCGGAAAACCCACCAGACCTGCCCTCTCTCTTGCTCCACAGGTATCAGAATCCTGACCATCAGGCATCAATCTGTAGTTTCATCTGCACATTTGATTCAGATCATGGCTAACATTAGAGACACTGTGCTGGCCTTTTCTGCAGGGGTTTCCAGATGGAACCCCAGCCTCAGCCAAAGCTGGGGGTAAATCCCACTGAAACCAGGGAATGAGGCAGGCTCTGTACGGGCAGCTGGGGCCCCAAACCCACCAACATCTCCCAGGACCCATAAGAGATGAAGATGCTATGAAGACTCTAAGCCATCTGTCAAAGACACAAAATTTTACAAAAGGATACAAGAAAAAACTCTCAATGGGTTCAGATTTATAATTGAACTTCAGCTCAGCAATTCGTTTGTACATGTTTATGATTGAGGGGCACAAGCATAAATATTTGGACAGCTGTCTAAGCTACATGGCTTGTTGGCATGTTTGTATTTTGTGCTTATGACTGTTATGACTCAAAAAATCAGATGTGCAAGATCTGTTCACTAGAAGAAAGCTAAATATTCAAGAAATGGGCCTTTGTAACTACTCTTTCACCCTGACAGCATCGCAGTTACTGCCAGTGGTAAGAAAAAAAGATTGAATCACATTTGGATTTCTCACCCCAAACCTGATGAAAAAAAAATCTAGAAACAATATAGGATAATTCACCCAACTGGAAACCTCTCATAGATATTGATACCCTAAAAAAAAATAATCTGAGAGAAAAAAATTAATCCCAGTTTGTGAAAGATCAGGCAGCTGAAATTTCTACAAGATGAGTCAGTCCTGGCACACACACAGACACACACTTGCAAAAGATTTTTAAATAGAGGCTAATTTCAGCTGAAACTCAGCAGTGACAAGCACTTCTATAGATGACGATTTGGAATCTACATACCAGCAAAAGTAAATCAAGTGGGTGAAAGGGTTCTGAGACCACATAAAACAGTGCCTCTGTTTCCACTGAAAGCAGCCTGGGTTTGAGTCAGAACAGCCTCTCGTCTTTGACTTCAGTGTGTGTGCAATGGATGTGAGAAAGTTTGCAGACGTTATAAATTCAAGAGGATGAGGGAAGCACAGAGCTCAGAGCCTGTAAAACCTATGAGCTGCTCAAGATTTCATCTGCAGAGATAGCAGGTATAATCTTTATTCTGCTGAAATAAACAACAAAATGCTTGGATGCCCCATAAAGTCAAGATTTCAGAGCAGCAGCTTCCTGAATCTTGAAGTTCTGCCTCTTCTATAGAATTTATAAAGTCACAGTTCACAGGTGCTTCTCTTTTCCCCACAGAACAGTGATCTTCCATTGTCTGACTCTCCTGCAGTACTTTGAGGAAAAAAGCAACCCACTGTTTATTCTAGGTAAACACAGAGATTTCCAAAACATTGGTTTCTGCCCTATCCCACAACATATTGAGCTTTCAGCAAAACACAGGTCCAGGTCAAAAGTTTGACTGCCAGCTAAATTAAGTGTGAAGGATCTCACATTAGTTCTGGACAGAAGGTTACTGTGTGTCAGAGTGGTGTGACACTGTCTACTTTGTGCTTCTCAGAGGGTACTGAGACTTTGCTTTCCACAACACCCCAGGTATTTGAATACAGCAAGCAGGGAACCAGATGGCTCCTAGCTTTTCTCTCCTGTATTCAGTTTTCCTAGAGTTTAAGCTGTTACCAGGATGAAATGATTTCTTTCAGGAAAAGAGATCACCTCTTTTCCACTTAATTCACATGCAAGAGATACTTAAATGACAAGATCTATCTCTCCCACTGCAATCTCTTCAAAGAATCCTTACAAATTTCTGATTCCTAAAAATGAGACCTTATACCTCTCACATGAAAACCTGATCACCTAGGTGGGATATCTCACCACCTGACAACACAGCTGCCACAATGCAACCACTGAAGTGTGATCATGGGATGAACTTGGGCCAGGCCTTCCCAGGGCAAGAAGAAACTCTTATCTGAGCAGTTCACAAGATCAGAATCTTCATATCCCTCAGCAAAGCAGAGCAGGTTGATCAGGGTGGCCCTCAAGGAGATGCTCCTCATACATTTGCATTACCTTGTGCTTGTGACATTAAACTGTCTTGGGCAGACTCAGTGAGTGCAGTCTCAGATGGACAGAGAAAGATAAACATACACCACACATGATAGAAGAAAGGAACTACTAACTGCTACCTTCCTTGAAAATGACAATTTATGTGAAAAAGGGAACTGCCATCTATGTTACTGAGAACTGCTGAAGTACTCAGACCTATATGAAATTATTTTCCTTGCAGGAAGACAATGAACTGGTCAAGTGTATAATAAGATCTGGCACTCAGCCATGAAGAATTCTGGGCTGTTGTTAATTATGGAGGTTCAGCTCTTAAGGCCACGTGACCTGGAAGAACAAACTCGTATACCTGCAGCTTTTACAGCCCCTGTTCTTCACAGTGAAATGCTGTTTTCCATAGCAGCATTGAAAGCTTGTGATCAAACTCATTAGAATGAAAACTGCAGGTTGTATAGTGGTTTTGGAAAACACTGACTTGTTTTTAAGATATATTTCAGGATTTCTTTATGACATTCCTTACAATAACTCAACCATTACAATGAAACCCCATTGTCTGAGATGCTCATCTGCCTAAGATTTCATCTTCTCCATTCTAGACAGCCTTATCACAGTCGAAATGAAAAAATTAGAGTTTACCATCTACTTATTTGCATGCTCATACAGTTATAACAACTCTCAGCACCATGCTATCAATTTTTTGCTATCCAAATTGCAAAAGGGGTCCTTAAAAAGCATTCAGTACTGGTTTACACACCCTTGGCAGTCCAGCATGAGCCATGCTATGAGCAAGGGAAGCAGTTACAGAGGGCTGGTAATTCCCACAGGGGCTTTTGACTGACCACTGGCCCTCAGGAAATGCACATAATGGGGAGGTGACAGCTTTTACATGAACCAGACCTGCATCACCACTAAAAATTACTTCAACTCCAGCATTCATCCATGGCAGTAAACAAATACTGAGTGCCTTGAGAGCTCCCAACAAAAATACCATTCCTAAAGTATACTAGTATGAAATACTGAAGAAAGGGTTCCATACCTTAAATTCCTCCAAGATTTTGTAATTTTTCCCATGATATTCACAAAAGTTTTTCACTTCTTTGCATTCTGGACAGCATCCATTGTGTTCCACTTTTGTGCACTTTGGGTGGATTTTAGGGCATTCTGGTTGATCACAAACAGGTCCATCCTCAGTACAGACACAGGGACAGTTGGAATGTCCTGGGAAGAAACGTTCTCCCAGTTTGTACACGAAGCCACTGTCATCCACACAGCCCTTCCCCCGGTAATCATCAAAGATCAGATTGTCATTACTGGAGGTCTGGTCCCCTTCATCAGCGGGGTAGTCTTCATGGTTGATGGCAGCTGGAGTGACCAAACCAGGGAGCACAAACAGAAGTATCCAGGCTTCATGGATATGAAGAGCCATCCCCCTCCTCAGCTTCTCCATGGGACCTCAAAGCCAGATACAAACAGTTGCTTCCATAGGGAGACTAGTGTTGCGGTCTGAAAACAAACAGCTTTGAGTCAGAAAAAACTCAAAATTGAAGGAATATTGACTTATAAAACTCATTGTTTCAACCAGTACTAAGGAATAAATCAAAGGTTTTAACTATCACTGTTTCATTTGAATTAAACATCTTCTTAATTATTGGCAAATAGAACAAAGCACATGAAATACCTACATTAGACACACATGCCTGGAAACATATGACCATAAAATATCTCTGAAGGAATGGTGGTTCACAGAAAAATCTAATTTTTACTTTCCTCATTTTTGTGGTTGAGTTTTTGGATGCACCAGAAATTAAACCAGCTGCCTGAAATCGCTTGGTGATGGGCAGCTCAGAGGGTTTTGAAGCCAAGTTTAAGAATGGTTTAAACCTCCTGTGGTGGCCACTGTCCCTTGGTGCTATGCATGGAGCACAGCCCACTTCATTAAACTGAGGTGGGAAACCTGAGCTGAAAAAGGAGTTAAACATAATCTGTTGTCACATCTGTGTCTGATCTGAAAGATGGTGCTGGGTTAAACTTGGGCTGCGAGAGGTGGAATAGTACAGAATCTTATTTAGAGCATTTCTGAAGAGGGACTTCCTGGGCTACCAACACAGCCCAGCCCACAGCAGGTATGTTTAACCCTGTCAGAGACAAAGATGCAATTCACCTTCTCCATTATTCAGCATTTCAGTAATCCAGCAAAAAACGCGGAGTGCAGGACGTTAAATGCCTGCATAATGCAAGGAGCCGCTGAAATGTGTCGGCCTGATTAAGCTGGAGCCTTTCTCAAAGTTCGGGAGCGATGGAGCACGGCCCGACCTGCGGTGAGCGGTGCTGAAGTGCCGGAGTGAGGACGGAGCCCGGCACGGAGAGGGGCTGTGAGTGACCCCCGGGAGAGCCGGCGCCAGGAGAAGGCTCCGTGCCGGTGTCTTGGGAACACTTCTGGCTGCCCACGGTGCCACATCACTGCCACCAACCTGCCCACGCAGCAGCCCGCAGCCAGTGCAACCCAGGCAGCAAACTGGTTGCTGGCCCCTCTTAAAAGAACTGGGCAAAGTATTACAGGAAACTTTTAAATGAGATGAAATATCAGCATCACATGGACTGCAGATCTACCGAGGCAGATGCTGGCACCAACCAAAACAAGAAGGACTGTTGGGGTGTGTGTGTCATCATCCCTTCTTTTCCTCCATTCCCAGAGCATGCACACACAGTCTACACAAACATGCATTAACCTACACACACGGGCAAACACGTACTCCTCCCCACCCCTCGGGGGAACATTGTTATATATTGGCATTTTTGGTGGACTGCAGATGTTCAGCAATTAATTTGCCCTTAATTGAAGCAAAAAAGGAGAACAGGAGGAGAAAGCTTTAATCCTAGAGAAGCAGCTAAAGGATCCTGTTGACCAAGCAGTTTTTCCGAAGCCACAACAGAGGGAGACACCGGATATTACACAGAATTTATCAAATTCGACAAGATATCTTCTTAATTGAAGTACTAGCTGTGTTGCCATCACAAGGATTATGCATGTTACTCCTCATGTTACTTCTCTTAGCGATATCTACTGTAACATGCGGCTTGGAAATCCAGCGATTCATGCAGATGCCGCTGCTTTACATATCTACAGAGCAGAGAATCTCCCCACCTAACGCTACAGGTAGGTTGCAACACTGCAGATTTGTGGGCATTTAGGGGGGAAAAAAGCAGCAAACAGAGTCATTAATATCTGAGGAAATGTAAAACACTTGTGAGAATCTGCTGGAGTTTTATGAGGAAGCTCTCAAAACAAATGCCTGTGTATACATGTATGTACATAAAAGTTCTCCCCAGATATTTTGCTACAGCAGCTGAGATGTCCCACAGCAACTCACAGGCACTCGGCTCAATCCTGGAAATCAGACAGACTGCAGACGTCTTGCACGGACACATTTCAACAAGTAAACAAATGCTGTTTGGCTCAGAATTAGTTTATGGCTTGAACTTTCTCATCATTTCTCATCCTGAGAGAGGCCAGGATCGTAGGTAAGTCTCTGAAACGTTTCCACCCGCCTACCCTCACCCCAAGTAAATAATTCACACCTACCTGATCCGGCTGGATGTGAAAGCTGAGCGGGGTCACAGGCCAACATGGACTGAAAGGTTAGAAACAGATTAGTCAAAGCAGTCCATCCTAATCACGTTTTCGGTGTTGACTCACGGACAATCCCTTTTCCTCCACCTCCCATCGCAAAACGGGAGCGCGGCAGCCAGCAACCACAACATGAGAACTGAGCTTTAACCCGGCGCCGACGATTCAGAGGGAGCAGGATTCAGGCGGTCCGGAGGCTGCGATGCCGCGGAGAAACCCCGGTGCCAGCAGCAGAGTCATCGCGGCGAACTTGGGCTGCATCTCCTCAGGTCTCGGGGCGGGCGGGCGAGAGAAAACAACCCATCCCTGTCCCCTCCCTGTGCCCGGCGGATCTCCTGCGGCTCCAGCTTCGCCTCGGCGGGGGAAGGGGGGGAGCGATCGCGGCTCAGGCGGGGGGCGGGCGGGGGAGGGCGGGCGCAGGAGCCCCGCGCCCGGCGGGCGGGCAGCCCCCGCGCCCCTCCGGGGACTCCCCGGCCCGGGCGCCGGCCATGCCCGCGCCGCGCAGCGCCGCGCTCCTGCCTGCCCTTATTAGGATTAATTTTGTTCTTAGGGGGGTGGTGGGGGAAAAAAAAAAAAGGGAAGAAGAGGGACGAGCCGGGGGGGGGGGGGGGGGTAAAACCCAAAAAATAATGCAGGGGCGGGGCGCCCCCGCCCCGGCCGCTGCTCCGCCTGCCGCCAGCTGGGGCGACGGCTCTCCTCAGACCTGCCGGTCTCCCTCAGACCCACCGGCTGGAGCTCCCCTCAGCCCGGTCCCCTCAGATCCACCGGCTGGAGCTCCCCTCAGCCCGCCTCCCCTCAGATCCACCGGCTGGAGCTCCCCTCAGCTCGACTCCCCTCAGATCCACCGGCTGGGGCTGCCCCTCAGCTCGGCTCCCCTCAGATCCACCGGCTGGGGCTGCCCCTCAGCTCGGCTCCCCTCAGATCCACCGCCTGGGGCTGCCCTCAGCCCGGTCCCCTCAGTTCCACCGGCTGGAGCTCCCCTCAGCTCGGCTCCCCTCAGATCCACCGCCTGGGGCTGCCCCTCAGCTCGGCTCCCCTCAGATCCACCGGCTGGGGCTGCCCTCAGCTCGGCTCCCCTCAGATCCACCGGCTGGGGCTCCTCTCAGCCCGGCTCCCCTCAGCCCAGCTCCTCTCGGTCCTGCTCCCCTTCAAATCCACCGGCTGGAGCTGCCCTCAGCCCGCTTCCCCTCGGATCCGCGGGCTGGAGGTTCTCTCAGCCCCTCCGTGCTCTCCAGCTGCGGCTCATCGCCGCTGCCCCGGCGGTGTCCGGGAAAACATCCCCCATGGCCGCACTGTGGAAACTTCGCCTCATCTTCCCACCGGCGGCTGCGCCGGGGAAGGGGCGCCCCGGCTCCTGTGGCTCTGCGCTACGTTAAAAATCAATCTCCTTGCAATTCGGCTGCGCCGGCATTAGGCGTCATTGTAAAGCTGTTTCTCCAGAAACCACCTAAAGAGAGATTCTTGGTGTTGGGGAAAACACGGTAACAGCAGAAAGAGGGAGAAACAGAGGGGTTTATTTGGATAAAATGCTAGATAATGCTCCGCTTGGGCGAACATTCCCCGAATAGTGCAAAGAGGAGCTATGAAGCCGTAAGCCCGCAGTGCTGTTGTCAGCCCGCTCTTGTGGACGGCGATGAGGCCACCCGTGTCACTGTGCCCAGGTCCAGAGGCAAACCCTGCCGTCGGCGCCCGCGGACAGCAGGGAGTCCTGGCCGTGGAAGCGCACGCAGCGCACCTCCACCCCGGGGCCGCGCAGGATGGAGAGCTGGCCCACGGCCAGCGACAGCACCTTCACGGAGCCCTCGCTGCTGGCCAGAGCCACCAGGTCACCTGAAACACACGCAAAGGCATCATCGAGGTTGGCAAAGGCTACACGAGAGAGCGGTGCGGGAAGTTTTGAGATGTTGGCTTTAAAGAAACTCACATGTACTCCTGTACTCTGAGATAGAGTAACAGAAAATTGGATGGATCAATAACAATGAGATTGGATTTTGGAGCAATTAGGCCAGTCTGGAGACCTTATGTTCTCCTCACAAGGAGCCTGGCTATTTTGACAGAATCACAGAATCTGCTGAGCTGGAAGGGACCCACAAGGATCACGAAGTCCAACTCCTGGCCCTGCACAGGACACCGCAAGGGTCACACCATGTGCCCAAGAGCATTGTCCAAACCTTTTTTGAACTCTGTCAGGTTTAGTGCTGTGCTCATTCTTTGGGGAGCCTGTGCCAGTGCTCAAACACCCTCTGGAGGAAGAACCTTTCCCTAATATCCAACCTAAACCTTCACTGACATAGCTTCAGGCCATTCCTTCAGGTCCTGTCACTGGTCCCCACAGGGCAGAGATCAGTGTCTGTCCCTCCACTCCCCCTCACAAGAGAGTTGCAAACACTGGTGAGTCTCCCCTCAGTCTCCTCCAGCTGAACAGACCAAGTGCCCTCAGTCACTCCTCACACAGCTTCCCCTCAAGGCCCTTCACCGTCTTTCTTGCCCTTTGGATGCTCTCTGATAGTTTAATAATTTTTTGATGTTACAGTGACCAAAACTGCATACAATACTGGAGGTGGGGCTTCCCTGGTGCACACCAGAGCAGGACCATCTCTTATATTTTGATACAATTATTCAGGGACAGATTCTGAAACACAGACTGAGCCCCAGAGAAGTAAATGCTCTCCTAAAACCTGCAGGTATTGATATCAGACCATGCTTTTGAAAATGCTTTTCTTGTACTGCTTAAGACATGAGGATATGACTTTGCAGCTAAACTTCCAGAAGGCTTAGACATCTAACTGTACTGAGTGCTTGCTCCCTTATATCCTTATGGAAAAAAAAATTATATTTGAATCCTTAGTATAGAACAGTAGAAAAAATAAAAGAAAACCTAAAAAAGGTTCTAAGGAGTTCTGAGTTTCCATGTGTTTTTTTGCAAATCAAATGGACTCAGTTTTCAACACTTTTAAGGAAGCAGAATGTTTATCATCTTCCTGCTTAAATAAAAGCACAGGTAATAGCTGCTAAGTGATATGTTTGAAGTGCCTCTTACTTACCCAGTCTTCAGATAAAGAGACTCTTTTAGAAATTAACTATAATAATAATAATAATAATAATGAGTTTCACATACCAAAAAAAAAAAAAAATCAATACATTCATTTCAAAGCTGATGTGGCCCTAACACCAACGGGATCACTGTACTGTCAGTTGTGATCTTGGTCAAACACCTTTTTCTATTTAGAGCAAGTTCAATACACCCTCTGAGAGATTATAGCTCTTCTTATGTATCGAGATTTTCTCTCTGAAAGCAAAGTCATCGCCAGCAGAAGAATAATTAACATTGGCACTGACCAAGTCAATCTAGCATCAAGGTCATAATTTTGGGGAAGATTATAAAAAACAGGAGATATTTTTTCTATTTTTAGTAACTCAGGTTATTCACCAAACAGTCAATGGGAACATACTGCCCAAGAGATGTGAGCATGGAGGAGTTTATCCCAGTTTTAACACTTTAGGGCCCTGGGTGATGTACAGTTTATACAGTTTATTGTCCCTCTGTTCAAACTAGGTCATAACAAGGATGCTGTCTGTTCTGCTCATGAAGATCTGATGGCTTGATTTCACCATTTATCAAAAGAAACACGTAGCCTAAAAAGCTTACAAATGCACTGAGAATATTTAACCACAACTTATGCTTAGTGTGGTCATGGATATTTGTGCAAGAAAGGGAACTAGCAAGTAGAGCTAACCATGATAAATATGCTCTATTTGCAAACCTTTATAACTACTCGGCTTCTTCATCTAGAACAAAGCCTGACACAGCAAAGATCTGTAGAATGGATTAGAGTGTCCAAAGCAGCAGATGTGAATATTTATTATAAACTCTCCTCCAGCAAGTCTTTGCTGACAGAAGCATTGCATATGGATTGCACTTGCAGTGCGACTCTCCAGGCAATCGCTGGATGACTTCTCCTGGAGCCAAACAAATGCCATTTTGCCTGCAGCCCTGACACCACAACAGCTGGGCAGGGGGTTAATGTCACTTCCAGCTTCTCAAAACCACTAATGAACCCAGTTGTTACAGAGAGGGACAGGCAGGAGAGAAGGTCTGGACAGCTGCAGTCCACTTCCAGAAAATAAAGGCAGGACAGAATGACAACTGAGACAAAGCTCCAGCTTATTCACTCCTTGGGTTGAGCAGGGCAGAGGCAGGCCCCAACCCTGCATTTTTCTGCCTGCTTTGCTAGGTAATCACATGCCTGAAGCAAAACCATAGCACTCATCCTGTCAGTCCATGCCATTATTCTGACAGTCCTGGGAAGTGACAAAGCCAAGAGGAAAATAGAGAGGGTCAGTAAAAACCAGCCAGCTAGGAGGTGCAGTAGTACCCTGCACTGCCTCCACTGCTAGCACTCACTGGGGAAAGGATGGAGGTGCACTTGGCAGCCCTGGTGAAGAATGATTCATTTCACAGGAATTTCTCCCTGAGTTAGGATGTGTTACTATTGCTGCCCATGGCTCAGCAGCAGCAGGATGCACAGGCAGATGCACACGAGGGGGAATGCACAAAATGACATCTCATTTCCGTCACCCTTTATGTCAACATTGATCTATGGGCTCATAACAATTTGCTCATTATAATGTAAATTTACTCCCTCCTTCCTTCTGAAAGGAGATGTTTCATTTTGGGAAGAGGGAACAAACTGTGTTTTATTGCTCTTTCAAATTTTTTTTCCAATTAGGAAAGCAAACAAAAACTACTACATAATTGTGATGCAAAGCTGTATTTTAAAGGATACTCACTTGTCACTAACAAAGGCACTTTGATATAACACCGAAGGAAGGCAAAAGCCTGAAGAGAGGTTGTTCTTCATACCTTTGACCCAGCTGTCAGGTGGGGTTAGTCTACACAAACTCACTGAACTGAGCAGTTAAGCTGATTTGCATTGGAATGCATAGATTCTGCTTAGAAGATGCAAAGTCTCCAGGACTGTGACCTCTAGATCTCACAGCCTCTAGATCTCCAGCTCACAAGGCTTCCAGAACCTGCTCTGGATCTGCTGGTGCACTTGGAAACATGGGGAGATAAAGTGAAGCTTTGCTCTGGCTGGCCCCACGCCAATCCTGATCTCAGCCTTCTTCCTCAACCTGGCAGACAAGGAGTGATGACAAAGCACATTGCCACCACAAAGAGACCCTACAGTGGCAGCCTTTGTACTAATCACAGCTGATTTGCTGTTGCCCATTGCTAAACACAAGTATTTATTTTTCTGATGTACCCCTATTATGTCCTCAGAATAACATAAGCTCTGACCATCTGGACACTTGCTTCAAGAAGGATGCAGTGAGTTGGAAAAGGTAAAGAAAAGTAGCAAAGCCAATTAAAGGTACAAACAACTGTGCAAGGAATCCTTACGAGGGGATGACAGCTTAGCCAAGAAAAAAACTCTGTGCATTAAAATGTACTTGGCTGACTGTGCTTACTCCACATGTAAACCTCAGGCTTCAGGACTTCCTTGGGGATCAACAGAAAAATGTGGAGCCAAGGCAGACCCCAGATTACCCCCAGGGGATGGTGAAACACAGGGTTTCCATGAAAATGCTCCTCTGAATCCCACCTCACCTGGGAGCTACAGGAATCTCTGGACAGTCATCTTTCTGCTTGGACCAGACAGAATTTGCTTTGGGGAATCACTGCATTTTCAGCTCCCTTTTCTGCCCAGCACTGGAATTAAGTACTGCTGTAGGTTTCCAGTCCCAGTGTCCTACAGAGAAAAGCTCTGTTCTTGTCTCCAGACTGGCAATGCTCTTCGTTTTAGACATTGATTAATTACAATGCAGCTCTGTTGTTTGGGCTGGAAATACATTTGTACTTAAAACAATAAAAATCATCCATGCCCTTCCAGAAGAACTATTCCTGCTACTAAAACTGTATCTCTACATTGTTTTGAGACCAGAGCTGAACCCTAAAATAATTTACTACCTCAGAGACAGTAATATTTTAGTAATTTTTTTTTCTTTTAGGATATATGTCCCACTCTGGAAAAGGGGGTAGTTAAAATTAATTATGTTGTATGCAAATCTGTTCTTGTACATTTTCCAAATGTACATAAAGTTATAGGTTTGATAGAGATGGTAGCCATAAAGTGCCAAAAGCAGGAATCTGGCAAAAATCCCACCAAATTTACTTGAGTGTCCATACTGACCTAAACATGTGAACTTAAAAGCAAAGTTATTGCATTCAGTGAGGCTCGGGTGTGTTAGATATAAGTAAGCAACCTGCTTTTTCTCATCTGCAGGGAACTTTGCATACGTATGGAAAGGAATCCTAAGGAACCAAAGCCCCTCCTGTGAAATCAGTATGAAATCCATCTCCTAATTTGAACTGGTGGATAAATTTAAAATAGTGCAGGCATGTTGAAGCAATCTAATTCGTTACTGCATTTCTTCAGAAGACAGAACTAGACAAGATTAATTTGCTGGGTTGATGGTTCCAAATTACTTGGGGTAAAAGGAACAAAACCTGTACTTGTCAAAAGACAGTTTGACAATTTATATATCACAAGAGCCTAACAGAAATCACAGCCATGATTACTATCTTCCTGGTACAATGAATTTTGAGTGAAACCTTGCCAGGACCACACTACACACTGCTTTACGTGTCCAAACAGCTGCAAACTGTGACAGTTTTGGAGCAAAACATCACCACTCCTCACTGGTGAGCCTTTTGATATGCCCATTAAAGCATTTAACTTTTCTTTGGGCAAATTAATTTACTATTTCTGTAACATCCCCTTATCAAATACTCTGAAAAGTTCTGGTTTAGCCTGCCAGTACTTCATGTTTCTGGAGCAGTCTAGCAGCTTCAGTGCTAATAAAACAGTGTTGTAACAAAAGTCACAAACTCCACTGCTCCCCAGGCATGTCAGGCTGAGGCATTCTTCCTGATAACTGGCACTGTTTGCTCACTCCCAGTAATGTTTTACATAGACTCAGCAGCTCAGGCGAAGTCTTCTGCTCAAAAATGGGGCAGAACAAGGACAGTGACAGATCAAAACCTCTCCTCTTTAATCCAGCAGCTCCTCCTCTCAGAGACAACAGAGTAATCGAGGAGTAGGAATTGGGCAGTTGTTTCTAGTAAAAGTACAGCAGTTACTTTGGACTTCCTTGCAAAAAATTGTGATGTGATAACTTCCCCAATTTAAAAATTACTTGCACTGCCTAACTGTAAGCAAAGCATCCATCTTCAAAGACAAACCCAGCTATTTCTGGGTTTAAATTAAAAAGAAAAAATCTTGTGTGAATTGAAGAAATTCTGTTTATCATAACTGCATACAGAAGCCTGAGACCATTCCTGATAGCAGAGATGAAATAACATATCAAAGAAAGAAAGCAAGAAAAGCTTTGATCAATAGGGAAATGGTTTTTATACACATCAGAACCAATTTAAAGAATTCTCTAGGATCAATTTAGATAGACAGAAATGCTTCTCAGCATTTATTACCTGTGGAGGGAATATTGATCCCATCCATTGATTTCTCCTGTGCATGTAGAGCAGCATCTGGTTTTGTTGTGTGGGTTTTTTTCCCAAAGAAAGATGACCCAAAGTAGAAGGTATCAAGAAACCACTTATATTTTAAGGACTTACATTAATGGTTCAAACAATGTTATTCCACAGAACTTTTAAACTTTGTTCAAGAATAGTCAGAATGTAATTTAGCGTAATTTTGGCACATGATTGTTAGTCAATGGAATATATTTAAAGATAAGTGGGTTTTTTTTAACCTTACTTACCAAAGGCTACCACTTCCTTACATTACACATTGCATCAAACATTTTCTTTCCTGTTCCCTTTTTAAAAGGAATGTCTCTTCATGGTAATGTTACAAATTGTACAGCCCTAATGCATTCTATTCCCTCTGAATTTAGGTCTTTTGTCATTATTGGAGCTGCAACCATTTGCATCTTCATCAGGATCCCTCAGCCTGGAGTCTCCTAGGAATTGGGCACCTCTGAAGTGAGGTGTGAAAGGTAAAAATATCCAGTCCCTCCCTTTAGTAATCTGGCTAACAGCAAATGTGCTTGCCTACCTGAAAGTAAATGGAATATTTACAAACCATGGCTGCAGTGGCTGCAGATAAAATTCTTCATTACTGTCACACTAAGCAGAATGTTATTTACCAGGCAACTGATATCAACATATGATAGATAGTGGAGATTTTTTTTGTTCTATAAACAGCTTTCAACAAATAAAACAACTATTTCTTGTACACTATATGTTTTACTTAGGAATGCACTTTTTAGACATTATTAAAAGTCCTCCATTCTCAAATGTGACAAAAACCTCCTAAATATTCTTGTGGAAATAATGATGACCTCCTTCTTCCCTTTGTCTCCACATTCTATTTAGATCTTTCATGGAACAGGGCATAGAAGAATAATCTTGAGCAGTTTGTAATTCACTTGCAGCAATTCACTAAATATTCTCAGTAATGAAGACCAAAAGGAAAGCTGGGAAAAAGAGGTGTCCAAGAATCTGCTGATTCAGGTGTTTAATACACTGGTACCAAAATAAAATCCTTTTGTCATTCTCTCCAGAGACTTTTTTTCTTTCTCCTTTCTCAGAAGTGTTTAAATAGACATAGATTTGGCAAAGCATATTAGGGAAAATTAGCTCATCTCAGAGTGCACTTAAGCTCGTGACTCACCATATGCATGTGAAGTCATTCAACTCAGTGCAATCACGTTCTCAAAGGAGGCAGGATCAGGACACCACAAACAGAGCCATTACTGCAACAAGGACTTACAGCACAAGGTCTTAGAGTGAGCAAACTCACTTCTTGTTTGGCTTTCAGCAGGACAGCAGTCAGGCCTCCTAAACAGAAAGGCAGCTTTTTAGGCTGAGTAGGGCCATGTGGTGCAGGTGAGCTAGACCCAATATCATAAAAAAGAATAACAGGAAAGTCAATGCAGAGAAGTTTCTCAGTCAAATTATTCGGTAGAATTTACAAAGGTAGAAAGTGATTCCCCTGGAACACAGAAAAACCTCAAATTACCCAAGCAGTGTGTTAGCAGAAATTCAATTCACATCTTTAAAAATCTGCATGTAGAGATTTGGCCTGGCTGATAAATGAGTGTGGAGTGGGATGATGTGGCCTGATGCATTTCCCTCCAAAGAGTAAAGGCGTGGAGTGATGTTTGGCTGAGGGAAAAAGGGGACTTCTCTTAACTCCTTACTCTGTGGAACTGTGACCTAGATGAAGGAGCATTATTCCTGGAGCTTAAACAGATCTCAGAACTTGACAAATCTTTTCAAGCAAGAAATCACCAGGAAGTTACTCAGAGCAAAGAAAGCATTTATCTGATAGAAGAAAATCCTTTATATAAAAGAACTTAAAGCCTTTTTATAAGGATTTCTAGACCCAGACCATTACTGTAAAGCTCCCTTTCAGCTGGACTTGAGCTTGTTTATATTACATTTTAGTTGGACTTTTTGGTAGCATTTTGGTTTTTGTAAGTAGCTTCAAAACAAGGCAAAAAGTATTAAAGCAGAAACTTTTGAAGCAGTCTTCAAGATGTCAAAACCTTTCTGGATGTGTTAATGAGGCATATTGAATATATTAAAAATAATATCTTGAGAATAAAAGGAAAATACCTTCTTGTCTAGGACTGTTTTTTTTAAATGAAAATGTCTGTCAGAGCAGAATATTTTTAGGCCTAGAATAGAAAGGCACTTGTCTAGCTTTCAGTGTTACCTAGAATACCTGTATGTGGGCACATGTGTAGGTCTGTGTTTCCAAGGGAATCTACCTTGAGGAAAAAAACGAGGAAGGACCAAGCCATGCTGGCAAAAATCTTCAGATTGCTACCAAGTGTGGGACCTCAGGCTCACCAAGCTGTTCTGAAATCAAAAATCCCAAAAGGCAGCATTTGGTTTTTAAGTCACCGCTAAAGGGGAGGTGTTGAGTGACACTGCATCCACGGGGAGCTGCAGTAGCAGGTTGGCTGAGAAACTCCTGAGAAGTGACATCAGTACTGGTGCTGCTGCAGTTGTGCTTGTGCTGCTCAGGACAACAACATGACAAAAATGTCACATTTTAAGAAAGCAACAGAGGAAAAAGAAAAGATCACTACCATCTGATGCTCTTCAAAAAGGAATAAATCACCATAAAATTATCTGCAGGAGTTGCCAAGCTGAACCTCTGCTTGCAAAGAAACTTTTTATGTGATGGCAAATGCTCCAAAGCATGGTTATGGTTCACATTCAGATCCTGTTCTGAAGAACAAGCTCTTCTCTTTTGTTAAACTTATATATTGGAAGCAGCATGCCAAATACTGTACTGCAAGTAACACTATCTCCAGAACACATTAGCTGCTTTCTTGGTGTTTCAAAAGTTGCACTTATATTAACTAAAAACTTTCATTAAGAAAAATAATACTGATGGGCTAACTGAGAAAAATGAAGTTGCAGCAAAATTTCTGTTACCACAAATTGAAAATTATTATAGTTTCTGCTACAAGTGAGGTCCCTGAATACAAATTTGGATTCACAAAACCATACTTTCCTCTAAACTTCTTACTTGGCTGCAGCTGTAAGTGTTTTAGGCATTGGTATGTCTCACTTATAAGAATTCAGTGAAGTTGAGCTGTGTATAAAGAGATGAAAAATTCCAGGTGTGTAGAACATAGCTCTGAATAATGGAAACACCAGTTAAAAAGCATTCAGAGAATAGAAGATAACCTTTGTATTAAGGCTCTGCTCCTTCTCCTTTCCCTGCTTTGAGATGCCTGCAGCCTTTCAGTTAAAGCCTCCCTGATCCTCCTTCCCTTCTCAAGAGATAAGATGGATATGCATGTGTTACAGAAGATGAGACTGGGAGATGAACACTGATTTATTTTTCCCTTGGACAACATATGCATCATCCTTTCCATTAACTCAAAGGGAATGACCAGATGTGTAATTGCTTCCTGACATGCAGTGGGATTCATCTCATCTGACCTTGCCATCCCACAGTGGGTTCAGTTCATCCAGGCTCCTTCTGCACCTACCAGGGAGGAAAACTCCCTTTCCCAGGAGCTCCTCTGCTTCCCTGGGACAGCAGGTGGCTGTGTCTGTGTGATGACTACAGAAGGACCTCCAGAGCTCCTCCTCACACAGCTCAGGCAGGGTGACACTAAATCCCATGCAGGAGTTCCAAACAGGCACCTCAATGACATTTTAAAAGAGAATTCCCTAACTTGCATTGCTGGCAGATGTGTAAACCAGAGTATCTGCAAATGCACTTAGGCACCTGTATCCATCCAGGGCTTTAAATACCATCGAAAGCCAGACTTCTATAGGCAATGACCTCTATTAAATACAGGTCTTAATCATTTGGTGCAACTCCCATGCTGTGGCAACAATCCATAATTTCAGTAGCATTTGATAGCAAAGCAGATCATGTGCATTGTCAACATTTTGTAACCCTATTAACTCTGAGATAATGGACTTGTCTCTGCTATATTTCTAAGCATATTAGAATGGGCTGTAATTAGCACTTTCTTTTTTTTATACAAATCTCTCGACCCTCAGAGCCAGTTCTTACACCACAGCTAATAACCCTGCAGGTGATCAAAGCCTAGACCTAGAAGCTAAACTTCAGTTTACTTCCAGAGTTTAAGTAAGAGTCATGAAAACTGCTTCAGAGAAAAAACACTTTTAAGGGAAGGTAATATTTAATTTGCTTTGCCTCAAAATGTTTTGCTTAAGTGTTTTTCCTCTGAATATGCTCCTTAAAGAGAGGTTCAGTATCCTTATGAGTGCAGACCAGAGCAGCTCTGGCTAAAGATAGGGGATTCCTAAAGCTTTTTGCACTCATCAGTCTTTCCCAGCAAATAAACAGGAAACACTTCTGTTTTGTCCTTAAAGCTAGCTTCTTGTTATCATTATTATTTCAAGTTTAGAGGATGATCTAATGTATGTGGATTCTGGTTTCTGTCAAGTCAAGTCCTTTGTCACACGATGCTTCTGGGACATGGAGGCTCATATGGGGAGGGTTAAAGCCCTGCTGAGGTGGCTGGGAAAGCCAGGCTTGGCTTGTGCCTCCAGCTTAGCCTGAGGTTCCCCTCCTGACTGTGCAGTGTCCCATCTGTTGTAGCTGTCTGGGCATCTTCTCTGGTGACTGGAAAGAGATGAGTGGCAATAAGATGTGCTATGCACATCCACACTCTGTTCATTCCATGTCTAGCTTAACCAAATTATTTAATTTTTAGGTGGTCAAATAGATGGGGCTCAATGCTACCCTTAATCTCAAACTTCAGCTCTCCCAACTCAAGCTGGGTTTTTCTTGTCTTTTTGTAAAACTTGCAGGAGAAAAAAAATTGGAGATTTTAAATCTTAATCAGTGCAGCCTTCAGATGTTGCCTACACTATCACAATGATGCAAGTGGAGCAGTGTTGCAGAGTGGCTTTTATCTTTCTTCCACATTACAACTAAATAGTATTTCACCATGGTAGTAAAACTAGACAGACAGACACACAGGAAGACTCTGAAAACAAAACAAAAACCCCAAAGTAGAAAACTGGGCCTAAGAATATCTTCTCCAAGTACAAGCTCCGAGAGACTCCCTTTAACTTAAGCATGTCATTGTCAACAGAGGCATCTTTGTTCAGCTGTTCCCTTAAAAACATTCCTATTACTGTCATTCCTGGTGTTGTCATATTCACTGCCTTGACAGCACAAACACTGTGCTGTAAAATCTGTCAGAGAGGCCAGCTGATTTCCTACATCTTCTGACACTTGCAGGTCTTTAATATCAGGCTGTCAGAACACCTGAGAGAGAGGCGGGTGCTCTGCTGTTCAGGGCTGTTACTGTGACTGCCATCACACACACTTTAATCATTAGCCTTACACCACTGTGAAATCCCGACTTTTATGCCCTCGGAGTCCCATGCCAGAAAACGCTGCTGGCATAAATCTATCATAGAGGTTAGCTGGCTCACTAACCCATGGAGTTCTGTACGTAAAGTGAAGCCTTTATGTCTTTATGTTTTACAAAGCTTATATAGTGTTTTCTTAAACTTTCTTCTATGACTTTTTTTTTTTTTCCAGAGGGGAGCTGTAGTAGGAGTAACAATTACTCAGTGACAGGCGTAGGTGAAAGTCATCTGCTTAAAATAAACCCCTCTGTGCCAGGACCCTTTTGTCTTTGGGTGTAGTCATGAAGCAGATGAGCTTGGTGGGCAGTGAGTTTTCTGTAATGCAAAAGTCCTTAGATTGAATATTAAAATGAAACTGAGAGAAGCAGAGCAAGAGTAAATCAGACTAGAACAGTCCCTGATCTTTAACTGTTTATCTCACTACCTTTACAGGGATAAGAGCATCTGTAATCCTGCTCCTGCTCGGCTGTTGTCCCCCAAGTGATAGTGAATTAAGTGTTCTTGGGCAAATAATTATCCTGGGATACTTGGATACAGAGAAAAAAATAAATGAGGAGCTGTTAAAGAAGATTTTATAGCCTCCCAGATCAGGGTGCTGCTGAGCTGCAGCTGTCTGTGCTGCTACCAACAGCCCAGCTGATCTCACGGAGCAACACAGTGCCACAGAAGCCACATGGGCAATGGATTTAGGAAATCCCATTCCAAGAACAGAGAGTGTGGTAAGCAAAGTATGTACTTCCAGGTGGTATGAGTCAGGTAAGCCACCAGGAATGATGGATGAATGTTGTGCAGCTTTTAGTGACTACATTGATGCTCCAAGAGTTTCTGCTCACAGAGGAGAACAAAAATTTAGGTCTTTAGTGCTTTAATTGCTAAAGAACATGTGTTGCAGGAACTTAATAACTTATATTTTCACGAATCCACGAACACCCCACAAGAGCATTACTGGAGAATCAACAGACTTGTGGCTGAGGCAGAGGTAGGATAAGTTTGGAGGTCAGTTCCAATAAGTGCTTTGCTGCCTGACAGCACAGTTCATTTAATTTCCCCGGGCCTCAGCTCTCCATCTGCAACAGAAACCTGAATCACCACTTTGTTCAGCTCATCTCTTTAGGCTGACCGGGGTGGGAACCCCTACAGCTTGTCCAGTGGAGCCTCTGGGCATTCTTGAAAAAAATCATAAATAATCACAGAATGGGTTGGGTTGGAAGGCACTTTAGAAATGGTGTAAGGCAGCAGCAGATCTCCTGGCTCTGTGTGCACACAAGGCATCGAGTGAACCTTGGGGGATAACACCCACTATCACCCCTTTGGGCTGCCAAATGCCCCTCACCTGTCCTCAGGGCATGGCCAAAGCTGGGCAGGGAGGTGGGCTGGCTGCTCCTGCCTGGAATGGATGCTGCTGTGGGGGTAACCAACGCCGTCTGTCATCGCAGCATTTATGGCACTAATGCTGAACCGCTGGACAGCATCCAATGCAAACCTGTGGTGAGGTAATGGGATGCAGCTAGAGAGTGCTGAAAAGGAATCCCAGCTAATGTAGCTCTGATGCTTTTGAGTCTACACACAACATCTTGTAATACTACAGCTAAGTGATAGTTAAATAAACAACAAAGGTAATTGTAGGGTACTTCAGTCACTTTGCAGATTTATGGTGCTTTGAAGGCAGCTCCTTGTAGCGCTCCCAGCCAAGGTTTTCAGCAGGGTTAACGCTTTTGACTCCTATGCTTTAAGTGTCTGAAAGATATGAATTGTGTTTCACTCGCTGTCCTGGATTGACTGGGACATTGCTACTTTTATTCACAGCAAAAAAATATTTTTAATTCTTTATGGATTATTCATCCATTGCCTGAGAAGCCAGCATAGGTCAAGTCTAAATGAATTTGTCTCAGACCCTGCAGACCGGCTGCTGTTTCAAGCCTAAGTCTATGACATGCAACTGTTTCCAAAATTAAAATGTCCTGCTAGACCCAAGTAGTTTCTGATAGATTAAGATATAAAATCTAATTGTGAACCCCTTGAACTGTGTTCCTGTTCCTTGAATTTGCCATTTGCAATCCTACTGATTGCTTGGAGACATTAGTTGCTCTTTTCTGTGCTCACAGAACAAGTTACCCACAAAAATCGTGGTAGTAGGGCTTTGTAAGTCCAATCCATCCCCTTCCTAGGACTGCATAAGCATGGGTAGTTTAAATTATTTTCATTTAAATCCAGGTTACCAAAGCAACCCTGTCAGACAGAGGCATTCACCTTTCTCATCTGCTGGATGACTTTGGCTAATATTTAGGCTGTCATGGTCTTCAAAAGAAGGAAGACTGCAATTCTCCTCCACCACCATATTATCTTTTCTCATTGCTTTTCTATTTTGGCAAACCTGCAATGATAGGAGGTAATTCTACCTTGTAAGATCTGAGAATAATTGAATGCAAATCTCAATGCAAAGCTTTCATATCTAAATATGTAATCTTCTGCAACCTCCCTGTCTCCTCCTGATTTACCCAAAAAGCTGGTGAATACTTTGCTATTTTCCCTTTCTTTTGAAACACAGGTTTGCACTAATAGCTCTTTTCCTTTTTCAGCAATAATTTTCCTTCCTCTTGTACTGAAACTCAGCACCTACCTGCAGATGTTGTTCTTAGTCTAGCCCGGTTCTTCTGTGTCCTCTTCTACACCTGTCCAGTTCTTTACTCCACACTCATTATTCTTCACTTTCTCACCTGTGACTCAGGAGGTCCCATGGCCATCCATCCATCCATCCATCCATCCATCCATCCATCTGGATAATACATCCTTTCCCCACTTCCAGCTCCACACCAAACCTGCTCTTCAACTTACACATTACCAACTTGAAGCACTGGTTTGAACTTTTTTTTTTTCTTGTGATTTACATATTCTTTGGACAATTTCCAAATAAAATCTTTGTAATTTAGCTTTTTAACCAGCATAGCAACACAGCCAGGCTCCTGTAACTCCTGGATTACTAAATCATCTACATGACTATCCTGATGAGACAAAAAATTATGCTACAGAAAATCACTTAGAAATTCCATCCTCCACAAAAATTTAAATGCCTTCTGTATTTTTCTTAATTAATAAGTTGCTTAATAATACTGTCCTGACATCATAGTCCTCTGAGGAATTATAGGAATTAACCTGAGCTGTTACTATGCACAATTTTCCTTGTCAGAACACAAGCCTTACTCTCAGTGCCACATGTTTTGGGCCAGCACAGATGCAGGCCCTGGCCAAGAAAAGCTTTGGCCCCATGGTGGGACAGAGTTATCAGCCACATCTCACCAAAGAATCTTCAGCCTTTGTCTTTCTTCCTCATTTATACACAAAGAATACAAACAGTGATGTTAGGGCAGAATGCCAGATCTTATTTTGTGTATAGGGAAAGCTGTGGGTTACATTGTGTTCCTCCACATTGGGAGAGCTTTTGCTTTAAGTATGACCTTGTACTCCTGTGATTCTATCCCCATGGATAGAAATCTCTTTCATCTGTACACTCAGGTGAATGGATGATTCCCTAATATTGTTAATGCTTGCTATTAACTTTTAATAATCTCCACAATTCAATTAATTAGAAATTTCCGTTAGACAATTGTGTCTGTTCTTTCTTTCCACTGAAAGTGAGTCCAGATCTTTGAATTAGAGCTGCAAACGGATGCAGCTTCAATAAATGAAATTTGTTTTAAAATGGCTCCAGCCTGGTTCTAGAGTTTCTCAAAAGCTGGAAATGCTCGAATGAATTTCTGATTGCAGCAACTACTGAAGGGAAAAACCAGGCTCCACTTTCATATCCAACCTCTCTCTGATTCTCATTATCCATCTATCTGTCTGTCTGTCCATCTATATGTATCTCCACAGGTTTGATTCAGACTCAGTCCTGATTTCTTTATGTAATGCATTTGCCAGGGAGTTGGCCTAGTTTCACAAGAGCTTTTCCAACATAACCAAAGCATCCATGCCATACTGCATAAAAGGAATTTCAGCAAGTACTTCTGAACAGAACCTCTTCACCAAATTGTTTTTCTGAATTGAAAAATATCTTTCAAATGGAACCACTTAGCATAACTCTGAACTCCATCCAGCATGGTCGTAACTGCTGCTCACTGGCTAAGGCCCAAGATTTGAACAGCAGATACAAATGCTGCAGCAGATGCCAATACTGCCAACACCAAAATCTGCCCTGATGAGCTCCATTTTAAAGGGTTTGTTTCTTCTCATTTCTACTTGTAAAATCAAGGAGTGCAATGAAAGCAGAGCTCAAATGAAATATTTTTTGGGAAAACTCAGCATGAAAACTCTCCAAGCCAGGCCTCTGGTCTGCCTCAGTCTTATCCCAGATAACCCAAATAGCTTGTGATGGAGCCTTCTCCAGAATTTCATATTCTTTATGAGCAATAAAAGAAATATACACTGAAGTCAAGAACTTCAGTATCAGCTTCAATTATTTTCATCAAAGCATCCCAGATAAACATAATTTCAGCATTTCTTGCCTGATGTCTGCAGTAAATCACCTTTAGCTTCTCACCCTTTTGATGGTCTCCATTCCCCAGCTACACCAATTCAAACTTCTTTCTCCAAAGACATCTTACTCCTTTAGGTATTTCAACTTCTCCATTCCACCTGTTTAGCTTTCAATGTCTCATTTCCTGATTCACCCAGAAGTTTTTACACCCAAAAGCTCTACATCCCAAATAGTGATACTTTCTGCAAAAACACAGAAGACTTAAATGAGATCAATTGAAACCACTGATATCAAATATAACATTTAATGTTCTCCATCCTCTTGGTAATGGCTGTGGAGAGAACAGCCTTTCATGGGACTTGCAAATTCAGACATTTGAACAGCACAGACACTGCAGGGGATTCACAAGTAGAGATGTGTCAGCAATGAGTCAGAAGGCAAGACAGAGGGGAAAATGTCTCTTGTACAAACTGATTGTTCTTGTTTTAGCCCAACACCTCAGCAGGCAGCCACCTCTACCTTCACTTCATGCTCATTCCTGGTGTACAACTCAGGCTTTCAGAATTACTTGGGGCACCAAAGTCTCAGCTTCTGCTGAAAGTTGTTTCCATTTGGCATCCAGCCCTCAATTATATTTCTAGCTAATACCCCTGGTGCACTAAGAATTACCCCAGTCCCATTCCATGAGCAATGCTTCCTTGGAAAGATGAATCACTGGCCCGTCCTAGATAACAAACAAACAAAGGACTTTGGTGCCTTGCAGCTGGTAATCAAGTAGGAAAGAAATGGAAGTCCAAAAAGGGATCCAGCCTAAGGAAAATCCTAGTTCCTGTATTTACTGCAGCTGTCCCTAAACTAGTATGTCTGGGCTAACAAGGATGAGAATTCCAACAGACAGATGATAATGACTAGAAATAATTTGATATTATCTGTTTCTCCATCCTTACTGTTGGAGTAGTTTGTTTCTTACAATTTTGGTTTTGCACCACAATAAATCACGGAAAAATCTGCTACTTTCCAATAAATCACAGAAAAATTACTGATTAAATCTGAGGTCTTAAAGACATGAAGTATTTGAAATATCTAGTATGAGAAAATCATTTAACACTTAGAGTCTACTGATTAACATATAATTCATGTGATTCCTTTTGTTGTTAAAAATACAGTTTAATTTAAAGATAATCTTCTAATCCGCTGGATTAAAAAGCAATTATGGCAAGAGTGCATTAACTAAGAATCAGTTGCCAGAGACAAAACAGCTCCAGGACTTCATTAAAACACACTCATGTGGAGTTGACTGAACAACTGGGGAGGGCATCACTTAATCCACTTAATTATTTAATGCAACAGGATTTAATTTGCTAATGAAATTAATGAAATTGTTGGATACTGAACACAGGCTGGCTTATGCACGCCCACTATGGCATCATGGATACTCCTCCTTCTGTTTGCAGGCACGGGGGGTGAGGGGGTTGTGTGCAGCATCAACACTGAGAAAGGCTTCCCAGAAACCTTTGAAATGGAATTTAGAAACTGAGATGCAGGAGGAAGAAGCAACTGTAACCAACCCATCCTGTGCACAACACCATAGAGCTTCCAGACATGCCTCTGGCCTGTATGGGATGCACTGGTACATTTAAGGAAAGGTGGAATCCTTAAGTGTTAAGTTTTAGACAGAAGGGTAGAATCTCTTCTCAGTTAAGGAAACCAGGGGAAAAAAAAACAAAAGAGAAGCCCACACAGTCTGAACTCCATTGTTTTGGATGCTAAAGAGAGATTCTACTTAGAAATTAAAATCATATTTTCCCTTAGTACCCGAATATCAATAATTCAAATACTTAAGTCAGCAAAAATGGTAGAGTATTGGATCTGCATGAACAGAAGAAGTCAATGGCACATTCAGGATTAGAACTTGAATCTGTTTTTCAGAACTTCTCCTTTTGAAATTCTCTTTGCGCTACATGGATCAGTTCCCATCACTCCAGCTGCCTCAATAGGATGTGTAGAGTAAGACTTTAATTCCCCTGAAAGACTCAGGCATATTACAAGTTATTAGCATCCTCCACTGCCTGTATATGAAATTCATATACCTATTTGTCTTCTGCTCAATTATATTTCAATCTTGATTTCATTGGTAACTTGTTCTGTACTTGGATTAATTATTTAGTGAAAATGAACATCACTATGTGTGACAAAGATGAAAAGCTTACCAATGGAGAAGTAGAATTCCCTTATAGAGGGAATTGTAGCCACTGCCTCTCTGACTGTGTTATGAATGCACACATGCTTAACTGAAGTTATTCATCTCTATCTGAAGTAAACCAATGTCCCCTTTTTGCTGTCTTCAAGCTGCAAGCTTTAGGTGCTCTGAAAACAGATTATGGCCCCTGCAACTTTATATTATTTACTGACATTACCCCCATCTTGCTAATCTGCCCCGCACAAAAAGAGAAGCTTCCTTGTTTCAAAGTCAGATTTATATGGAGAGCTAATTCCAGATTGTTTAAAAGTCTGGCTAAGTTTGAAATATAACAATAATTAAAAGAAATGCAACCTGAATAGAGATTTATTCATCTACAGTAATGATTGTTTCTTAAACTTCAGCTCAATGTGGTTTTATAGCAAAGGCAAGCATAGAAACTTGAAATCATCTCATATGAACCTGGTTTTAAATTGGGCTTGCTCTTTCACTAGTGAAAAAACAAAATAGAGGCAATATTAAAAAAATAAACCATGATTAAGTGAGTTGAGGCTGCACAGGGGCCAAACAGGAAACAGCAAAAGAGGCAGGACTGTGAGGGGAGAAATCCCTCACTGGATAAAACCAGCTATTTTTTTCCTTGGTGGATGCCCCACAACATTGTGGCTATGAACATCTAAGGATGTCAAAAAAAAAATTAAGTAATTAAACAGAAAAAAACAGAAAGAGTAGTTGATGGTAAGTGTTTGTAGGAGGAGGAACAACTGATTGGTTCAAAATAACCAGGTGGGAAGTGGAGAGGGAATACTTCTGTGTAGGTGGACCCAAAATAGACCCCAAATTCTTGGTACAATTTCTTTTGCTGCCTGCAGGACTCACTGGGTGGGGAGCACAGCTAGTGAAAATAGGAATGTCATTGCTGCTGTCCATGGTATTATCACCTATCCCATCTCTTCCCCTTTCTTCTCTCTTTTCTCCCTCCCTCCGCTGTGTGAAAATCACCACCATGGAAGAAGATTTGGAGTGAACAGCAGCAGCAGAGGAGTTATGGAATGTCTGAGCTATGGGGTGGTGTCAGACCAAACTATTACTGGTTCATGGCTCACTCTCAAAAGCAGAGAGTGCTCTGCTGACCATGCACCTGGGAACAGCCCAGAGAATGTGCCACAGGGAAAGGGAGAAGAAAGAGCCAAATGACAGTCCCTGGAATCACCCATGGGGGCAGAGCACTGGGAATCCTCCAGAGACAATGGATAATGCCCACTGCCCTGCATTTCTGGAGTGCAATGAGAAACTACATTTCTGCTGATAGATACTAAGCATTAGAAAAGCAGCTGAGCAGAATTTCCAGAGTTAGGAAAAGCTTCCCAAGTAAGCACAATGATACCCTGAGATGAACTGTGGATGCATTTGCCATATGTTCTTGCCACTTTACATGTCAGCATTCCATTTCCTTCCCATCTCTACTGTGATTTCAACACAAAACAAAGCCAAGGCAATGTTGTGAGCACATCCAACTAGCTTAAAGAACAGAGATTTTCTCACCCTTTTTGTGTGTGACTGATTTTGAGCTGCATTTCTATTGCCTTGTTTGCACAGTCTGGGGCCAACCTGGGAAGAGTTACCAATACTTCTAAGGAACAGTTACTCATTTAGCAGAACAGGTAATTCACTGCCAAGCTGAACTGTTCAGGCAGATTCCCTGCACTAGCCAAGCTTTTGCTTCTCATATGCTTATGCAGCTTTTCTGTTACTGTTTGAAATCCACACATGAATCTTCCCCTGCATTCTCACCTATGGCTGCGTTCCAAAATTTTGACATCAGAGGCAAATACCAAAATCGAGTCCTCCAAGTCAGCTCTCTCTGTTCCTACTACTGCTGAGCTTCAGATTTCTGATCTTAGAACCTGAAGGAAATTAAATATATGGCTTGTATTTGATTTATTTATATGTTATTAAATCTTGCTTGAGTTTCACCCAGGTACAAGCAACAGTGTGAACTTATTTCATGCCACAATGGATCATGTCATCAAAAGCCATCATTCCCACTGGAAGTACTGCACTTGCTTGCAGGCTTGGGAGCATATGACACTCCTGACACCAGATTCTGAGATGGTAATGAAATTCATTGTAAGCTGGTAATTACATCTGGTCCTATCTGTGAAGATACAGGTGTTCAGAGACAAGCATGTCAATACTCTGTGTTTATATTTTTGCAAGATAGGAGAAATTCAATTTTATTCAACTGTTTTCCAGTGACTTTCTGCAAATATGTATCAGCAGAACTTTTTTAACTTTTTATTTTAAAGATAAATTGCTTGGTGCACTATCAAGGATACTTATAATTTAAGATAGAACCTATTAGACTGTCACTCTTCCAGAGACACAGACCTTCAAGAGTCTGAAGAAGCAGTCTTTATGTGACAGTATAATAAGGATGTCAGGCCCCCTCCCTCCTCCCCCAGTCTTCTTGAACGACACTTTCCCCAGCAGGGAAAATTAATACACTTCAAAAGTTACAATGGGCCAGAAAACACACATCAGCCAGCAGCATGATTTTCTAAAATCAAGCAGTGTGGAAACCACATTCTTAATCAACTTTCATAAACCAGCTCTCTTCCTTCTGCTTAAAAAAAAAAAAAGTAAAATAAAATAAAAAATTTGCTTCATAATGCTTTCAGTGTGTAGCATTAGATTTCCTAGTGAAGTGTAGAATATTTTTCTTCTTATGTTATTAAATTTCAAAGACACACTCCTTAGGGCTTGTCTTAAGTCTGTCATCTATGCTGCAAGTTAAGACTCTTAACAGCTGGACAGCCCCATCCTCCCCTTGGATCCCAGCAGCAAATCCATCCAAATGGCAGCCCCTGTCCTGGATTCAGGCTTTCAGGAGTGCCAGGAGTGCTCCCATTCCATCTCAGCTCAGCTGGCCCCTGTCACCCCCGTGAGGTGTCAGTGCCACATGGGGGCCCCTCTGTGGGGCTGGCTCACAGCCAGGAGTGGCTGGTGCCTCACAAAGGGTAGGAATCAGAAGAAAAGCCAGGGAATTTAACTATGGCAAAATAATCAGAGGAAGGAAAAGAGAACAAATACAGAGAAAAGGGAGATGAATATAAACAAGAGGAAGATGACAAAGGATTAAGGAATATGAATCAAGAAAATATGATGTCAACTGGAAAAGCAAACATGCTAGGAAAATAAATTCAGATAATAGGAAACAATATGAAACAAACCCAGCAGATTCAACTATAAAATAAGAAGTGAGGTATCATCATTGATGTTCTCCTCCCTGCCAGAACCTTTTGTACCTTTTTTTCTAAGGGTGTGCAGAGAGCTGTAGATGCAGTGCTGCCCATCAGTGGGAAACGACAAACACAAATGCAAGGAGAAAAGGGTATTTCTTTGTGAAGGTGGGAAGCTTCACTTTCTGGTACTTCTTACAACCTCAATAGAAGTTCAAGGTACAGAGCAAGCTGAAAACAGATGTCCTTGACAACGATTCATGGTAACAAAAAGGGAACATATGCAAAGCCCCTTGATGGTCATCTCACTGTCCTGCCTGTGGTCAGGGAAATATTGAAACTTTACCCGGCAAACCATTTCCACCATTAGCATCAGGCATGTGATGGAGAATAAGAAATGAGTTAGGAAATCCATGAACAATCCAAGAGTCCAGAACTATGTCCAGGACATGCCACAAAACAGGTGAACCCACACTGTAAGTCTTGCAAGTGAAACGGGACGGTCCAGAACGGTGTTCAAATAAATAAAACTGAGTTACAATGGCCCAGAGCCAGGCCAGTGGAACAAGGTGACTGCAGCATCCTCTAGGGATTTCAAAATCCCCCTGACTAAAGCAGAGCTGTCACTTGGAGACGTTTCAGAGGAACTGATCAGTCACAGGGAAAACAAACACTGGCTCTGCACCGTGTTTGCCACTGAGGAGGCAACTGGTGGTCGGTAGCAGTTTACAGCACTGCCAGTTTCCTGATGAGTTCCCTTAGAAATAAAACAAGCAGAGATGACAGATGATGATGTCCCTAGCACTGAGCAATAGTTTTTGCTACACAAATCATGTTATTTTCTGTTTAGAGGAGGCAGTGTGGTTATATCATTAAAGGAATTGCTGACAGCTTCTGCTATTAATGGTCCCAAATGTGCCTGCTGCCATCTGTGATGGGCAAACCATAGAAGCAGGCAATGATTGGCTTCCTGAACTACATTTAATGAAAAAGCAGATTTTTTTTGAAGCACAGATCTGTTTCGTAGTGGCCTTTAAGAAAGCTCTTGATATGAGTCATCTGCTTTGTAAAATGTGGTAATTTCACAGGGAAGAGCCACAAATTTAAGGAGTACATAAGTTTGCACTTCTGAATGTATTTTCATTATGAATAAGTTTGGTGGGAATTGCCTTTGCTGTCAGGACAGTAAACCAGAGCCAAGGGGGTTTGGCAACCTGACTATGAGGCAATGCTGTGTCAGTTTGTGATGGGGTACAGTCTCTGTTCATTTTGCTGTAACTGCAGCTATGGGGGGCACGGCTGGGGTTAAATATTTTGATTAATTTTCTTTTCTTTTGCAATTTCAGCGTGCTTTTTTAGTTTTTTTTTTTGTTTGTTTGTTTTCTTTTCCTAGAAGGGTATGTTATTCAATCAAGTTGGGGCTACAATGGCAGTTCTAGATTTCTTGCATCAGCTGTTCAAAAATTTCAAAGAATCATCTTGAAAAACAGAGTAAGATGAAAAATGGCTTGCTTGGTTTATGGTTTTTTAAATAAATCAACAGAAACCAACTGACTAGTGCTTGATGACTGCTCTGAGCATTTCTACAAGCACAATGGAAAGGAAAAAGCCATACAGGACTGAATTTCACCAGCTGGTCATGTCAGCAAAGGTGGCTTTGCTGGCAGGCAAGTTAGATCTCCTATTTATCCAACATAATTAACACATATTTCCTTTTATTTTAAACTGAAATTATAATCTATTTCTGAATAGAAAAGTTTCTCAGTCTCTAATATATAGTCCACTAAATGCACAGACCTTATGAAGTGGTAAAAGGGCCATAAGGAGATTCTAGTCATGCTAAAAATTGTGTCTTTATGGAAATATTCAGGTGCAGCATTGTAAGATGGATCTGCATCTACTTTGGCTGTTCTCAGAATGAGCATTAAAGAAACTTGCTCTGGAATAGAAACAGATGAATGTCAAACTTTTCTTAAATAAAAAGAAAGGAAGTCTTTGAAAACAAAGACAAAGAAAGTTGGCCATTTTTTCCCCTTTTCAAGCAAACAATGCAAATAGAAATATTTTTCTCTGCTTATGATGGAAGGATAAAAACATGACTTTAGGGTCAAGTACAGGACACAAAAGTGAAGTGCTGATGTTGCAGGAAATCCTGCCATCAGCTGGAGCAGCCAGTGCACAAAAGACAGAGCTTTTCTTGAATTACATTATGCTATTCATTTTTCAAAGAAAAGTTAGGGGGGCAAGACTTGCTATGAAAAAAAACCCTGTAAGCTGTAAACAGTTTTTGTACTGATAGACTCTGACCCAGGAAAGAGCAGAAAACAAGGTGGGTGAGGAGCAGGAAAGGCAGCATAGCTGTAAATGTTATCTGAAAGAAGCTCAATCTACACTTCTACCACAGCATTTGCATACCATGTTATTGTCATCATGAGTAATTACTGAGAAACAAAAGCTACTCATGGCGGGATAAGAGCTGCCATAAAGAAATCAGAAAAACCATCAGGCGATGTCTAATGAGACCAGATTTAAGAGGGTCATTCTTTTAATTTTAATATTAAAAAGCATAAAAGATAATTTAATGCAACAGAGCTCAGCTTTTATTTAGGCAGTTACCCTACTGGATTAGTACCATAGTAAAAAAAAAAAAAGATCAATATCTGCATTAAATATTTCTAGTGCTGTGTTAATTTAAAATGCTCATGCTCAGCCCATCCTGGGGGGAGGAATCTTTGGGGTGGATCTTTGATTTGAGGATTGAATCATAGGATCCCAGAAGGGTTTGGGCTGGGAAGGACCTTAAAGCTCATCTCGTTCCACCCACTGCCACTGCCAGGGATACTTTGCACTTTACCAGGTTGCTCCAAACCCTGTCCAACCTGGCAGCAGATAAGATGTCTTGTGCTGTCCCAGAAGGATCCCTGGGCTTAGAACCTCATCCCAGGGACTCAGTGATGAGCAGATGTGATCCCATCCCCTGTCCATGTGCAGAGACTCAGTTCTCCATCAGCACCCTGATCTTCAGCAGGGTCACAGCAGGATAATTAAGAGAGAATCCACCCTGGATCCCTTGTGTGTCTCAGCTTCACAGACATGGATCAGAAAGCCAAGGCTTTCCTGCCAAGGGAAAAAGGCAAAGTGCTGCTGCACAGCCAGTGCTTTGCCATGAGATCCTCCTTGCAAGCACCAGGAGTGTCAGAGCACCACTATATGCTGGATTTTGGCTTCTTTGTTTTGCTTCTGTTAAGATTAGGCCTGAAGATACTTGAGATGGTATTTTGAGTTTAGGCTTAGATGTTTATTTTTTCTTATCTATGTTACAGTCTTACAGTCTGCAGTATTTCACTAATAAGGTACAAAATGTTCAACTAGCTTTTGTTATAAGGTTTCTTACGGTTAAACTATCTAATTAAGAAATGACACTTAAATTATTTTTACTTTTAACATTGTAACTAAATCACTTGAAGTCCGTAATGCAGACTTTTCTGTCTAATTACAAAATACCACCCAAGCCCATGAAGAGGGAAGAAGAAGGTAAAGAATAAAGACTAGCTTCTGTCTTAAAATTTCTACCTCATTTTATATATATATTACTATATTCTAAAACTTTAAAGTTTAAGTTTTCTTCCTTGTGATATTATACTCTTCTAATCATCTATATACTTGTAATCTAAATGCTATCAATCAATTTTGTAAGCCTATTCTATGGCTTCAGGTCAAACGTAGTGGTTTTTTGGGAGTCACAGTCTGTCAGCACAGAAAGTCTAAAACTTTTAGCATCTGGAACTCTAACAGCAGAGGAGATAAGAGAAAGGAGAGATCAAGTCTGTGCATATTCTCCTTCATTTACATTAAGTAACTTTGTATCTGAGCAGAAAGGTGGCTGCAGAATATGTGGGGAAAAAATCACTGGAAGGCAGATTTGCCCACAGCTCTCATCTTGATGTCCTTTTGCACACAAAATTCCCACTAACTTGTGCATTTGAAACAGGATTCTAAACAAATTTGCCCAGCATCCTCAATGTATATTTATTCAGATACCAGAATAAAAACCAGGCACTGCATACTGCTCTGTGAAGACACCTCAAAAACAGAACCCAAATTCTTTTGGGTCTTTTGATATCTGAAATTTTGTGTCCACACTGGGAGAGTGGGAGGTTTCACAGGGAATTTTGAACTATTACTCCTTCCAGAGGGTGGGCCTAGATGATGTTTAAGGTCCCTTTCAACCCAAACTATTCTGTAATTCTGTGATCCAGCCATCCATTCAAATATTACAGGGAAGAGCTGGGTCTGGGATAGCTGCAGATCACAGAGCTGTGCAAGAGCTGTCATTTTCCAGGGGTTTATGTCCTCTGGTATCCTGACAGCAGCTGCTGTGGTTGCTGACAGGATCTACTGGGGAGAGATGTGAGTGCCTTTCCCTTCTGGGGTACTGAAGACACTCCTCAGGTGCTCCAAAGCCTCTGCAGGAAGCTGACAGACAGAAGATTCTTATTCAAATGGGCATGAACCCCACGTGGAGACAGAGAGAAAAACTTGGCCAGGGAAGACATGTATGGGGTAAATAATTAAGAAAGCACAATGCTGAGAAAATGAGGGTTCAGAGAAAGCAGCAGAAGTCTGTGTGCTCACTGGAATGAGAAGTGCGACATTTAAATGACCCAGGAAGTTTCTGGGAGCAGACAAGGCAGGTGTGCTGTTACAGCATTGAAGGGATTTCAGCCCTCGTGCTTCAGGCCATAAGGCAGTGGCACCTGCCTGAGGCTGGCCAGAGCCACGCTCCCCCCTGACACATTATTGCTGAATTGTCCATTATAGAGGTTTTAAACCATTTTCTGAAGCATCTGCTCTTGGCTCCTGTCAGAGGCAAGGCACCTTTGCAGCTCCAGATGAACCATTGCTCTGATGTGTTATGACAATTCCTCTGTTCCTACAAATGTCTAGATTAAACTCCATTTTCATTTCAGCTAAATGGTCCACTTTACAAAAATAGCTCCTGGAAATACTTGGTGGAAAAAAGGAGAGGACAGTAACCTGAGTATCTTGCCACTACGATAATTAAAATATCATATTGAGGGCTTTGCCTAGAAATTATTTTAATTGGAATTGTATTATACTGCACAGTGTAATGGCAGCCCATAGTTATTCCCAGTCAATTGACAACCCATCACACCAGATGCAGGAGATTAGTTTGATGCCTGTTTAGTTACTCTGGTGACAAACCCTCTGAAATGTGAACCTGGATTGCAGCAGTCCTTGAAAGTAAAGAAAACATTAACTCAGAAGCTGGGACAAATTTAGCAAGGCTGACAGTGCCAAAAGAGCTCCTTGCAAGAACAATGAAAAATTATCCCTGGGGTTTAAGCTAAAAATGGGCACTGAATGATTTCCGAAAAAGTGGAAACTCTTTTGATTTTAAATCCTTGTAAAGCAAAGTCAAGTTGAAGCTGTCACCATAATCTGAATGGAAGTTTCATTTCAAATCCCTCACAGCCTATAATGTTCTGATTTTAAAGGTTAAACAAGCAGCAGAAGCACAAGTTTATTAACCCTTGTGTTCTCCTCTCTCAAACCCCAAACATAAACCAGCTAAACTAGCTGGAGGCCAAATTTAACTTCATAGCTGACAGCTGGTGGAAACAGTGATGGAGGAGAAGGAAGAGCAAGAAACAGGAGCTCTACCAAAGTGAAAAATAATGTCTTAGAAGATTTTGTTCATCTTAAACTCCTGGCATCAGCTGCTTCATAAAGGAGAGAGAAGGAGAAGGAAAAGTTCTCCTTGGAGCACTTTAACAGACACAAACATAAGGAAAATGTCTTGTTCCTCTTTGCCAGTCCGATCTGTCAGAATGAACAATTCCCAGTACAAATCAATCTCCTCCTCTACTTTATCAAAGTACTTGGTTTTACAACATGCTGGCCGAGATCATTTACGGCTCTCCTGAGTCCATTTTTCCCCTGCAAAACCTGGGAGATACATCTCTCTTGCCTCCAGAAGAGGGAGGACTTATGCTAATTTAATTGATTTCCCTTTAGGAAGGGGGAATGTTCTTTACTGGTGTTTTCATTACAGTATTACAAGCTCTCCTCTTCTACAGAAAGCAAGAAACACAAATGACCTTTTCCATGTACGAGAGAATTGCCAGGCAGCAGGAATAAAGATCCACAGGGTTGGAAAGACCAACAGAACGTATAGAGAGGGAGGAGGAAATATTTCACTATAAATAAGAATATGAAAATTGTCAGTATGTGGATGTTTTTATGGACTCCCAGAGAAGGAATGGCTTCCAAGAAGCTATCCATAAGTGAAAAATCAAGATCACCACATCAAGATAGACCTGTTATTGCTCTGGGTTTATTATTTACTTCCCTGACAGCTGCCACTCTCTCTTTTATCAAGGCAGCCACTCACTGGCATGCAGCCTCTCTCTTGATTTACATCTCTAAATCTGTCACATGAAGCTGAATGACTGCATGGCAAAGTCCTGGAGATCTGATGGCTTCACATCTCTTATCAACCTAACCCATTTCCCTCTTCTGCAGAGGAAGGGCCACACAATAAGAGGAACATCACAAACCCACTGCTCTTCAGCCCTGAGAAAGGAATGAAGCTTTTCTCAGAGAGCTGAGGGTCAACATAGCATCCATCCCAGGCAGATCTCCTGCTCCAGGAAATTCATAGGTTTGCCATCAAAAAACAGAGGCAAATGGACTTGCTCTGGGCAAAATCTTTCCCTAAGGAATGCACCAGGAATCACTGCATAAAGAGGAATGACCTCTGCAAGAGACCTCAGTTTTGGGTAAGAAGATGCTGGGTGGTTCTGCATGATCCAGTTTGCTCAAGTTGCTTATCTAAAGCTCTGGGCACCTTCAGCATGCCAAATAACCAGAAACCACAGCCACAACAGAAGGGCCAACAGCACAGAAATACCTCTCAGAAGACTTCGGCACCCTTCATTCCAGCAGAGAACTCTGAGAAATATGCTGGTTTAAGCTGGCTAACATTGGCAAATCAAATCCTAAGGAATGAAAGTGTTGATATATGATGTCTCAGGAAGGTTTCAAGTTCAAAACTAAACTTTTGAGTGGATTTGTGTTGGGAGAGGAAACAGTGTGATACATGGGAATGTCTGCACTCTTGTTGCAGACATCTAGCAAGAGGCAGAAGACAGAATTATCAACATCACCTTGCAAAGAGGATCCCCAGTACTTTTTTAAGCTCCACTAAGAATATGTTGGAAATCTTATCATAGCAAGCCTTTAAGTACTTCTAATATATCCACAGTTAAGCCCTATGTTTGCCATTGGGGAAGCACAGCTATAGCACTGGGGGTTTCTGTATCTGTAACAATTTGTAATTAGGGAGTTTTTGTACAGAACAGAGATTTTCTGGATTTTGTGACCAAGCTGACCAGGACAGCAGTGGGGGTAAGAGAAGGGAGTACAGCTTCTATAGAGTGATGAGGAGGAAAAGTGAGGCCAACAGTCATAACCTGACCTAAAGGAGCAATCACAGGGCCCTGGAGACAAGAGAGAAGCCTCAGGATGTGTCAGGAGGCCTGGAGCCAGCTGCTCTGGGAGCAAGGTGCCCTTGCATCTGTCCAGTGCATTCCCTTCATGTGAATCTGCTCCAAAATGTCCTCCAGCTGGAGTAACTTATCTGTCACTGAGGACACCCCTTCACTCTTACTGCTGAATAAACCATGTCCATTTGAAATGCAAAGCCAACAATCAAACGTCAAAAAAGGATTATTTACATCACAAGAAGCAATTCTACATAATTTGAAGTTTTCTGTCTGCATTTTGTCTTACGTTGTGGAATTGGAGCTGTTTGATTATGTTAGCATCCTGTCCGTTGACTGAAGAACTATTCATAATTTAATCTCCCTAATAACATTAAGAGTGCAGTAGGATCCCTCCAAACTAAGGGTAGGATGATCTATTAGCCTCTCAAGTGTGTTTTCATGCAGGGTGACTGATAATAATATAAACAAATTCTCTAAAGTATGAGTAGTTTCAATACATTATTTACTAAAACCTGAAAATAGAACCACTGCTTCACCCAAGGTACAGTTTAGGATTTTTAGGAGACTTCTGCAGGATTTATTAGAGATGAAATAAAAATATTATATAAGGAAATATAAATAAACTCTTGGGAACACACTCTTCTGAAATAGAAGGATACAATTCTTCCAAAGGATGTCTGAAGTGCCTTTTTTTGGTGCACTGTTTGTAAGACTCTTGCATAGATAATAAAAATAGAAAACTTTTTCTGCCTTTTAAGATGTTTCTATGCCCGACTAACCCCACAGGTGAAGCCATGTGCATTTAAAAGGCTTGTGCTGGAATCAATGTGCACAAGTAAATAATAAAGAGCAGTGAAAATGAGTCAGGAGTTAGCATGAGATATAGGAAGAAATTTTTAAATTAGTGGGTTCCAGGAGCTGGCCCATCAAGAAAAAATAAGCACAAGAGTTAGATTAGTTAGATATAATCACATTTTGGATGACGAGTAAAGGACAGGTTTTACTTTTCACGTGGTCTCAAATATTCATATTTAAAGTACATGAAAAAAAAAACTGTGCAGAAAACAAAATCCACGGCTCTACTTCATGATGGAAATTACCTATGTGAAAATGTATTTTTCCATAAAATGTTTGAAATAATAAATCATCTCTCTTTTTCAGCTATTTCCACCTCCTTTCAATGTCTCAGCTAGTTGTCTTAGCAATGGCTGGGTTTTCTAACCCAGGCTAGGAAAGAATCCAGGATTAATGAATTTCAGAAGTGTTTCTGGCTCTGCTGGCAGCCCTCAGGCCCCACTGAGGGCAGAAGGGGATGAGCAGGCAGTCAGGAGTGATAGTCCTTCTCCCATGACCTCCAGTTTTCCTGACAGCCAAAACACCTCACAGAGTTGTAAGATAAAGGTCTGGGATGATTTTTGAGGCCACAAAGACTCAGAAAGTCATTTTTATATTCTTTATAATGGCATAGAAAAGGAACAGTATCAATAGCAGTGCTATAAAATGACTTTGTGAGGAATCTCCCCTGATCTTCACACTCCAGACTCTCTGTCACAAGCACAAGTCTAATGTTTCCATTCATCATCTCAGCCTAGATAAAAATGATCCATTTTTTTGAGAAGCTTATTGTCTTTGGATTACTTCTTCTAAACACAGAGCCTTATCTAGTCAAGGTGGATGCCTGGCTCAACCATGACCTTGTCAATCTCATTAAGTCTTGAATGAATTTTCTCAAGTTTTCTTATCAATCAAGGTAATTGCTTCTTGCAGGAAATCCAATCTTCTGTTAACCACATCATTACCTGGTGATCGAAGTCCTCAAACTCTGTGTAAACTGGAATCACTCAAATTACCCAAGAGAACAGAGAAGCCTAAATTCATAAAAATCCCCACAGGTCATTTCCATTTCAGCAACTATTCCAGTTTGTCAAGTACCTTGAAATATATCTCAGAATTAAAAATACTTTCAGATCACAGTTTTACATCAGGCTTTGGAGTCATAAAAGATTACACTGTCCTTGCAGAGGCTGTGTAAGATGAGAAAGGAAAAGAAGGAATTACAGAAACCTCTAGAAGAAAGGGGATTTACAGCAGGGATCTGAAGACTACAGTAGATAAGAGCTTAAGAACGTAAGAGAAGTCACACAGGTGGTGCAAAAAGTCCTTTCAACCTAAAGCCTCCCCACCTGGGAGAGTGTGAAAACAGGAACGCAGTGATCCCCCCTCAGAGCATCAGCAGCAGCTTTCCTGTTGTATTTAACAGCCCACACTGCATTTCTCTGGGGTGATTCCACCCAGCTGATTTGAACCTACAGGAACTTTGAGCACATGCAGTATTTTTCCATATTTAGCCACTAGTGGCTTGGATGCCATGCTAATTCAGGCCACAGTAACTTAACTTTGAATATATAAATACAGGAATGTAATTAAGATGAAGGGTTTGGGGAGGGCTGGAAGCAAGTAGGGAAACTTACTCTTCTGTTGATACAGACCATAGAGAGATTTACCAAGAGGTGCCCTATTTTCAGGGAGACTGCATGAATTTTCCTCCTACCAACACAATAGCAAGTGCTGGGGATACTGGTGCTGTGTGCTAATAATTCTAAGCCTTAATAAATAAAAAATATTAATTTCACGGACAAAAATAAGTCAGTGATCCCAGTACCAATTAATACTTTTTTTCTTTTAATTTACACCTCTGATCTTTATTTTTAGTATTTGAGAAGAGAATATATTAATAAAGAGATTTGTCTTAGCCTCTCTCCTCAGGATCTAGTCAGGCATCCTTGTCCTGTTAGGCTGCTGATGGGGATGCCATCATTGCCTCCAGTGCAGCCAAGGTATCTGCTCATGGTGTGTGAATCTGATTCGGGTCCCTGATTAAAATCATGAAATTCCTCCTCATGTACAAATCTCATGTGATTAAGCAAACAAACAAATGTATGTAAGTAAATCCCATAACTGTGGAGCTTTATGTATATACAGACTTTCTACAAAGTTTAATGAAAGAAAGTGTGCAATCCAGGCAGCCTCCTCAATGCCCCCCAGCTCACCAAGTGACACAAATGCTGGGGGCACTGTGTTCTCTGTGGTGCCTTGTGAAGGCTGACCTAGAACAGAGGCTGGACAGAGCTAAAGAATAAAGCAGGGATTTATTAAAAGGCCTCAGTGGATCCACCTTGGGCAGCACAAGAGCCCAGCCAGGGCTACACCCAAGATGAACCAAAATGGTTACAAAATGGACACCTGGTCACAGGGTCCGTCACTTTTATAAGTTCTGCCCCATTTGCATATTGGAATTAATTGTCCAGTTCCAGCTTTAGGTTCTGAAGTCCCATCCTTCTGGTTTTTCTCTCCTTGTTCCACCATTGTTTATTCTTTTGGGCCTGGGATTTGGATCATTTGTCCTTGGTCCCCAGCTAGAGAAGGAATTGTTTTGTCTCCCTACTCTGTGAAGAGAGCTCACCATCCCTTAATATGAAGCCCAGACCCACACACTGAAGCAGCACAGAATCTGGAAAATAGAAAAGCTAAAACCTGAGGCATCACTGTGGAGGAACAACTCACACTCATTCATAAAACTGGCTGGGCAATACCGAGTTACAACACAGAGCTTCCACACAACCAGAGGATGTGTGTGAAGCCACCTCCTGGAGCCACCTGGGTGTCCAGAAGAACCAGGCTGAGCAGAGGCATCCAGCCTGGACACAATGTGGGATTTCCCTGCTTTGGGAGAATTACAGTTTGAGTCTTCTGGAAAAGGTTGAGAAGAAACCTAAGGCAGACCTGGGAGCAGAAGCAGACCCAGGAGCTGAGGCAGACCCTGCTTGGTGCAAAGGGGGAAGGTATTTCCCCCCCTTGTGATGCCCATCTGGACCTGCATTTGTCCAGTGCCCAGAGCCACTCCACATCACCAGGGGGATCTTGACACATCCAAATCCAGAGCCCAGCTCCACTCTGGAAAGCTGCTGCACTGTGATTACAGTCTGAGTTGTGGTATTTGCTCCCCCTTCCCCAGCAGTAACCCCAGGCTGTGGCTGAAACAGAAGAATGACTTTCAGGAAGGCTTCTGCAGCCAGATCACTGAGGAGAACAGAAGCTCCGTTATCACCAGAGAATTGCAGCTCTGTGCTCGAGGACACAGCAACAAGAAAATGACTGTGATTGTACCTTACAGTTCACCTCAGACAAACACAAGGAGCACAAGGGACGCAAGGACAGCAGGAGACCCATGAGTGAGTGACACAAAGTCACCAGCTACTTTATTTCCCCTTTCACCTGACTTAAATCTTTCCCTTTTATAGCTCCAGCTCTGGTGTCATAAGGAAAATGAATGCTGGATTTCTGGATAGCCTGCACTTGAACAATGACTATATTTAAGCCTGAAAAAGATTTTGGTCTAACTGGAAAATTTCAAGACAGGTTTTGCATTAAAAATAAGACAAAGGCAACCATAAGGTTTTCAGCTTCTCAGAGGCAAAATTGAGTGCCTCTTTAAGGCAGGAAAGGAAGCCTTTCCACTTGCAAACTGCAAGGCAGCTCTGTAGAACCTGAGGAGTCCTTACAGGACTCATTTCAATACTATTAACTCTGAGGAGCCAATCATTGGCAATAAACTAAACCCAAGATAAACAGCAGATGGAAAAATCCTAATAAAGATCCCAACATGCAACAAAGCAGCAGCTCCTCTTTTAAGTGAAAGGAAAAGATGATGTGGGTGCATAAGTGCCCTGAAGAAGCCTGCAGAAATCAGCATGCCCAGACTTAAAGATGTCTGTTCAGAGAAAGATTCCCAAATTACTGTTACATAGAAGATACTCACAAAAGGAGCTTCATCCTTCTCTGTCCCCTCTGTCTCTCAGTGAGGCTGAGAGCTGGGCCTCTCCTGAGCACAGGTCTGAGCTCAGGGCTTTGGATGGCATCCAGCAAAACCCATCTCCCTCCACCAGCCTGAAAAGGGATTGAAGAGAGCCTGGCCTCCCAAACCCAGCTTAGCTCATGGAGTGGAAGCCTATAAAGCTCCTTCTGGGGATGCTTAATCCAGTCTGACAGGCATCTCATATGCCTGCAATAATTACAGGATTTCAAGAAATTACATTATTATACAATGAGAGCTTTATTTTATCAGTTTTTATTAGCCCAGTCTAAGAGCTGGTATCCCCCAAGGACCTCAATCAATGATCAGGTTCTATACAGCGCCAAAGTGTATTTTTACATAGCTGAGAGTAGGATCCTAATAAATTGTCACACCATTTCTATGTGCTAAGAACATAGTGCTGACATTTAAGATTTGTTTATTGATATCTTCATTTTTTAAAACTCCTATAGCAGTGTGTTTACAGATGCAGAATACAACCTTGGCTTTAATTACTGATAAACTGTTGCTACTTTTGTGTCTCATATTTTTGGACAACAGATAGAAGTCAAGCACTAAAAATATTCACTTGAAATTTCATCTTTCTAATGCTTAATGTTCTTTGTCTGTAGGTATGGAATTACCTGTAAAGCTAATTCCAAAGTAAAACTAATTATAAAATTATTGCTAAATAAATTATTTCTTCTTTGTTGCTCATGCATCATATAATTAATACCATGATGTGATCTAACATATTAAGGAAATAAGAATTTGCCATCAGTAGGCTGAAAGAAATTTGTTTATTAGTTTACTGTGATTCAATTTATGAGAATGTGCTTCAGTGATCTTTGCAAAAGAACTTTAATTGGAAATGAATATCACAATCTATTTACCACACCACTAAACCCAGCCTGCTACAGTTCATTTAAACTACACCTGCTACTTAATTTTCCAGTAAGAGAAAAACTTTGAATTAATACAATAAGGAGCAGTTAGAAAGCAGGCCCAGCCCACTGCTGCTGCAATCAGGGTGTTCCTTGCATGCCCGTAGGAAATTCTGTGAGGAGCTGTGTGCAGAGTTTACCTCAGCCTGCATTCAGCACTCTGCACTTTGCTACCTTCAACATGCAAAGTCTTCGCCTGCAAGATGTAAAATCCACACTCAGCATGCACATTCAGGAAAAATATTTCCATACTTGGGACTAGGGATGCTCCTGCCCTAAAACAAGGGCAAAAACCTCAAATCAGTCTTTTCTATCTCAGTGTTCTCTGGAGAGTTAAACTGGGGAGAAGGCTCATGTGCTCCTGGAGAGGAGAATCAAGGAAGGAGACACCCTGTAACACCCTGATGCCCTAATCCCTATATTTAAGCAAGAGTCAGAACAGTCCTGAAGGTCTTAGAGTCACTGGAAAGTGTTAGTTGCAATCTTTTCCCAAGGACACACAGCACATGAGCCACCTTTGGTGGGAAGGGGTCCCTTTTAGGAGTCTGCCAGGGATGAAGAAAGACCTGGGACCGTGTATTGTGATAATACTGCCGGGGAATTCAGGACAGCAGCCTCTCCTGCCAACAGATGGGGGAAAATACCTCACCAGGTTCATATGAATTCACAGAATCACTGGGGTGGAAGAGACCTCCAAGATCACTGAGTCCAACCCAGCCCCAACACCTCAACTAAACCCTGGCAACCAGTGCCACATCCAGGCTTGTTTTAAACACACCCAGGGATGGTGACTCCACCACATCCCCGGGCAACCGTTCCAGAACTTTATCACCCTTTCTGTGAAAAACTATTTTCTCATATCCAACTTGTATTTCCCTTGGTGCAGCTTGAAACTGTGTCCTCTGGCTCAAGGCAGGTGTGAGCCACAGCGCCCAGGGCTCAGCTCAGCAAGAACCCCCCACCTGGGCTAGGACTGGGAGGTTTCCCCCCCAAATAATCATCACAGAAGCAGCCCCCATCCCCCTTTTCCCACTTGTCAGTCATTTCAGTGCAGCACTCTTACTTACTCTTGATTTAGTGAAGTTCCTCAACAGTGAGCATACTAAAAATACATATATATCCTGGTGTAATATGTTTATCTTAATTAAAGAACAGGACTGCAGTGCAACACTGTTACCTCCTTCATAAAGCCTTTTCCAGTTTAACACAACGACTAATTAATAGGGTTCTTTTAACATTATTACTCTTTGTGTAATACTTTAAGAGATTCTGAAAAATTAATTCTTTCACAGGTTACACTTGTATCATTATAATTTTTTATTAAAGATGCTTTGTGGGGTCAACTTCTAACCCTGCATTTGGGAAAAATGGAAGGCATTAACTACTGCAGAATTATTATAGATTTATCACATCTAGAAAAGCTGGTACTGCACAGCCTCAGTGGGAGCTTTGCCCTCTGGCTAGTCACACTGCCTCTGACACAATTATTTTTTTCCTCTAGAAACACTTATTTGTCAAAATTGAAATGGCTCTCCCAAATGAAGAGATTTCAGGTGATTTTCCAGACCTGGAAAAATACTGAAAAAAAAATTAGGAATGACGATAATGTTCCCTCTGATTTCTTTGGGATGAGAAATCTTAAAGAGAAATTTGCATAAAATTGCTTTTCATTTTGAAATTTAATTTCAGGTCTCCTTCCCAAAAGACAAACTATTAAATGAAAAAGAGGATTGTAAGGAAATGTTGCAGCACATGTCACAGTTGAGACGGCCATGATACACAGAGTATCACCACACAATTTCAGCAGGCTTTAAGCATTTGCTCATACACAGTAACACTGTGTAACATTGGCCCCAATGCCAATCCCCACAAACTGTGTGCCTACAACGAGAAACTCTGAAAATATCAAAATGGAAATATTTTCACTGGTCACATGATTTTTTTCCCCTCCTCTCTAAGAATGAATGAAGACTGTCAGATCACCTTTTATCTCGAGTGTGGATACCCTGGAAGTGTCCAAGGCCAGGCTGGCTGGGGTTTGGAGCACCCTGGGGTAGTGCGAGGTGTCCCTGCCCACAGCAGGGGTGGCACTGGTTGGGCTTTAAGGCCCCTTGCAACCCCAACCATCCTGTGATTCTGTGCTATTCTTACAGGAAGGGGTGGATGGTTTCCACTGAGTCTCACCTCTATCCTGGGCTTTTCAGGGAGTGCAGGAAAGGAAAGAGTGCTGCCAGCAGAGCCAGGCCCTCGGGAGGGCTGGGATGTGCTGAGGATGGAGCAGCTCGGTGATGAGTGGTGCCAATGCTCCCCACATTGGAGATGAAGGAAAGCCCTTTGCCAAGGCCCATTTCTCCCTGACTTTCTGCATGGGCCTACGAGTTGGACTGTTACATTACTTTTCCTGCTCTTAAATTGCTCCCTGCTGCCTTGTGAAAGTATGATTAATATTCTTCAGGACTCTGTTATTAATTCTTCATTACAGCGTAGTCGCACAAAAGGCAAGGGGAATATTATGTCTGGCTTGTTGCACCTCACCAACCATTTCAATAAATATCTTAAAGAACAGAGGGTGTGCAGAGAATGAAGAGTACCAGAGACTGCTTACATTTTGCACTGCAAAATAGATCACTAATCTGTCTGATTTAATAAAAAAAATAGTACAGAGCAGAGTTAAATCATAGAGCTGCGTGTTGGAAGTAGAGTATTGTGAATGGGCCTTAATATATTCAGCACTGAGATGGATATGTATTATATATGTTATTTATTTTAGCTGCACAAAGGCAAAAAGGTGGCTTTTATATGCTATACTGTTCTAATAAATATGGTGGTTCCAAAACTAAATTATGAATGGCATTAAAAATGAAGTGCTTCCCAAACATGCAACCTGTACATAAAGAATATCCTACGGGGAGAAAAAGAGCTAAAAGAATTCACCAGTGAATAAATACAGCACAGCATAATTACAGGCTCCTGTGTTTTTCAGCCAGGGTACAATCATACAGTTTACTCAAAAGTCTTCTAATAGCCTCTGGGTACATACTGCATTTAGGAGAAAGCTTTCTATTGTGAGCTCTCTCCCCTCCCTGCCTGGCCCTCCACACTCTTTAAATGTACTTCTGGGAAAAAGTCTTCACTTGAAAGAGGATGGAGCAGATTCTGGGAGAAATAATTGGCTTTTTAAAAGTCCTAATTCTGACCATTCTCCCTTTCTCAGATCCTCCCAAAGTCGAATTCTGCTGATGCTCACAGCTATTTTCCACTTGACCTTGCTAACCTTGGACCACATATGTTTTTTCTAGGTCCAAAGTTCACTTATTCATTATCCTTCCCTGGCTATTAAAAAGAGGAAAATATTAATAATTAATTTATTCTAAGCTGTCACCCCACTATGTTTAGTTAAGACAATTTAGCAAATCAATCACTTTAAAGAGACTGCACTACCATGGTAATCCAGCACGTGTGATCACACATATTTAGTGCCATGTGTGCCCCCTTTCCCCCATTTTCTATCTCCTGGCAACATGGGAATGCAAGAATATAAAGGACCAATTCTGCAAAGTTTTAATTGTTGTTCCAAACTTTCAGGGAGGAGTAATTCTGAAGTAATGTGACATTCTGAGTGCAGCTCCATCTGTTAGTGACAATTAATTAGGGTTTCAGCTATTCCACCATCAAGCCCAATGAGAACTGGTTCTGTTAATATTTCCCCTGCAGGTCACAGATATTCACAAAAGCACTGCCAGTTTTGGGAGATATATAAACATTTATACATAGTACTTTGACTTTTTACTTTGAGACTTCTATGGCACAGGAAAAATCATATTGGAAATCCAGTCAGGAAGATCTTTTATAGAGATTACTGACTTTAAAAGGACCCAAATAGAGTATCTTAAATCCATTTGTCATTGATACAAATGGATTTACCTTTTTCTTGCTTTGATCAATGGGAATTTGGTAGTTTGTGAGGGAGTTAAGCTTTCCAAAGCTCTCCAAAGGAAAAAAAATAAAATGCTTCTACAGGTTGTGTTTGTGGAAGCAGCAACTGGCAAGAATGATAAAATGTGACTGATTTCCTAAAGCATGAAATCAAAGCTTACTTTGTTCAGAGCATTAGCACATTTTCTTTTGACTGTGTATTTATTATAGAAGGTGCACTTTAAAAAAGGAGAGATAGAATAAAGCTATTGGGATTGAGATCATGGGGATATTGAATCAAACTCAGGTTCACCCAGTTAACCACTAACAGAGGTTTATATTAAGAGACATTTTATAGCAGTCCTGGGATCCAAAAATAAACTGCCTAGATAAGAATCTGAATGGGCTCAAGAATACTGGTATTTTTTTATGAATGCAGGCAGAGAGGCTAATTCCAAGGGCAGGACTGGCCATGGATAAAGCCAGTTTGCTCCCCCAACAGAAGTGGCTTACAGAGGACACACATTCTAATGAGAAGTGCTGCAGATGAGCACTTCTGAGGTGACAATGAGACAAGAGCTTGCTCTCCAAACCCCACTCTCCTTACCAACCCCTCTCCCTCCCCGTGCCTTGGCACTCCTAAGAGCTCTCAATCATTCCTTTCTGTGAAGTACTTGCTGTCTCATTTCCCTCCTGCTCATCCTTTCCCTGCCTCAGCTCCTCTTTGTTCCCTTAGCAGCGGATTAAACATTCTTCCCTCTCCCTCAACAACCAGCCTCATCTCCAAACACACCCTGTGCAGCCTCTGCCATCTCTGCCTCACCTCCAAACACTCCCTGAAGCCTCTGCCATCTCTGCCTCACCTCCAAACACTCCCTGCAGCCTCTGCCATCCCTGCCTCATCTCCAAACACTCCCTGCAGCCTCTGCCATCCCTGCCCTGGCATCCTGGCAGCTCTGAGTGCTGCCTCTGGAGGAGGAGCATCACTGCCCTGTTTATGGATGCACAATTCCCAGTGCCCAGGGAAGCAGCATGGCCAGGCTGAACCAGGACAAGGCGAAAGAGTCCTTCCAGAAGGAACAAGACCCCCTGACTTCTCCTTCCAGGCTCTTGCCAACATATCCATTTGCCATGGAAGGTAAGAGTTCAGGATTAAACTGTGCAAACATGAAAGATGGCCATGGACCACTCCAGAACCTGCAAGTATGTGTATGATATGTCACCTTAAAGAAACCTATAATCTTCATAAGAACATGTGAGAACTCTTCCAGTCTCACATCTCAAAGTTGAGGTGCATCTTACCCCACATGACCGACCTGCAGCTTATACTTGTGGTTTTTTTAAAACAATTTTGGGATGAGATGAATTATTATTCAGAAAATAGCTCTTTATCTCTCCAGAGACTACATGGGGAGAAACTTCCAGATGATTACAGTCAGATGAGATGGAATCTTTCACAGATAGATGAACAAATTATACAAAGCAGAAAGATTTAATGGAATATTTTGCCTAATTCTCAAGTGAAACATTAATTGGCTATTATTTGCAAACTACAGAATTGTTTAAACATAGTTAAACAATAGAATGTAGTTGGAGAAGAAATTTCTATTTTACTTTGAAGCACTGATGTTCATTTGGTAAATTTTGGAAAAGTCAGACATAAATTGGAACTTCCTCTTAACATAAAGACACACCTTTAATACTATTCTTTTTTACAAGATGTATGATTCACAGGAAAAAATTCTTTTGTAAGCAATAACCAGTTCATTCTTAAATTACTGATCTTCATACCACAAAATAATCTCTTCACATTCAATGTAACAGCCAAACCTGGCAGAGAGAAAAATACTGAGGAAATGTAGTTACAGCTGACATGAAAATATAAAAGAGATCCAACAATATAAAATAAGCAATAGAGCTTTGATAAAAGAGTGTGGCAAACACAATTCAGAAATATTCATTCATCAGATAGGTCTGGAGAAGTCTTCAGTGACATTCTGAATTTGGATTAACTGCACAAGTTTTGATCTGTCTCTTGCTACTTCAACCAGGATATGTAGCAGAGAAGGTTTTCACAGAAATCAAATGAGCATACAGGATAGAAAAAGAGTGAGAAAATGCTGCTTTAAAAATCAAACATGAACAGGTACATAGACTATGAAAGTTTGGATTCATATTGCATATCCTGAAAAGATGTAAGTCAGAGATTCAAAGCAGCTCCAGTTACAGCTCATCTGCAGGAATATGCTAAAGCCAATGCAACATGTTACTTTACTCATACTGAGTTAGCAATCTCAGAAAGGTTCCTCTTAAATCAATGAGTCTGATCTTGAGGTGACAGCATCACACCCAGTGTTCCTCCTGAGGGATACAAACACAGATGTGTGGTACAGATAATCCCCAATATCTGCAGTGCACACTGGGGAGCACTGGTCATCCTCATTTTTACTCTTGGTTAGAAGACAGATGCACGACAATGGCAGATTCCCAGAACATGCCAAAGTAGAATTAGCATTCTCATGAAATCAAAGTAGCTAAAAGGGAACATTTTTTGTTGGATTAGACCTTAATATGCCTTGTCATCTTAAAGATTTACTGCACATTTATTGCAATCAAACTCCCCATACAAACAGAAATACAGAAATAAATTCTGGATGAGGGAATAATCTCTCCTCCAAGAGGCCAGCCAGAAACACTTCAGCTTTTGGAGTATGAGAACACTACTGCAGAGCATCTCCTGAACTCTGAACTCATTTATTTTGCAATGACCATTAGAATTCCCCACTCAGGAACACATTGGAAAGGATAAGCTCTTGTCCTCATTTTTTGGGGACAACCTTAAACAGTGAAGAAATTCTCTGTAGAATGGCTCATCAGGGATTTCAGAGCAGCCCACTGCACTGATCACAGACAGGGTTCCCTGATCATGATCTTTCTCTCCTGCTTCCAACACATCAGGCCTGAGAAAGAGGCCTTTGATCACAGGCTAAATCATAGCCTGTGGGTAGGAAGGGACACTAAAGCCCATCTTGTTCCACCCCTTGCTATGGTTCCCACTACCCCAGGTTGCTCCAAGCCCTGCCCAGCCTAGCCTTGAACACTTCCAGGGATGGAGGATCCACAGCTTTCTGGGCAAACTGTGCCAGGGCCTCACCAACCACAAATGGGGATACACACACAAGTGAAGAAGTATCAATGCTCTTTTCAAAGTTCCTCCTGCAACTTCATCTGGAATACTGTAAACTCTAGCTTAACAGCTTAGTTTAAGTGTAAAAGCTGGCAAATCCAAGAGGAAGATCTAGAAAATGAGGAGCCTGGAAGAGATAATGTAGCAGATCCAAACTAGGGTCAGAGTGAGGATGATCTGATGTGATAAAGGAAGCTGCAAGAGAAAAGGTGATGTTTTAAGGGAAAGAATTTAAGTGAAAGTATAAATTGACCAATTATAAATAAATGTAACCTAGAATGGAAAAGCGTTAGACTCATGAAGGCTTCAAACAGCCTTCCAGTAGAAATAGTGAGAAGCAAAAAGAAAAAAAAAAGCTATTTTTTTAAACAGAGCTTGAAACTTTACTCTCGAGGAATAAAACCATCTGTGATTGCTACCTTAAGAATGACACCACAGTATCTGTGGTTTAGCACATTAATTGATTTTCAGTGGGAGTCAAGGTAAAACCAGTGCACTAAACAAATCTCTCAAGAGTAGAGAATGATGGAGCACAGGAAAGCCAGTCTGTTCCAAGAGGGTGGGAAGCATTCCAGCCTCTTTCACAGGCTAGCTGAACCCAGTGGTTTTCCAGCCCTTTCAGCGAAATATGAAAGCCTCAGAATGGCATTCAGCTTTTCACTCACACACGTGTTTTAGGCAGTTTTCAATGACTGAGAATTGCCAGGCACACCAGGAGTCACTTGCCAACCAACCTTTCTAAAGGTCACTAAGTTAATGGATCTAACATTTAGAGACGTGTTTTACCCGTTGTACATTCCTGTTAACTTCCACAGAGTAGCAAGGGGCAAGATTGATGCAAACTTCCCTCCTTTGGTTAATTTATCTGTAGAAAGACTTAGAAAAACTTGCAATACAAAAACCATTTCATTTGAGAGGGAGAGCAATGGACACAGACATTATATGCAGAGAAGATGGAAAGGCAAATAGGAAGGGAAAGACATGAAATAGAAATGTTTTGGTAATAAATGTTAGCCTACCTGAATCTGAAGGCAATGAAAAGAAAAAGCAGATTAAAAAAAGATGCAAATAACAATATTTTGAATTGCTAAAGATATTGTTTTCTCTTTGGAATAACTGTTTTATCATACACGTTAAAATGTGTGATTTGCTTCATTAATCACACTCATTTTCCACCCAGAGGTAGGCATATGATCACAACTTGCTCCACAGGACTGAGATAAAAAGGTTGAGCTTTTATTTCATTTCATTTGAATGTTCAGTCTGATTACAGTGAAAAACATTTCCATCCCAAAAAGTTTAAATGCTTTGTATCTGAATGCACAGGCTGCAATAGGCAGCAGCATCTTTTGCCTATCTGTAGTTGCAATTCCAAATTCCCTCTCTGACTTGGGAAAGAGATATCAGTGATTTATTACTCTACAGGTTACCAGGAATAAAGGCTTTGATTCTAGATTTTTTGGATTGGAGAGAGCAAAAGCAGCTGCAGCATGAGTTAAAAGGGAAAGAAGGGGAGCAAAACCCAAGGCAGGCCCAAAGAAATGCTTTTACTTGAAACAACATTTAGTAATGGAGGGAATAACGAGGACTCAAAAAACCCCATTCTGGACAAACTGAATGGAGCCCAACATTAAGGGTTAGAAATCACAGGGAAATTACTTACTGAATGATCAAAAGCAAAGAATGGCAGGTCATCCTAACAAAGAAACTGAGAAAGGTAAAGTTCAGCAATTCTACAGCCTAAATGCTTCTCCCTAAGATGCATTAAGTGAAATTCATTTAATATGAAGAAAGCTTCTGAATTTATGGGCAGAATTTGTCTTTGTGCAGCTCCCAAGGAGAAAAGGCAGGCGAGATCGCATTGAATAACAATCACAAGGAGAAGGGGAACATTTTCAAAGACAAAAGAAGTCAGTGCAGGACTGCCTGCAAAAGGGTGTTATTCTCTCTGGAAAAAAAGAACTCTGGATGAGCAACAAGCAGAGCTTCAAAATATTTTTCAGTCAATACGTTAGTCAATCCAGCCAGAACTGCTTTTACAAAGGCAAATGAGTTCCCTGGTATTTATCATTGAAAGTACTGCTTGGGTATGAAATTACAGAGGATCCATTAAGCCTATGCTCTTGGGCAGGTATTTTTCCTGGAAATTAAAAGGAGACAAGATAAATCTTTAATTAAAAAAAAAAAAGAAAAATAAATTATACTAAAGTAAGAAACAGAAGTCAGATTCACAGCTGGTATAACCTGGAAGGGATTCTTTGCCTTCCCATTGAGGACACACTTGTGTGAAGCAGCTGCCCAATGAAAGAAGTGTCCTTCTTTTTCTCACCTATTCATCACTTTTAGTTTCCTCCTGTCTTTATTTCATTCAACTGCAAAAAAGAGCAGCAGAGAAAGGGAGAAAAAGGTACTTGTCTCTCTTGGGTTTTCCCATTGCTCCTTGCCCATCACCCACATAGCCAATGCTACTGGATTTTTCTTAGATTTTAATTTTTTCCACAAATGATATCCCAGTAGCAAAATCCTTGCTTTACATGGGAAGAATGTTTGTGACAAGCCCCTGGCAGAGCTGCAGCTGGGCCATGGCTCCTGGCTTAGCCAGGAGGAATTACCTTGACACAGCAGCCATGGGTCATGGCCCAGCTCTGCACTGAGCAGGACCCGCCTGCTGAGGCAAGGGCTCTGTCTTGGTGTGCTCAGAAAATCCTGGCCTGTATCTCCAGCCCTTGTACAACAGTAGACATGCTTTGGAGTTACACAAATGTCAACTCTCCAGTGAGGAAAACAGCACAGAAAGACAGGACACAGCTTTTCAGCATGAGAAAACTGAAATTCACATATCCAAGTCAAGTGACCTCAGCTGATGTTCTTGTTTATTGCTTTAAATGTCTTTCTTTGAAAGGTCAAGCCTGCATGTACCTGATTTCTTCAGTATCAGCTACAGCATCCCTAGAGTTGTGTGGCTTTAGTACTGCAAAGCAGAGCTGACACCCTCTTTGCCACTTATTTCAGGAAGTTAGATGAGCTGCAAGTTCAAAGGGTGAGCTCTAGAGCTCCTACACCAAGAGGAAGTGTTCTTATTAACACTGGGTTAAATGAACCTGCATTTTAGTAAACCCCAGCCAAGCCTAATAGTCATTTTACCATACTAAATTTGTTCTCCTCTCTCTGATAATTTGTGTGTGTGCCTGCCTCTCTAAAAGCTCCAGGTATAACAATTTTATTTATGTTAAATTAAATTGCTGCTTAAAGGAAAGTATTGGAATGTTCACAAATGGGAACAGATTTCTCAAATCTTCTCAATCTCAAACCCTTGTGTGCCACAAGGGATTGTGTGCACTTAGAGCATTTCCTCATTAAACAGCAAGTGTTGGGGCAATATAAAATTGCTGACATTTTTCTAATGCACCATTGCATTGGAATACCTTTTTTTTATTCCACTGGAGTTCAAGTGGCTGGGTTGCATGTGAACAATTTTTAAAAAGTACCAGCAAAACAAACTTACCTATGTTTACTGGGGGGAAAAAAGAATCCTTCAATTTAGCTGGCCAAGAGTGAAGAGAAATATGGCCCCCCAAACTCAAGGAAACTCCAAGGCAGTAACTGGATTACAACAACAACAACATCAGATCATATTTGATTATCTATGACCTACTTTGGGAGAGCTCTATCTGCACCTACAAACACCTCATGGCACTGACCTTCACCATCATCCCCTCATTCCTTCTGCTGAGTTTTCATCCCTTCTGCACACATGGGAGCCCCTCTGCTCCAAGGAGAGCTTGCTCCCTCTTTCACAGAGAGTGTTTCTCTGCCCAGTTGCTGTTACATGATATATCAAGATGAAAGGCAGAAATCTAGCCTCGGTCCTTCACCTCCCTCTCAAAAGCTGCCATGTCCTCTCTATCCTTCCATAGAACTAAATTTAAGTTCTTAAAATATCTCAGAAATGTCTCCTATGCAACAACAGAAAACTTTTAAGGCCTTATGCAACATGAAAAAAAATCCAGTAATCCACAGGTAGAGCAAACAATCCAAGACTTTTAATGTAATAATCTGAAGAGCTTTTCAGAAGTCATTTTGGTGAAAGAAATGTTGTTTGTTATCTAGGAATGGCCACATTATTTTAGTTCTTACGATCAGCATATATGAAAAGCAGTGCAAAGTGCACAGGAACCAGCCATTCAGGGGCATTCCTGCCAGAAATAGCTGCTTGTGGTGATCCAGCCGTATTCCCTGAGCACTGGGATCAGTCACACTCCCTTCAAACCCACCCCTTCCCAGGTTTCTCTTTCCTGAGGCACACGTGTGACAGGGGAGAAATGAAGCTCTGAGCCCAGAAGGAGAGTGTGGAAGATAATAGATATTCTCAGGGCAGGCAGCCTCACTAAATGCAGATGATATGCACTATATGATCCCATTTATGGGCTCTGCCTGCTCGGAGGCACGCTGGATTTGCTCCTCTCAGCGGTCAGACATGGATTATCGTTATTGCCGCTTATTTTACGGCCCACAAATAGCGAGCTAAGCCCTTCAGAGGAGTGCAAAGATATAGGCCCCTTATCCCTGGAGCTGTGTTGATTCATGGAATAAAACCTGGGGCTTAGGAACTCGCCTTACTCTCCTGCACACTGACCGAGTTCAGCTTTCGCTGTTTAGAACCTGAGAACTGAAGAGGAATATGAAAGAATAATTCAGATTGTTACAGCATGAAGGCCTAAGGCAATTAATGCTTCAATCGACAAAGTACTGCGTGCATTTTCCTAACAACCAGAGATATGCTAATTTAGGGAAGGGAAGAAAAACCTCACAAACACAATGACTTCTAAAATTTGAACCTGAGAAGTTCAGACACAAAAAATATTAAAACTTTTAAAAGGCACATTTATATGCAGGCATGGCGAGATGTTTGTCTCCTTCATTTGCATGCACATGTCTGGCAGAGACAGGCACAGCCTCCCCACTGAGCCTGGCTCGAGGACACAGCTCACCCTCTCTGAATCTGCTTCCTCCCCACAGAAGCAGAGGTGCACAGCAATTTCCTGCTGCACCTCAGAGGCCAAACCATTGCTCTGACAAGAGAGTGGCTCCTTGATTCCAGGGTTGGAAATCACAGGGAAATTACTTAATGATCAAAAAAAAGGAATGGCAGGTCATTCTAACAAAGAAACTGAGAAAGGTAAAATTCAGCAATTTTACAGCCTAAATGCTTCTCCCTGAGATGCATTACGTGAATGCATGAATGGTACATAACTGCAGACTGTTTATCCCTTTCCACAAAGGACTTAATGTCATGACCAGCAGATCTTCCTGGAGAATTGCAGAAAGCACTTGGGATAACTCACATTCACCTGCCCCTGTTACAGCTGTAAGTACCTATGTACCCATCTCCTAGGTCAGCAAGTATGCCTCAGTAAACATAGTATGGTTTTTGGTTGAGGAAGTAAATTTAGTTATTGTGTGTCTAGTTATTCAGGAAGGACCTCCCACACCTGCAACTGCTTGGCAGCTAAACTGTAGCTACACATTTAAAATTACCTCTAGGAAAGAATACATTGGGAGAGCACTAAGTTAACTGGTGTCTGTAGTTACCTGGGAACTCTCAATCCCAGTTTCTGCTCCCAGCAGCTTCGAAGCTGCACACAGCACCAGGCTCCTGTGCACAGTGGCCCCAAACACAGGCTGGCAGTGCTGTCAGAACAACAGCTAGTGCAGAAATACTCATATTTACAGATTTATTGTGCAACACACACATACCTGCAAGGCTGCAACATGGGAACAGCACTCAGAGTCACAAGGCTGACAGTATTACCTTGACAGAGAGTCTTTTTTCATTTGTTCAACAGACACAGCCTTTGTACTGCCAAGGGGGAGCTTCTGAGGGACTCTACGATGCTACCCCACAAATGCTGTGTGATCCAAACCCTGTCACTTCACTGCTCAGTGTCACGGAAGGGGCAGCTGTCCAAGGGAACACAGAAATCAGCAGAACACAACAGAGATATTCAGTGCACGTCAGTGAAATGCAGACAACGTGACAGTTCTGAGGGGGTTTGCTACTGCAGACAGCTTGTACTATTATATTATTATTCTCTTGAGCTGTGACAGAGAAGACAGTGGGCTGTCTTGACTGGCCTGAATTTCCCAGTGTCCTCTGTAACATCATGGGAGCTCATCAGCTCCCCGCACAAACATCTTTGATCCTCCTCCCTTGCAGTCTGCACACGTGGCACAGCCTTCCTCAATTACTTTGTGAAACACTACACTGTCTTTTTCATCCTTCTCCTAGACCTACCTATTCCAAAATTACTGCGAGAAAATGATTAATAATAACATTTGCAATATCAGGGGAAAAGCCTGATATATTTGCATGATTTTTTTTCATATAGGCAGACATTAAACAGCTGCTTTTCTGAAGAAACAGCAGGAACACAACAGGATTTAATTCACTTGGAGTGTAGAGCTGCCTGCAATAATCACAAAATAACGACCTGCCAATGGAGAAATCATTTAAGACATCTTGAAGAAACATAAAATATAAGACACTAACAACAATATCCTGCACATATGGTTTTCTTGAGTTTTATTCCTGTGCACAGGTTATAGATGGCTTTTCAAAATTAAAAGCAATAACAGAGCTTCTCAGTAAATCACAATACAGAAGTTACTGGTGAACACATTATGGCAAAATCTGCCTTGATTCCAGCAAATAATTTCTCTTAGGATTTCTTGCACTAAACCTCTCTCTTCTGGATATATATATTTTTTCTATACTATATCCCAGTGGTATATATTAGATTGTACTTCTTCCACTCCCATACTTCACATGTCTCCTGTTTATGCTTATATAAATCCTGGGGCTTACATAAGTTCTTGGGAAGAAAGAAGAGGCCTGTGTGGATCCCAGCAGTACAGTGCCAATTCCAACTGCAGCCTTTGACACAAACACCACCTGGCTGTTCCTGGGGCAGGGATGCAGCAATTTGCTGCTCTTCAGAGGATGTTTCCAGCTCTTACACTGGACTTTGTTTTGCATCAACTTGCAGAATATTAAAACTTCAGCTCGCTCTTGTCAGATCCCCTCTGAGTCAATACAAATTCAAGGTTTGGATTTCTTAAACTCTGTCATTCCTCCTGAAAAACTGCTTGACAGTGACCCTAAGAAGAAAAATGTATTTTCCACCATGCTGTGCCACATTTCTCTTTTAATTAATCACTTCTTGATCTTAATAGTACAAAAAGTAGTGTCAAAACAGCTGACGACTCCACAGCTTTGGCACTGATGTTACTCAGATGATGAAAGGCCTGTCCACTGGCAACACCTGAAAGGTTCAATATATTGTATTTCCACAAATCCTGCAGACTTGTGAAAAACCCACTGTCCACACTGTAACCAGAATTCATGCTAAACCTCACAGATTCTTCTGATTCCTCTCTTTCAGGGATTGAAATTTTCAGAAGTTGCCACATGTGTTTCAAAGTTTGACAGAGAATAAACTGGCCTGAATGCTTCTTTTTCTATTTTAATTAAAGGCAAGCTTCTACCTGCTTACATTTTCTTTAAAAATGCATAAAACTATGAATTAAATATATGCATTATTACTCATCAAACTACTTATTCCTGTACTGATTTTATATATATACACAGGTTAAATATTCATGTACTCCTTCTCCCTTTCAGACTATCGTAACTCTCAGTTCCCCATTCTCCTGCACTGGTGTTTCAATGTGCACTGTAGAAGTTGAAGATCATTTGGGTAATAACATCCTTAGGGAGCTCTGCCTAAAAATTCCAAATTAAGTGGTTTTTTTTCCTATATTAGCAGTGGAGAGCTGTCCATATGCTTACGTTAAGCCTGACAGATCTTTGATTACCCCTTAGCTTGTAGTTATGCAGCTCTAATGCAGTTTAGATACATTCCATAGTTGTTAATGGCTCAACACACTGAGACCTTGAAGAATAACAACCAAGGTTATTGAGTAATGTAACACAGTAAAATAAAATAGACCTCACCATGTGTGCAAAAGTAGTAAATGCTTTGCTGATTTTAAGGCATATGTTTCTTTAAAGTTCTCAGAACATAAATGATTTAACTGCTACAAACACAAAACCACAAGCCAAATTCACTGCAAACCTCACAAGCTGCAAGAAATAGGTGAAGGCATATATTGTTGGCAATTAGGAGTTTACTGAAGAGGGCATTTAGGGGGATTGCGCTGATTCAGAGAGATGAAATACAAATCTCAGGTGCTTCATGCCCAGGGCACTACACCTGAGCCTGGGCTGAAGCAGGAATGCCATCTCCTTACCCTGCCAGCCATGCTAGGTGTCCTGGTCTCAGGACAGGCACACATCAAATCCCAAACTGCTGTGCACGTGGCAGATGAACTTCCTTACAGAGTCACACAATCTCCTGTGTTGGGAGGGACACATAAGGATGAGTCCAACTCCTGGCCCTGTTCAGACACTCCAGGAGTCACACCCTGTGCCAGAGACTGTTGTCCAAATGCTGCTGGAGCTCTGGCAGCCTTAGGGCTGTGACCATTCCCTATTCAGCGCCCAACCACCCTCTGGGGGAAGAACCTTTCCCTAAAATCCAACTTAAACATCCCCTAACACAGCATCAGGGCATTCCCTCAGGTCCTGTCACCGGTCCCTACGGTGAAGAGATCAGTGTCTATCCTCCTCTATCCCTCATGAGGAAGCTGTAACTGCAATGAGTTTTCCCTCAGTCTCTTCTTCTCCAGCTGAACAGAACAAGTGCCCTCACCTATTCCTCACATGGCTTCCCCTCAAAGCCCTTCCCCATCCTCATGCCCTCCTTTGGATGTTCTCTGGTAATTTAGTAATCTTTCTTATGTAGCAGTGACCAGAACTGCACATAATACTTGAGTTGAGGCCAGCCCAGCCCAGAGCAGAGCAGGACATTACCCTCCCTCACCTGGCCATGCTGATACATCCTAGAAGTTGCGTTTAGCAAGATCTAAGCCATGAGAAGTCTTTTTCTTTCCATTCCAAGTATGTGGTTGATAAGCCAGGACTGCACTTAGCATCCAGTTGTTGGTGTTGAGCCTCTGTGCTGTGCGTGCAATGCCCTCTGCCCTCAGATCAAGGGGGGTTCACTGGCCACTGGCAGGAGGAATAATCTTGTTGGGATTCAGTCTATAGCTAAAATAAGCTGTAACACAAGCCAGGCTCAAGGGAAATCCATTCAATGAGCAGCTTGAACAAATCTGTGTTCAATTAATGTAGCTTTTCAAACACTGTGACAGTGTTTGTGCTCTGAGAAGATGGTTAAGACATTGCTGCCACCAATCATTACGGCTGTTCTCCTTCCTCTCGGGATGCAGTGTCAGTCCAGGAAGGGAGCACAATTAGCAGCAACAAGAGAGTATGTGGGGGAGTGCAGGATGAAAGGCAAAACTGGAATTGCTGTTGAGGCATTCCTTCAGAGAAAAGGAACTTATGAAGAGAGGATGAGGACACAGAGATGAAAGGTGGAAAAAGGAAGAAAATATGAAATTTTCTGAAAGGAGAGAAGGTAGAGAAGGGAAAAGAGGAAATAATATGGAGGGAAATTGAACAGAACCTGGAACTTGAAGAAGGAAAAACATTATTCTGCAATCCATGGTATTCAGGTTGTCTCATTTTAGATAAATTGTATCTCCTGTTGCCTTGCCCTGCCCTCCTTGCGACAACTGCTCACTTATTCCATTTACTCAGCACAGATGAGAAACAGCACCAAGGCCCAGTATCCAGTAAAGGATATTACTGAACAGCCATTTCCTGCCAGATATAATGTCCAGGGCTGAACTCTGCCCCATTTTCCTCTATTCACTATTCACACTCTCTGTCCTGTCCCCAGACACTTGTTTTCACAAAACCTTAGGGAGTTTGACCTCTCAAACTGTGCTGCCCCTCCCTCTGCTTTAGCTGCAATTAGCAAACAGGTTTCAGGTTATTAAAGAAGGATTCACAAACACACAGAGGACCTGACAGATGGACTAATTATATAAACCTTATTTCCTCAGGCATCCAGGCTGAAAAGAGGGCAAACCATGAGCAGTCATGCTGGGAGTAAAGAGAACATGTGTGGATAGGTGGCTGAAGGAATGTGGGAGCAAGGGAATACAAGAGGAAAGAAATTGCTGTAAGGGAGTTGAAAGGGACAGGAATGAGCAATAGAAAGTGGTGATGTTACTGGAAAGGGTCTGGAGTTACGTGTGAGGAAAGGCAGCTGGCTTTGAAAGGAGGGTGTGTTACCCGGAGCTGTAAAGATGCTCTGGAACAACAGGAGAGCTCTGGGAGAAAGAGTTTGCTGGGAATGTGATCTAGGAAGTAATAAAGGGAGCACAAGAAGTTGGAGGATGAGGTAAAGAACAGAGATGCTGTAAATAACTCTTGAAGTCTTCAAGGGATGAAGAAAAAATGAAGAATAGAATAGGTCTCGCCTTCGTGCAAAGCAAAATTTACCAAATTGGATGTTGCTATGGTGATTTAGACCACCTGAGGACTCAGGTTCAACTGTTTAAGGCAATGTATATAATTATTATTTTTATTTTCACGAAAAGTTACTTTCAATCTCTTGCTTATATATAATGCATTTGATAATTCAGAATTCTGCCACAGTTCAACAGCTGGCTGAAATACTTGCATTACCAAAAGTAGTAGCAGCCTTGACTGGAAAGGTACAAGTAAGAAGTGTGTTATGAAAACAAAGGCCCTTTACAACTTAAATGGTATCTGAAAAAAAAATGGTTAATTTAACACATAAGTATAAAAGAGGAGAGAAGTAAAATTCAGTCTTCAGAAGATTTGAAAATTAAAGAAAGGACAGTAACAAAGGATAGTGCTTCAAGGGTGATGGAGACCTGTGTTATCCTGTGTAGACAGCAGGGATCCAAGAATCCAGCATTACAAGAAACTTCTCCTACAACTTCTGATAAGTTATTTAAACCTCTATGCTTCTGTTTCACAACTTGCATAATTGCTGGAACTAAACTTACCCGAAGGATGCATTTTGAGACTTCAGTAATAATTTCTAAGTGCTTTGAAAAGCACTACATCATGTAAGTGAAGAATGTCATTATTAAAATTGTGCTTCAGCAATCATCACTAACAAGGGTTTGTTCTACAGCTAAAACCGCACCAAAGACATTATTATTGCAAATCACAAAGCTCCCATTGACTCAGGAGAGCAGCAGTGACAGAGCTGTGCTGCAAGGGGAGGGTAGGGACACTCAGTATGAGAGCAGAGGAGTCATTGCTGGCCTGAGCTGGGGCAGGGTGCATTGCTGGGCAGGGGCACTGTGGCCATGCTGAGGTGCCACGAGCTTGCTGCCCCTTCTGGGACCTCACAGTCACAGTTATTCTGTTCTCAGGTGGTATTTTTAGAAGGGAAATCTGTATGAGTTTAGAGTTCTGGGACACCTTCCTTTGCATGGATGTTTGGTTTGGACTGGCTTCATGTGATTGAAAAAATATGACGTGATGTTCAGATGACTGAGAAAACCTGTCAAGACGCATTTCAGAAGACAGCCAGAGATAATATAGAGAGGGAGCTGTATTTAGGAACAACGAGGAGCGTATGTAAAATTTAGCAGAAACATTATGTGAAAAGCAAGCCTGCCTCCATCCCACTTTGCAGAGAAAGGAATCAAGCTAAGCCTTTTAGAAAGGTGCTATTGTCTTAGAGAACACATTTTTTTTTCCCTGTAAAATCTAATACTCTGAAATCCCAGGAAAGGTGTTGTGAGTTGGAACAGCTCTACACATGTTACCTCTCTCTAACATGCTTGTCCCACATGCAAGACAAATGTTCCTGTAACCTGGTATCAGCTTTATGTAAACACTGAAGTCAGTGATTGTGTAATACGAGGTTACTGGATGCCATGAGAGCCTGCTAATGTGAAAAGCTTGTTAGCTGTCTAGTTGTCTGGCAATGCTTAACCAGCTTTGTCTACCAACTCGGACAGAAAAACCCTCACCCTACCAAAAAATTTAAGAGGCAATGTCTTCTGCAATAGATATGTAATGATTTTCTTTCAAGATTTCATTAAAAAAAACCCAATATTTTGAAGTGTCCAAAGTAGGTTATACAGAGGTCAAGCTTTGAACTTAGTTCAATCTTTTTTAAACTTCTTTCATACCCAAGAAGGGCAAAAAGAGCATTTTGTAAAATAATAATGAAAATATTTAAAATCCTTCCTCTGGTCTGCAGGTTTCAACAAGGACAGATGCAACTAAGCCTGAGTTGTATTTGTAGGGCACGTTACATATGCATGAACTGAAAAGTTCACCAAGACACATGACACTGCTAAGCCAGCTCAAGGGTAAAAGTTGATTTTGAATCCAGATGTAGTTAAAAATCTAAGTGTTCTCATCTCCTATGAAAGGTGCTATGAGCATCCTTCAACTCAAAAGCTGAAGCTGTTGGTTCAGCACTCTGTCTGCAGTGCAGGAACATGCCAAACCTTCACAGCCAGGATGGCTCCTGAGGGAGAGGTATCACTCTATGAACCAGTGCCTAAGAATCACACATTCCTGCTGACAGGATGGTTATATCCTTGATTTACCTCTTCCAGGACAGCTTTTTGAGCAAATGAGAAATGCTCACCCTGTGTTCATAAATCTTATCTAAGTTTACTCCAATTGGTCACAATGGAAGTACATAAACTGCTTCATTTAACTGTGATGCATTGAACACAGCCAGGATCCAAAGCCAGTTTGGTGTTCTTTTACACACTGAATTTACCTGAATTTATGGATAAAAATGGGACACTCTACTGCTGCTGTTGTGGCACTTTGTCCCTTCAAGAAAAAACCGACTGATGAAGGTGAAACATGAACTACAGAGGAGATACAGAGGGGACTGTAAACACAATGACTGGAATTAGGTTGAAGTTTTACTTTCATAGAATCACAGAGCATCTTGAGTTGGAAGAAACCTACAAGGATCATGGAGTCCAATCCCTGGACTTGCACAAGGACCCCAAGAACCCCACCCTGTGCCTGAGAGCATTGTCCAAACACTCTTGGAGCTCTGACAGCTTTGGGCCATGACCATTCCCTGTAATTCAAGACCTGGAATGCTTCTTGTCTCAAACAAGCCAGCACTCATTCCTCATCATTGCTTGTTTTTGGCAGTGATGTCCCTTAAAATCCATAAAGATCAAGCACTTCTGTACCAGAAATTATCTGAATCCTCTATTTGTCTGTGCAGAGAAAAGTCTTGAGGGTTACTCAGAAGAAACAAAAGCTGTTTTCAGGGTGTATTTCAGATAAAATGCATCAGTCTTCAGCAACTTAGAACAGCTTCTCTTGCCTCAGCCTGGCCACAGAGTCACTGATGAGGCTGTGCCCTGGTCTGATGGTGGCTGGGCTCTGTGCCTCCCTTTAAACCTCCTCCCACCTCCCTGTCCTTCCCTCCTGCCCCAGCTGCTGCCCCTCAGCCTTGCCAGGCACTGCACAGCACACCAGGGCATCAGCCCTGGTTGAGCATCAGAGCATTGTTGCTATAATAATGCCAGAACACTTCTAAGGAAGGTGCATCAATACTTGGCAGATTTAGCCAAATGCTCTCCCATAGTGCCCTTTCACAGAATCTTTCAGGACTTGGTAAGACACCTTTAAAGCTAGAAAGTTAAGTTTAAAATAAAAAGCATCCATTGTGTTCTGGAAAAAACAAGGCATATAAAAGTCACTGCAATCAATCCAAACTTCTTCCTGTTAAAATCTAACCCTGTCTTACAGCTTTGTTTTGTTATTTTTGTCAGATCTCCAGATTCATCTTGCAATAATGTGCTCTCTCCCCAGAGAGCGAGCCAGTGCCTTTCATCAGCAACAGCCCTTCAGAAGTTCCACTTAGCTCACAAAGCAAACACAATGTTTGGCATAATATTTCAGAAAGGTCATACTGTGCTTCCTAACTTAATGGCCATTTATATTGCTTTACAACATTCAGATTCACACTCTGCTATCAAGTGGAGCCATGCCATCTAAAAATAAATGCTTAAAAGCTAAATAAAAAAAAATGCCCTAGATATCTTGGTTTGGAAATGTTTTCTGCTTATCTGAGGACAAGTTCTGACGCCCTTCTTGAGTCCTTTAACTCCAGGGCAGGTCCACTGAAAATAGCAGGATTGATGCTGAGGCTGTTAGTCACAGATAGTGCCACAGGTTCCAAAATACCCAGAGTCATCCTCACATGATCACCAGCAGAGCATCTATGTACACATCTTGAACTGAGTTTTTATTTTCACAGCTCCTCATTGGAAGAAGGAAATGGTATCAACGGTACAGGACAGTGATGCACAGAGAAATCCAAAGCACACCTATGCCATGTGCCACATCCCAGACAGGAACTGGTGCCAATCCATGGATCTGGAAACCACATCACTTCCATACAGGCTGTAAAGCTGGCACAGGTACCTGGGCACAATCAGCTAAAACACTGACATTCCCCACTTGAGTGTTTACCTTACCTGTAATATTTACAGTGACTCCCTATCCTTTGGGAGGGAATCTCTCCAAATGCCACTGACCCAGTGCTGGCTTCCTAATTTGCATCACTTGTACATATTTCACTTTACTGCTTTTCAAGTGGCGCCAAATCTTTGAAAATTGCAGTGTGCCAAAATTGTAGACAATCCACACTGACAGTTTCACAGGTCTGGGAATCCTCCCTTGTTCATTTGTTTCTACTTATTCAAACTACAGGTTTTCACTCACTTGCATATGAAGATAAAGCAATCCAATTATTTTCTAATATGCACATTCACCATTAGACCTACCAGCTTTCCAGGGGATGTTAAAAACCCCCTCTATTTTATGAAGAAGTATGACATAAAGCTGTGAATTGGCACATCAATACCACAGCGGATCGCCAAGGGTACCCAAAATGAAAAAGCATATTTTTTCTCTTTTTATATTACTTTCACATAGCTATGCTATGTAATTGTCTGTTATTTTAAAAATCTCCATTTCCTACCAAAAGATGATAAAGGTTAGATTAATGCAAAAGTGTTATTGTGAGTCCATATTTTAATTAGCAAGGCTCAAATTTACTCTGCCATGCAGTCATTTCTGTGTTTCTTACCCTACGAAGCCTGAATTTTGATTTTGCTGATATCACAATAGATTCTTTACGAAATCTGTCTTAAATGTAACATGTTGTACACTAATTTCAAGTCCCTATTTTTCCCTTACCATAATTATGGAATGGTGATTAAGGAATGCATACAAAAGTCCATGAGAACATTTATCTCAAATCCAGAAGCAGCAGCAGCCATGGATAATTTTTATGCTGGAGTTGCACTCATGCCTACATCTTGGGCAGCTCCACTCAGCATTTTTCCCTCTGATCACTGTTCAGACTTCCTTAATTTCTGACTCTTTGATCTCCCCTAAAAACATTGTAACAGCCAAATATGCCAGGGGACTTTTCACTGACTTCCAAGGGCTTTTTCAGGTGGTGGCTCCTTCCTCACTTTACATCAAGAGCCATTCCTTACCTTGGTCTGCACAGCACTGGGGGTAGGAGATAAAATTGGAACTATTTCTCCTCCTTCCTCTAAACTTCCTCTAAGCAGAAGGAAAAATCATAACAAATTTCTCCAAGGGTTGTCCTTCCAGAGAGAAAAGTGACAGTAGCTGCCCCACCACTGGCTGTGCAGTGACTGGGTGATGTTTTACTCAAAACACAGACTGTCTGCCCTGAGACAGAAAAACCAAATATTTTCAAATAAAATAACCTTTTCCCTGCTATGAATAAGAGATAAATACTGCAGCATTCCCCAGTTAGCTGCACAAATCAGGGAAGTAACAGTTGTGCTAAATTATTTCATCCCATAAATTCTCTTCCTTTGGGCACAAACTACTTTCATTATTTACTATTTAAATAACTGCATCATAATCTTCCATGAACAGTGAGAATAAACTAGAAATCAGATGCATGGCCATCCCTTGTCACATTTTTGTGGATCCATAATGAAACACTTGAGGAGCTGTATTTGCTGCCTCTGATTACAGTTGTTATGTTCATTAGTAGACACGTTCCCAAGTAAATTCTCAGCCACACTGCCAGTTAAATCTACTTACTTGTGTTTGGGAGCTAATTAATAGCAAATTAACATTCAGAATTCCATGCATATTTCTCATCCAAAAATTAAATTTATCTCATGGCTGGCATTTCAGAGGAATTTTTTTGTGAAATTTTCATCTAACAAAAGAAGCTACTAAAATAGCCTTTGTGCTTTGTTTTGTGGTGGCACTGAAAGGCATCTTTCAGGATATTTTACCAAATATTTTCAAAGAACACTTTTTCCCTCCTCATATTTGTAGTAGCTGTCTACACTGCCCTAGTATTAATAGAAGTGTTGTCAAAAACTGGAAAAATAACCCCTTCAAGCTCCTAATTCATTTCACCCTTGCCTGTTCCCACTCCTGGGTCAGTATTTCTCCTTTTTACCTCCCAGGCCACCAGATGTGATAAAGGAAGCCAAATGAAATCCTATATGCATCAGATAAATAGCTGTAGCTAAGACAGATTTTTTGTTTGCCCTATTAAAACATTTTACATGGTAAAAATGTATTAAAACAGTTACTCTTGACATGCAAGATTAAAAAGAAGTTGAAGAACCGCTCCAGAAAAACAGAAAGGGCATAATTGTGTGTCAGGCTTTCATGCTAATTTATTGATAGACCCTTTGTTCCCTAAGCTTTCTGCTGGCCAGTATTTTTCCATATTTTTCACAGAGATTTAGCCAGTTCCTTCATCAATTTGCTTCTATATTTGCTGTGGGCCATGTAATATTTCCAGGTCCAGACTGAGTCCAGGTCCCAGCTGGCCATGGGTCCCTGAGATATCTCATGAAGGAGCACGTGGTAAATGACTCTTGTGAGAGGAAATTCTGCAGCAGGGCCAAGTTAAATGTGCTGTTTTCTTTGCCCGAGGAGAGCAAGGACCATGCAGAAATCGGCTGCTGGAAACAGGGTGAATCCAAATTCAGGGCCTGGTGAAACTAGAATGGTGAAAGGTACTTTATTGACTTGGTGCTAAATTTCAGGGGTGCAGTGATTGGGCTATAGACTGTCTTAGGCTGGAAGATGTGGCTGGGGGTGTGTGTGGGGCAGTTCTCTTCTGTTCATGGGGCAGTTTTTCTTCATCTCTTCCACAGCCAATCCTCCATCCAGAAGATCTCCTTCTCATGGCCAGTGAGTGTCCCTGCATGGCTGAGAAAATTCCATCATCCATGGCGAGAGGCTCTGCCCAGGGGAGGAGCCGAGCATTCCTACCTGGATATAATCTGACTTTTGGAACACCACAGCAGCCTTTCCCCACTGCATTCCCAGAGGAGCAGCTTTCTTCCCCCCTGCATTCCCAGAGGAGCCCAGGCCCATCTCCCCCAGCCCTGGAGCTCCAGAGGAAAACTCCCCCCTTGTGCAGGATCCCTGCTCCAGCAGAAGCACAGCTGGCACTGCAGGAGGGCTGAGCCACCCTGGGATGGGGCTGCTGCCACCACCCTGACCCACAGTGGGACAGGGCCTGTTCTCACTCTGGCAGTGTTTTATTTATTTATTTATTTATTTATTTATTTATTTATTGCATTTGTATTTTTAATTTTTCTAGTAAAGAACTGTTCCTCCTATTCCCATATCTTTACCTGAGGGTCTCTTAATTTCAGAATTATAGTAACTCGGAGAGAGGGGATTTATATTTTCCATTTCAAAGGCAGGGCCTTCCTTAACAGACATGTGTCTTTTCAAACCAAGACACAGACACAAACCATAACGATGGCAGAGCAGCCTAATTAGGTTGCTTAGTGCTGAGACATCCTCAGGGACAGAGCCAAAGTTCCCACAGTTCCTTCTGTGGCAGCAGCACACAAGGAAGGACTGCCATCCTCCAAATCAAACCAGTGCAGCTGCAGGGCTCTGGGTGCACCTCGACCAGATCAGGAGTCAATAGCCCAAACCTGTCTCACTGAACCTCCAAGGCCACAGACTTCAGAGGAGTTGGATGAGACATGAGACCTCCAGTGACCACAATATCAGATTCAAGATTGCAAATTGCTTGTTCAGGAGCCCATCGTGATTTCAGAAGTCAGCAGGAAGAACAAGGAGCCACTAGAAATGGAACATAATCAATCCTTTTTGATAACAGCTATTTTAAAGAACGGTTGAGGTCAGCTGTAAAATATAACTGCAATTGTACAGCTGAGCCTGTAAAATTACCCTTTGCTAATACAGCTATGGCAGCTCACACTGAGCAGTCTGTGCCACAGAGCTTATGGAAACATTACATTTGCTTAAAATTCCACTCTGTTTCCAGAGGATGACACTCAGAAGGATGTCTGGAGGGAGTGTCTATACATACTGCATGGTTCTGAGTCACCAGGTAGCTATGTGATATAATTGTCTATGTATCTCTAATGGTGACCTGCTGAATAGAGGCTAAAATCAGACAGGAAGCATTAAATTACTAGCAATTCTGAAATAAAACCTGTTTGAAGTGGTTTTGTGGTTACCACATCCTTTACGAATGTTCCCCTGCATGTTAGCATGTCAGAAGACATGACAAATAAAGAGATCACAAATCTCTGAAAAAAAGAGATTACAAATTTCTGTAGTTTCTTCTGCTTTAAAACAATGCTTCATCTGATCTTCCAACTATATTTAAATTAATTAAAAACCATTTACCACCACAAGTTCTCTGAAGTACTTGGGGATTGAAGTCAGTTTTTCTTGCTCTATCAAGTATCCTACTTTTCTAAGTGGGTAGGACATGACCTATAAATTACCATGATGAATAACTTTGTGAGTAAGAACGTGGGTCACTTTTTCATTAAAATTAAAAGGTCCTCATTCTCTGTTGTCAGATTCTCAAGTGCTGCTGCAAAGGGAAACAAAGAGCTGTCAAACAGAGTGATGATATTTTACACCCAGTTTGCCCTGCTGTAAGGAACACACCATGTTACAGGACACTGCATAGGCACAACCATTACACTCTGATTTCAAGGGCAGCAAGTAAATTCTGATTTATTCATGGAGAAGAAATTTCTTGCTGGTTGAAACTTGCTTACACGAACACACAGGGTCAATGTACCACTTAATTCCTGTATAAATCTTCTGAAGATGAACAAATTTCAAGTAGCACAATATTGTATCATTTCTGCCAGTCTGAAGGAAACCCAGCATTGCTGGAAAATCCTTCTCATCCAAGGGTTTTGAAAGTCAGAGAAATGTGAGCAGGCTGTCAAGTTATGGGGTCTGTAGGTGAAAGACAGATTTTAGGGTATTTAAAATGCAGCAATGAAGCCTCTTGGCACTACTGTGCATTTGACACAGACTGAAACTACCAAGAGTAAAAGTTGCAGCTTTGAATCCTTTAAGACACTGTTGAAGGTACTCTGAAAACAAGTTCAAAAGCAGCTTGAATACTCTCAGGAAACAAGTTCACAACTTCAAATTGCAACTTTTCAGGGTGGGGACAGCTGTTCCCAAGCAAAGTGCTGGTGGATGCCATGTAGGAAGAGAGAAACTGCTTACAAAGCAAAAAAATCAAGTCCCCCAAGGAACCTGCATGGAGAACAGAAATGTATTTCTGTTCTAAAATATGGTCATGGGCATTTGTAAGAAGCATGAAGGAGCTCAACTGGAGATGTGGTATTTTACAATTTGTAGTGGCAGCTCTCTGGTTTGCACATGCCCTGACTCCTGGAGGGCAGGAGGCACTGGAGGGAACCCTCTGTCCTGCCAAGGGACAAGGGGTTGCTGTAATGCTTAGAGACTGAAAGGTGCTGCCAGGGACAGCAGAGCTCTTCTCTTCTGTCCCTGTCACAGACAGGAGGCACCTTTGCATCTCCAGCCAACCTGCCTCTTCTCCAAAGCAATCAGTTCCCACAAGAGAAGGGAATGGATCTGACAGGACTGACATTTTCCATCTAAGCCAATTTTCTGATGAGAAAGGGTGGGGGGGATCAGCAGAGGAACTGCAAACTCTTGTCCTAGAAAGAGAGATGTCACCTACACAGCATCTCCCAAACTCTGTGAGGCCAGGAGGGAACCACAGGTGAGGCTCTGCAGCTCAGCTCTGCCAGCAGATGCTTTTTGAATTTATTTACTGATTTATAGCAGTGCCCTTCACAGAGATTTGCAGGATTGTATAAAACAGAACAAAGAAATGCTCCAAGTGTCTCATCTCAAGAGAGTAGATAGAAGGAATTTTTAATGTTTGACCTTAAACATATTGAAAGCATAATATGGTTTCATCTGTTTTCTCAAATGAGCAAAACATCTATACCAAGAAACTGCAGAGAACATAAACAGAACATGAAGTGAATTACCTGACCTGAAAAATAAGGCTTTGGGCAAAGATGTGAGCATTAATCAGCACACAAAAATAAGGAATGAGCCAACAAATGAGGGTTTTTCACTAGAAACAATGAAAATTTGCTTTCTAATCCTGCTTTTGTGTTAAAAGGGAGCTAAGGAAATTTCCTGAAGAAAGACATGAGAAAGATGGATGGCAGAGAAATATAATAGATATGTTACTGAACTCTGAACAGGTCGAAATGGGTAATGGACAACACAGAAACGCAATACAGACGTACTGTAAATAACAAAAAATATCACACCCATATAAAATGATAACTTAAATAAACCATAATCAGATATGTGAAGGCAAAAAGAGTGAATCAGTTTCTTGTGAGTTGAACTCACACAGCCTTGAACAGTAAATTACTTAGAGCACCTTATAATGAATGACTTTATGCTCTCCCTGAAAGCACAGGTTGGTTCAGCCCCACAGCAGCCAGAAGAGTGACACGGGATGTTCAGAACAGCTTTGACACTGCATAGGAGTTACACATTTACACAGGTGTATTCCTGGTGCCAAAGGTGAGATCCAATTGCCCAACCCATACCCTCTTGCCCCTGCAAAGCCACACGAGGTCCAAGGCACAGCATCCCTGTCCCCCAAAGAAAAGGAGCTCTGAGAGTAACTGGTGGGAACGTGAGCTTTGGAGAGGCTGCAGAGAAGGGGAGGTGCATGACAGATTTAGTGAAGATGGCTGAGGTGTCCCTGGAGATGCTGCTCGAAGGTGTTTCCCCAGGGCAGTCCAGGGACCCATCCTGAGCTGTAGGAAGTCCCAGCTTGGCAGTGCCAGGAGCTTGGCAGACTGACACAAGTGAACAAGGCACTGTCTCTTTTATCCTTTAAAGGAAAAGGGGAACAACCTCCCTCCTCAAGCACAGGCACCAGCCCCAAGCACAGGTATTGCAGCTCTGTGGATTTCAGTGACCTGAGATACAAGCTCTCAGAGACACAATGTGCCTCTTTTGAACCTACGTGCTCCATCTTACTACAAAGATACATTTTTAAAGAGAGGATATTAGAGTGAGCAGCAAAGCATAATAATGATTAATCCCCTGATTGCCAGCAAGTGCCCTGAACAACTCTTACTCTGCAGACAGTGACATTCTCTTGCTAAAGTGAAAACACAGTGGCATTTCAAGTTAAAAAAAACCCAACAAAATAACAATGTTCATTGAAATAGAAAAAGCATTAGCTGGCACTGAGAGTAACAAATGAGAAGGTCAGCTGAACAGGCAAAAACACTACAGAACATAGATGCAACATACCCTGTGCAGGATTCATTCCAGCAGTATTGATAAAGCTTACATTAGTTCAACAAAAAGAAAAATGTATTACATTGCATTACGTTACATTTTTTGATTAAATGCAAATAACTCCTAATCAGCACCTTCTAGAAGGGTTGCTAATGGAAATGCATTAATTAATGCTGGACACCTATTATTTTATTCTGGTTTGGAGAGTCACTGCTATTTGCAATTCTGTTATCCAGAAGAACACCTGCAATTTTCAGAAAACCCAATCAAAGCTTCACAATAGAGTTTTAAACTGTGATTCAGAAAAGGCTCATATGTTTAAAGTCCTATTAGAATAAAATCCAAGGTAATCACCTATCAAATCTTTTTGTGAGGATGTAACAGAAAAAAAGTACTCCTCCTTTTCCTTTACCTGACATATCCATCTGAAATCAAGGAGAGCCACTGCTCCCTCTGTGCACTTTCAGAGGGTTTGTGGCACTCCTGACAGGTAAGTCAAGCTGGATTTAAGGCAGCTCTCGAATTGACCAAATTAAAGTCAAAATGGATAACCAACATCTGGAACAAAAAGGCTGCAGAGGAGCAAAAACTACACCTATGCAAAATCTGTGTACACAGAGTATGCAGGAGTCTTAAGTGATCGAAATGAGAGAAAGAATGTACAAATTAAATATTTTCTGTAGTCTGAGGTAGTAATTCACAGATACAATTGTTTTCTGATAATAAACAGAAATATAAGTTAAATTTGTATGAAAACCGTAGCTACCTGAAGGGAACTGGAATGTATCTAGGTTAAACAGGTGAAATAAACTGGTTAAACATGTTTGAAAGTGTATTTGGAACAGAAAGTTTGTTATAAGGTCAGTGTTATCACACAATGAGGAGCTCTGCCATCCTGCTGTAGGAATCAACAGCAAACAAAATACTTTCAATTAGGGATTTTTGTTTTGTTTTTAAAAGCACAGACCTTAGAAATAACATTTTTACCAATACACTTAACATTACCTGAAGTAAAAATGGAACAGGAGTGAATCAGCCTCTTATCACACACGAGTTAAAAAGAGTCTTGAAAACCTGGGGTGCAGGGAAAACTGAACACTGTATGGAGTGGCTTTACCACCACAAGAGAGATTTTTTTTTTTTTGACAAAAAAAAAAACTTTGACTGAAGATAAACTTTATCTGCTGGAATTTGGTATTCCTGTAGGATACCAAATTAACTGCTACAGGGGAAATTATTAAGCTTAAAAGTATTGGAATTAGCACCAAACCTACTTAAAAAACAAACAAACTGGCTGATGGGGATGAAATAAGATGTGGTAAAAGAGAAATGATCAAATGGGGAGGAGCTTATTAATGCAAAACCGCCAGTACTGGTCCCAAGACTCATTTTATTTAGCATTTTCATCAGTTATCTTGGCACAAAATAGAAGAACCAAACTAATTAAACATTAATGGCACAAAGTTAGAAGGCAGTGACCATCCTAACGAGGATTCCAATCAAACACAAGAAGAGCTGAATGGCATTAAAGACTGGAGAAACAAGAATTACAAAGATCATGACAGTAAGAAGTGTAAGGTCTTGTCCCAGAGATGAATACCAATTTCTCTATAATCTGAGGGCAGGGGAGGTGTGCTGAACATGGCAGGGTGATGGAACCCAAGGAGATATTGCAGGAAGATTGATTCATTAGTGTGGGGGGCATCAGAGAACTGGTGAGATGGATCTTATGACAGGGATTTCAACACCCTCATTATCCATCCCCACAAAGTAAAGCAGGCAGAGGGTACCATTGCTCAGTGAAATTCTGCTGAACATTCAACTCCAACAAGGAGAGAAGGGTCAATACATACAGGAGAAGAAGAGGTGCTTTGGGGTAGGAACTCAGAATAAAGTTTTCAGCTTCTCAGAGAGCAAAGTTCCAAACCAGTCTTTTAAAACTTAATAATTTCTAAGGCCAGTTTTATAAAAAAGGATTAGCTGCTGTGTTTGCCTGCAGTTACAGAGCAGTAAACAAATTCACTCAGGAGAGCTGCCTTTTGCTTCTACATTCCCTGTTCCTAATGGCCAAAACCAGCTCAGTAACACAGATGGAACTTCAGTGCTCCTGCCAAGCCTTCATCTGAATTTACAGATCTCAGAGATCTCAGTCAGGGACAAAGGCAATGCAGCCCAGACCCTGCCCCACTGGGCTCTGTTTCATCTCCAGTAGCACTGTGGGTTGTAACTCTCTCAGGAGACCTCTGTGACCCCTCAGCAACTGGTTAAAATAAGGCAAGCATTTTCTAGTTTTCTATTTTCTGAGTATTTTGGCAGTTGTTTTCATATGACTTCCTACAATATTTGAGTGAAGGTTTTTTCAAGCCTTCATAAAATCCAAGCATGCATTACAAGAAATGACTAAGTTTACGACCTGACATTATGTCATGTAATTACGTATTAATGTAATTTTTAAAAAGACAATTTTTCTTCTGATTGCAGCAGAAATGCTGCCACACATATAAATCCAGCAAAGCTGTGTTCTGCCTTGGAATGTATTAGTGTACAAAAGTGGATTTTTTGGTCTGACTTTGAGAAGTGAGCCCTTGCTTGGCACTTGCTGTTCTCACAGAGGCTGCTCTGCATTCTGGGCAGGGGAGAGGGTTACCCATGTCACCAGAAAATGTTACACAGCAGCCTCTGAGACATTCTCAGCTCCACAGGTTCACTGATGGTTCAGTGACTGGAATCCAGTTGCAGTTTTGTTGTGTGGCATGGAAATAAACCCACTCAAGCATGCAGCTTTGGAAAAAAAGATTTCAGATGCAGTGTTTCAAACATGCATTTTGGTGATGTAACCATGAATTTTAAGTGGTCTAGTTTTAGCCTCTCTCTACTAGAAACTCTTAAGGAAAGCTTAGCTTTTATCATTCATTCTTGTCAATTGTTGGTGGGCATATTCAAAATGAAAGACATGAAATAGTGTTTAATAACAACAACTAAACATTGTCATTTTAGCTTTTCCATTGATTTATCAAGAATTTTTGCCTTATTTGCCCCTAAGCAGCAAGTGTTCACTGATCTGTTATGGAGACAGAGTTGTTAAAGTTGTCTTGATCTTATTTTCCTACTTATGAATGGATATTCCCTAAAATTACACTAAAATACCCCAAACTTGACTTTCATATATCAGAAGCCTTAAAGAGCAAGACTAATCTTCAAAATGTTGAGTAATGCTTTTACTCCATCCATCTTTTACTCTGTCAAAATATTAACTTTTGACTCCAGCCCATTTCCATGCCATGTGCAGTAATTGTGAGGTGACAGAGAAAGGGAGACTGGCAGGTTGGGAGCCTGTTCAGGCTCCACATTTTAATGGGGCTGACGAGCCTCAAGGACTCTTTTGCTGCAATGGGGGTTTTGTTCTGCAAGTATTTCCACATACTGCTTAAAAAAAGGAAAGCAGCAGCAAGGAGAAAAGGCAGAAAGATGTAGAGAGGTTAAAAGCAAGGTATAAATCTCACCGGATATTTGCCAGTAAGTGTTTATTTATTTGAACCAGCACATACAAAATTGTCTAGTCCTTTTTTACCTATGCAAGAAAACAAAATCTAAACTCTCCTGCCATTGCAGGGGAAAGCAGGAGCTGGCACTGATACAGGCCCAGCATTGTCACTGACACAGAGCTGTTTGAGCCCTGGGTCACTGCAGGCTGCCTTGGTTCACCCCTCGCTGGAGTTCCTGCCATCACTCTTATCTCACCGAGGAAAACAGACTGCAAAAGGCTCTGACAAAAGCACTGTTACAACTACTCATTGATGGGAATGTAGCAGGCAAACCTCTGCTTTTGTCAGCTCCTTATTTTGAATCCTTCCATCCCCTTCCTCTCCACAAGTGCTGCAGCAGCAGAACTCACAGAGACCTGGGTGTATCTAGTTGTGCCTGGTGGCACAGCTCAGAGAGCAGCAGCTCTGACCACATCTGCAGCACCTCCTTCAGTGCTCAGCTTTCAGGAGGTGCTGTGCTCCCAGTCCTCTTCTGGGTAAACAGCATCGCCCTGCAGTGCAGTCACAATTCACCCCGAGCATTTTGCTTTTTCTGTACTTTCTAGGGAAGATGATGTGAACACAAACTCCTCATCTCATTGGCCTCCTTTATCATCTCTTTTGCAGAAAGAGAACTAACAGCATGCTCCATCTGCAGCCACGAATCATGAGCTTCCACTGGCTGCAGATCAGCCTGGGGCCAGGCAGAATTATTACAAGGCAGCAGCCCTCCAGCCAGAGTTCTGGGAGCTGAAATGATCTAGCTACTCAAGATGTCTTTTCAGTAGCTCCTGGAAAGTTAGCAGGCATGTCAGAATGCTGGAGGAATGCTTAAGAGGTCATCTCCCTTTCTGCCATCTCAAGGCAAGATCAACTTTACTGCAACTCTTCATGACAGATCTTTGTTCTTGGAGCTGTAAAAGGCTGGAGCTCCTTCCCACAGCTCTTCTCAGCATTGTTTTTCAGCAATAGTTAAATCCTTAGAAATTCACTTACACGAAGAACCTTGCATCTCTGAAGACTTCAGAAAAGACACAGGTACTTAATTCACAACAAAAATGCTGCAGACAAAGCTGATGAGGGGAAGTTAAGCTTAAGATGTCTGAGGCCCATTACTATCCTAACCCTTACAGCTGTAATTCCTACTCTTTCTGATGGTAAAAATCCCAAAGTGAATTTTTCTTTCATGGCCTTCCTTCTTCTTAAACTGTTAAAAAGAGAGATCTTTCTCCGATAAAGTCTGATCAGTACCTAACAGAAGAATTACTGGAAACATTTTTTTGTGTTGCAGAGGGTTACAATGCAGACTGCAATAATTTATATGACAATTACCTGCCCTGTTGCTGTAGAGAAGAGCTGCAGAAAGCCCAATGCAGGGAAACATCTGAGTCCCCTGGCTGAGTGGGAGCAATCTGTAAGGAGTCACTCGAGGAGGGCTGGGAGTGCCCAACTGCTGCAGCATTGGAATGGGGGGAAGGAGCAACACAGCAACCAAAATTCATGTCCACATTTGTCCTTTTTCTGTCTTACCCGAAAAGGTAACCTGCACAAACAAACAGGAAGGTGTGATCTCAGGTCTCTGCCAGCCTGGGAGGGACACCCAGCTGGTGCTGCTGCATAACCTTGGCCAAGCCACCTCTACCTGTTTCTCTGACCACTGTTCCTTTGTTATTCTTTACTTAGATGATGCAGTTGATGTTCCTAAAGGCACTTGGGCACCTAATGCTTCTGTGGACACATTTTGAAGCCCACCAGGTCAAGTACTATCTCTCACACTGTGCACAGCCCAGCTTTGATCTCACCTGCCACACCCCAATACTGATCCCAAAATTACCATCACAGCTCAGCTCTGAGCTCTTCTGGTCTACATATGAATATCAACCACAGGGCCGTGCAAGAGTCAATGACTAAATTAACTTATTTTATATGATCATAAATGTCAGGATAAGGATTCTGACAGAAGGAAGAGCAGATTGAGGATCCATGTCACAAAACCACTGTATGAAATCCTATCCACAACAATGACAGCTTGACTTTAACTGCAAATTTCATACAGAAGGAAATGTATGGAGACATCAGTTATCTTGAGACCAGAAACCTCCTTGAGTATTTGCTGCTCAGCAGAGTGGGCTCAGCACACCTTGACTTTCCTGAGCTTTAGCAGCCTCATGTGGCCACATCCAGAGCAAGGGGACCACAGAAAAATTCTGGACACTTGAAAGGATGCTCCAAATTGGACCAGGAGCTGGGCAGCTGTAAGCCCACTAAGAGTCACAAAATTTAATTCTTCCTTAAGAAAACAAAGGCTGAAATGTGACCTTAGAGCACGTGTAAGCTTACACACAGCAGCCAAGGGAGCTCCTCAGCCTTATTAGATAAAGGTATCATCAACCCCATCCTCTGGTAGGTGGAGAAACTCGATTCTCTAAAAGCTGCAGTCTCATGGTGGTGTGTCCTTAAATGCTGGTGATGCACCACCTGAATTTTTTAGATGCTTTGCTGAAGAACTACTGGGAAAAACCCTTGCATCTGTAATACACTGATCCAGCCACAGGCTGGATACAGGATTATTATCTGTCTCCTGATACCTCAAGACCTCTTTAAATATGTTAATATTTTTTTATTATTTCTATGTTTCTATAGAGGCTCCTCTGGCCTCAGAAGATGGAATCTGCCCGAGCTAAGCACTGCTGTGGTGTCCTTAACCCATCCCTGAATAGAGGCCAATGAATAACATGCCCCATTTGGCAAGTGCTTTCTCAAGTGTAAACAAGTGCATTTTTAAAATGCCCCTCCCCACTCCTTCTTACAAAAATAAACCAAACTCACCATATTAACTGATAAACTGTGTACTAAAGTACTGACAAAACTCAGCAATAAATAATAAAAGCACAGCTCTGCATTTCCAAAGAAGCCTTGGAACAGAAAGAGAGGTTATCTCTTTAGCTCCCAGGAAGAACAAGGATAAAACAGCAGTAACATTGTGCACTATGTTTTAAAACCTTGGTGAGATCAGGAGGAGAGGCACTGTAAGATTTCAAATTATTACATGGTATAGTATAAGTTCTATAGGGATTGAAATGCTCATGTCTTTTTAAGAATTTATATCCTTCAGGTAATTTTTCTATTACATGTAGTACAGAAAAAAAAACTACCCAGACACATATTTTCATTGCTCACCTGAAGGAATTTCAGGAAAAAATTCAAAGCCTGCATTCTGGGGTTATTTTAATACATGTCATACATTTAGGAAATGAGAATAAAATCAAAATGAGCAGTACATGTAGCAATTAAAAGCAGATATTTGAAATAAAAGATGTTGCTAATCTGCAGTGAGTTCAAAAAAGGGCCACCACCATGGTCCAGAGGCTGGGGTATGTCATCTGGGAGGTGCTGGATGGTGGGTGGGAGACAGAAGAACAACAGGCATAAACTGAAACTAAAGAGGTTCACACTGGGTAACAGGAAACTTCTGCCCAGCGAGGAGAGCTGAGCACTGGAAGTGGCTGTCCTGAGAAGCTTAACTGGCTCCATGCTGGTGGTTTCCAGGAGCAAGCTGGATAAAGCCCCCAGTGGTCTGATGTCACATCTGCCCCTGCTTTGGGCAGGAGGGTGACTAGAGACCTCCTGCAGCTCCTCCCAACCTGATCTGCTTTATGATCATACTTTCCCCACAATGCTGAAGGCAAGGGAATTCTGAGGAAAAGGGGAAAGCAACCAGGTTCCCTGTCATTCTTCAAGGTGACCCTTACCAGTTTCATATGTAAGATCTTGGGCATTGTCTACTATGAAAGCAGAACAGTTTAAAATGTAATCAGGGGAAAAAAGGATGTGGTAAAATTGCTTTCCCAAAGCAAACACCTCATTCACATAAAAACAGGTGCTATAGTTGAAAGGGACATAGGAAGAGGTGGATATGAAACTTTAGATCTCTAAGCATCAGGTAAAAGAGCAAACATTCTCTGGTGTTGGTCTTGGAGTGTTGAGTTCTCTAAACAGAAAACAAGAAGCTGCAAGACCTCAGGCACTGTATCCCGAGGGCTGTTCCAGTGAGACGCTAATCCCTTCCTAAAAAGGATGAAACTAAAAAAGAAAACTTCAAGGATTTTAAAATGTCTTTATAGTCAATCACTGCTCAGTCAGATGTGTGCCTTTCAATGGTGAAGGTACTGTTCCAATTATTTATCCGAGACTGTCCTTAAAGAGCTCAATTTTAGGAGGAGTTAATTTGTATTTAATTCAGAGAATTAAGAGGCACAGAGAAACTTGGCCAATACCTAGAGTTTTTTTAAAAAAATCTCTGTATTCCCTGATGTAGAGACAATTTATGATTCTGTTAGGGTTGTCTTTGAGAGCATGAAAAACATTGAATTTAAATAAGACTTCAGATTAATGGGAAAAAAACAAAACAAATATTTGGAGAGATCGCTTCAAATGAAGGCATCTCCAGTGTTAAGGCAGATTCCCATCTTGTCCAAACCCACACCAATAACACAAACCATCAGAGACCCTGTCATCAAACAGGCACAGCAATGGATTCAGTTGATGGAACTATTCCTGCAGCCTTGAAATGATGCTGTGGCTGGATCCTCTAATTACTGCAGGCTGAATATTGCAATCCTCAAACTTCAGTTTCTCTCTCATTTCAAAAGTTTCCAGAATCTACAGGAGTTTATGCATTGTCTTACTACAGAAAGGGCCTTCACCAGGAGGAAATCTCGGTTTCACAGGCACAGAGATTTCAAAATAAATGGAAATTTAAGGGATCTGTGTGCCCATCCCTGCAGGCCCAAGGCAGGGACACAGGCTGTTTGGAGAAATAGCTTTTTGTGGGCTGCATCAAGCTGCAGGAAGGGTACTTCACTCTGGGAAGATAGAGAGCAAAGAGCTGTGATTAAGTCAGGTTTTAGGAGGACAAACAGTACTTAAAACAGTGGAAAGACAGAAAACTTCAGTGTCACAGATGGGGAGTTTCGATCCCTGATGCATCCCATAATCTGTGTCTGCACAATGTCTCTAAGAAATCTAACCTAGGAAAGAGCTAACACAGAGGAAAAAATTCTTAGCATATTAAACCCCCTGTCCTCTGCACTCAGTACAGAGATATTTAATACTAGTGAGTGTGGAAAGGGGAAGTCAGCTGGCAGAACAAAATTTATCTGTATTAATAAATACGTGAATGGAAATCTGCCTTCAGGCTTGTTATACAAATTTGAGGATGAAAAGTCTTATTCACAGTTCTTGAGAAAATTTCCACTTTTCTTTCTATTAAGGTACACATTTGCAGTGTATAAAATTATGGTTATGAAAGAATATTGGGGGAACTCAAAATACATTCTAGTTTAAATTTGGAAAAATGGTTAATGGAGCATTTAAGAACAAGGCTTGCATCATATTGCACAGATTAGGATTCACCAATATCTTCAGACAAATTACAGGAAGAACCACCATTTCTGTCAGAAAGAAGAAGTTACAGCAACTATTTGCCCCCGGAGACTGATTCTGGTGTTTTTCTTATCTTAAAGTCAGGTTCCTATTAAGTCTTTGGATTTACTGTGAATGTGTTCTAAATCTTGGAAAATGCCAATATGTTCCTCCCTTTCTTTCCCATTTACTGCAGGATACTTCTTATGCTCTGTGTCAGCCTCCATAATTGGTGGAAAGTAAGAGAAAAGCCCAGCACGGTGCTGAATGTAACAGCAAGTTACAATAGCTGGAGGATCCAAACTCAGCAAGGAACTGGATTTTCCCAAAAGGTAGGAATCTCTTGTATTTTACCTTCAGGGCCTTAGGAGGAACCAGTGGGCCACAGGAAGGGGTAACACCAAGCACAGCTCAGTGCAGGACACCAGGTGTCCGTGCCAGACCCCTGGGCTGCTGTGGCACACGAGGTAAGCAGGTGGTTTTGAGGCTTTTTCACTACTTCTTCCTTTTTATATTCACCAGACCTTTTAATTCCACGTTTTTAGCCAGCTAACTTCCATCTTTCCCAAATAAGGAATTAGAAGGGTGTAGCCTGCTCAGGATAAGCTTCTGCTGTGTACTATTAATAGAGCTGAGGAACCACTTAGAGCTGCAAGTTCAGAGTCCAAATCCACTCTGACCCCACAACAGCTTAGAGAATATTTAAAATTTGCAGGGCACAGCCATACATTAACACCAGGGCTAACAAAATAGAAGCCACGCAAAAGATTTCCATTTGAAGTCACTATTTTCTTACTGATAATTGTGAGTTCCTTTCTTGGTGCTCTTTTTCACACTTTTAAAATAACATTTCTCTGGTTTGCTACCTGTTGTCATCCATTCCTATTGCAGAGGAAAATGAAGCAAATCATACAGAGAAGCAAAAAAAAACAAAAAAAAAAAACCAGCCTGAGATTTCTAGCAAGGAAGGATGGAATTCCATCTAGTAAGATGCACTTAAAATTTAAAAGCAAACCAAACAAATTTATAGCTGTACAGATACACATGACCTAAATAAAATGTACCAGTTCAGTTATTCTTGCTGAAATTCAATCACCCTAAGACTCCACTCATTTTCAAAATAGCATGAAACAATGCTTATTAAGCCATGTGAAATATATCTTAGGATGTGTATTTAAACTTTTGAAGCAATTGATATAAAATTCAGATTTTGGCTCTTTACTAAAATACATTAATGAATTTTATGCTCATTTAAGACAGACAGATTCTTCCTGATAGATTCAAGTGCTAAACAGAAAACTGCTTAGATGATTTCAGGCATTATTGCTCTCTAATATTCATGCAGCAGCAAATGAATAAATCAAATGAAGTAAATTCTTCCTATGGAATTCACTTAAAGGGCAATAGTCTGAAGTTATCCTGAATTCTATTTAAAAAGCAGGGTGGACTTGTTAATTTCTTTTAGAAGCAAAGCAAAAGCTATTTATCAAAATGATGCAAATCAATCAGGAACTTCTGCCTATCTCTGTTTATTTCATGAGCTGTTGAATTAATATATTGAATCACAGAACCCTTTAGACTGTAAAAGCCCTCTCAAGATCATCAAATCCACATCTTAACCTAACACTGCCAAGCCCATCACAAAGCCACTTCTTAAGCCCCTGTCTTAGGTTGAAAGGTATGGCTGGGGCGGTGTGTTCTACTGCCATCTGTTAGAGCTGGGACAGTTATCTTATGTTATTTGGGCAGTTTTTATCTCTTCCACAACCAATCCTCCCTCCAGGAGATCTCTTCTGCTCATGGCCAGTGAGTGTCCCTGCCTGGCTGAGAAAATTCCATCATCCATGGGGAGAGGCTCTGCCCAGGGGAGGAGCCGAGCATTCCTACCTGGATATAATCTGACTAAGGGACACCACAGCAGCCTTTGCCCACTGCATTCCCAGAGGAGCAGCTTTCTTCCCCACTGCATTCCCAGAGGAAGATCAGGCCCATCTACACCACCACAACACCACATGCACACATTTTTTGAACACTTCTGGGACTTCCCAGGGCAACCTGTTGCATTGCTTGACCACCCTTTCAGCGAAGGAATTGTTCCCAATATCCATCCTGTATCACAGCAGAGTTGTTCCTCGTGCTGATGGGCCAGCCTTTGCTTGGATTCCACACCCTCTCAGTGTTTGTCAAAGCAAAGGGAGGCTGGAGCCCCAGTGCACCAGGGAATGCACAGAACACCCTGCCACAGGAGGTAGGGTGCCAGCAGCTCCCATGCACCCTGTACACTGAGCCTCCAGTCACCCAACTTGGCCACCCCTGCCTGAATAACATCAGGCTTGCCTTTTTTCTAAGCATAACTGCATATTTTACTCCAGTCACTTCTACTCCCCAGACTTGGGCAACCCAAGGAATATTATATCTGAAAGAATATTATAACTGAAGGCCCTTTGTCAGTTCATCTATAACTCTCCCTTTCAGCAGAGATCTGTGAATATAAACAACCATTTGATGCAGAAGTCTCCCATTCGACCCAATGCACAAACCCATACAAGCTCATTATTTTTAGCATAAAATAAATCTATTCCCTCCACCTGGAACTGGAGAGCCTCCCACTCATGCTTTGAGAACAAAATATGACAGGGAGGAAAGAAAAGAGCTGATGTATTACACTTTGCTCAGTCCAAACCGAAAGCCTACACGCCCTAATGGCATTTTGGTTTTCAAATGAGTTCTTTGAATAATATTCCCTTCCCCTTTTTCCGTTAGAATATCCAGAAATTAATAATTTAGTATAGTTATACTGCAGGCCACATGAGTGGTAACTTCTGAATAAAACAATAACCATTCATACCCACACTTAAATTGCTGGAAGGCTTTTGAGGCTCAGTGCCAAATAACTCACCCATCTGAAGTGTTTGGGACTTCAGAAAAGCAGCTGCAGCCCAGTCAGCATTAACTTCAGTTTAGGAGTTTGGGTTTAACTTGTTATGTTGACTTGTGTGAGACTTTATATCCACAGGGGAAGGGATGCCCAGAGAAAGAATACAGCCATGGCTTCTACAGTTTAGTGGAGCTGCCCTGGGACTTCTCCTACTGCCAGGTCACACAAAGTCTCTGGGTTCTGACCCTCTGCAGCCTGTTAGGAAGATCTACAGCCACAATACTCCTGTCAGCAACACCGTATCCTGATAGGATTACCAAGCCTGGCAATTCTTCATTTAAGAGATTCATCCAAGTCTGTGCCTGAATCCAACATTTACAGGGGTTACCACTATGTCTTGTAAGTGCTATCAGAAAAAATAGCAGATGAAAGGAAAAGAAAAAAGTGAAAGAAAGACCGTATGTTTCTGTAGGCACATCAGTGTAGAAAACTCAAGCCCTACATTGGTGATCCATATATTGCCAGGCCAATTCCCTATAGGCTGCAGCTCAAAGGTTGCAAACTGCTGTATTTTATTACACAGGGGCACAAGGGCAATTGTGGAGGTTCAACCCATGCACCTAGGAGGGTTTAACCCTCTGTGAAGGTTTAGCACCTCAGTGGTGTCCCAGGAGCCAGGGAAATCTGCTTAGCCCCAATGGCCTCACCCCTGCTGGCAGCTTCCTCCTGCTGTCACCTCCAGTCCTCCGGCTTGATGTTAATTAAATTCTCCACTTTAGCACGCTGGCTTGGAATACAGGCAGAGTTTAGTGACTGTAATTCCAGACTCCAGCTGTGACATTAGCATGAGACACGCACAGAGCACATCAGAATTAAAAAAAGCAGCTTCCCCTCGCTTACATGATGAGATGAGAAGGATTCAGCCACCTCAGACATGAGTGTACCAGAAGCAGGGGTTGTGGCACTGAGGAGGAGTATGTTACATGCCTGTTATATGCTTCCAACTTCTCAAAAGCATTACTTCAGTTTTGCCACTTATTTCCATTATTCTCTTCCTACTTATTCCCAAAGCCAATTAAAATGCAAACAGGAGATTTTAAAGGCTTCAGTTTGATAACAGGCAGCAAGACAAGCGAGGCATGGGACAGCACTGAAATATGGCTTTTTAATGCAAGCATATTAATGAAAATAATTGGATTCCTAAAGGCTCACAATTGAAACCGTTACCTCTTATTGTCCATTAAGCCAATTGACATCCTGCATTTCTTATTGCAAAAGTGTGATTCTGATTTCATGAAGAGTGCTAAACACACTCAGTTTGCTCTAATGAAAGCTGTGGACTTTTCTTCTAAAATACATCTGAGCCTCATAGCATGCAAGAGATCCGATGGATTCCTCAAAGCCGGCATGGTAAATACCACCCTTGGATAAGTTAAGCTCTCAGTTTTGTCTTTAGGAAGGTCTGAGTTTCATGCCAAACAGATAATGTGTTATTAAGCTTTTAGTAGTTATAATAAAAGAGTTAAATATTTTATTCCCAAGTTTTCTAAAGAGCCTATGGGAAGATGCTGGAGCTCATCAGAATTTCAGTGGGAGGCTTCACATTGAACATTCTCAGGAAAACCCTGCCTTACCCTACAGCTAATTTGTGAATTTAGCATCATCTGGTTTTCCAGTTTATACATTCAATTCAAATAGTTTCCCCTGGCTATGCGTGTCAGGTGATACAGACAACACACTCTTTAAGCCCATCTAACAAGGCAATGCCCAGTGCACCTTACACCCCCCTGTTCCCAGCCCCTTCTCTAACACCACATCCATGCTTAGGAGGCCAAAAGCAGAGGAACATTAGTAGCCCCAAACACACCTTTTGTCTGTAGGGCCAGTTTTCTCTAGAATTAGCTCCCTGGAATTCACTGAGATGCCAGGTAAGAGCAGAGACAGCTCGAGGAGGCAGAAGGGAAACAGCAAGTCCCAGGGGAGCAGAGGGCAGAGTCAGCTCCTGCAGTTACAATGAGCCACTAAACTTCACTTTTTTGTTGGACCATGCTTGCCGATGGCTGCACAGCATTGAGCTTTCCCCACCTCTGATGGTATAATTCCAGTTATTTACCCCAGCAGCAAGCATGCTGCCCACATAAGTGTTGGTTTTGCTCTCCTTTCTGCCAGCTCAAACATCCCTGTGACTGTGCTGAGAGCTGAAGTGGGAAAAAAATACAGCTGGAAAAGTAACTTCCACTTCTCAGAGTGGATCCATTTCTCTGAAGTGGTTCTCTGGTCTGGCTCCCAAAGCAGGGGCAGGGAGAGAAGTGCCCATTCCTCAGAGCAGCACTGTGAACTTCTGCCAGAGCTGTCCATGGGGCTCTAACTGGGATCTGAGAGCTGAAAGCTGACCCTTCCAAACTGGGAAAGGAAAAGCAGCTCTCTAATTCTGCTCACAGCCCAACATGCATCCAGCCCAGGGAATACCTCAGGAATGAAGCTCCACTAATGAGAAATTAGAATTATGCACCAGTCATATGGCTAGAGATCAAATCCCAAATCTGAAAACATAAATTAATATTAACAATATATACATTTTTATACTTATTAATTTTCTATTACTTATTCCAACATGAATATTTCCATATCTACAGCATGATAAATGATCATCTTTTTAAGTCTTCCTACAAGCAAGATATCAATTTTCTTTTCAGCTCCTTCAGATAGTGCCTTCCAGTGCTATGTTTTTATTAGCACTAAATGCAGAATAAGTCATTCTTCCAGTTGACATTATGATAACTATGTCAGAAAAAGTAAGAGCAAAGATGTGTCTATGTTTCTTCTGTAATGGTTAAAAAAGAAAAAAAAATACCACTTTTGTTGTATTTCCTGGAATAACTGTCTGGAGGAGTTGAAGAGCACTTTACATACACCTCATAGTCTTGAGCACTAATAACTTCAACAAAGGGCTGACAGTGAAATTGCTTTTCACCTTAAGGTAAAAACACAAAAAGCTACGTCAGGGATTGAGGATTTACCCAACAGAAAACTAAGTATCTCAACTGAAAATTTTCATTACTTTTTAAGCAAATGAAGGGAGAAAATAGTGACAGAGTTCAATTCTAACAGTTCTATCCTCAGTTCTTCATCTCTTAATTCATTTATTTAAACCTATTGCATTGTGTATTTTACATTCAAACATGGAGAAAGTAATGAAATGTAAAGGTTAAAAGATAGAAATCAGCATTATAAATGATCAGCACTCAAACTGTGAGCAAAATAAAAAAATGCAGAGACCATTATAATCCCTCTGCTCTGGACCACTCCTGTCAAGTTCTAAATGCAGCCTGAGCACCTCACTTCCGTCACTGAAGTGGCATCACATAGAGAAAAAAAATTCCACTAATTCGAGGCTACAAACAGGAAAATGTCTTAATTGTAATTTTACAGCAGAATTTTATCTCAGTACATATTTTTTTAGATGCCTTAAACTGCTAATTTCCACAAATTAACGTGCCTGGGTCTCTTTCAATAGTAAACATAAGTTAGCATTTCCTGCTTGCAATGCTTGGCTTTAGCATAATTGCAGTATGTTCCTTGTTTTGAGCCCCATAAGGATCCCTCTCATTGCTCTCTCCCCAGCCATGCTCTGCTCAGAGTTTTGTATCAGGAGAGGCACAAAATGAACTTGCAAAATTTACTCAGAGATTCACTGCATGCAGAACACTTGCACATGTATATGCAAATTCTCATTGCATACTCCAAATTCCTGCATACATGGTTTATTTTAGCATGCTATGGCTGTACATGCAAATTCTCTTCTTCCAGCACTAATTACCTACTCCCCTACAATCAATACATCCCCTTTCCTAAAACAACACATTTCAGACCCTATATTACTTTGCTTTCCTGTAAGTCAATAAATACTGCCACATTCCCCTAGAGAAATGTCTTTGCCCTATTGTTTTTATGAATTCTGTTGATTCTGTGCTGGTCCCTGTTTTCTTTCCTATATCTTCAGCTCCCTGTCTTTTTTGCCCAGGCCCTGCTTTTGCTCTCACCATGAAGAGAAAGAGCAGCAGCTCTATCTGTTCTGCTCCCGTTTCTTACCTGTCTGACACAGAGGCACCTACTGCTCCCTTTGCTAAAGAAACAGCATCCCCAAAAGGTTTCAGTAGGATCCAGGTAAGGGACTGTGACCAGGGCTTGACAGGCTAAATTCACTTTTCATTTTCCCCCACGTATAAAGCCTATTTGCCTAATTTAATGTTTTACAGCTATCTTTAATGTGCAAATGCTTTGCACAGTAAATATGCAATATATAAAAAACAATCAGAAACTCTCACTCTAAAGTTGGGCTATTTATTTCCTCGCTGAAAACTCAGCTGAGTGAAGTCAGGTTAATTGCCTCTAAGTCACTATGAATAATGTTGCAGAGCCTTGCACTGACAGTCACACCATTCTTCTGCTGGTTGTGTATCCCAGAGCTATTTCAATGGATAACTGTAATTCATTTTGGCTGCTAGATCTGCATGTAAAGATAAAAGCTGGGAGTAAACTCCCTTTAGTCTGCCTCTGGTTTTCCTCAACTTTCACCCAGAGGGGGTAATTTTGGACATGTTACATGCTCCAAAATAAAGGAAGTCTTTGCTGCCCTTACTAAATTCCCTGTACATTGCCATCATTCATGGTGGCAGCAACCATCCATTGGCTCATTAGGTTGAACTAATCTTGCTACCTGATATTCTTCTCGCCAATCAATCTGTTGATTACAGCCAGTTTAAACCACGGCCATGAACAGGATTCTGAGATTTTTCAAAGGACCATGGAATCTGAATTAATTAGCATGCAGCCGAGGAAAATCAAAATCCTCATACAAATAGAACTGAGAAACCTCAGAGCCCACAACGATACTGTTTATGGAGCAGTGGATGGGCTCTCACACACTTGTAGAGCAGGACAGCATGGCATCCTCAGCTCCCAGACACCTCTCAGTCTATGGAGCAGCTAATTCCCACACAGGAATTTATTAATTACACCTTGAAACTCTACCAAGTTAGCCCATTATTGATGCCAGCACTCCGACTGTGCTCATGCATAACTCATCTTTAAAACCTGCAAACGTGAAGATTTGAAGCTTCTGTCAGA